>AP028273.1:612500-1032500 GCA_030269945.2 Trilocha varians | reverse complement strand
CAAAATGTCATTAATGTAAAGGAGAAACAGTGTGGGACCCAAAATACTGCCCTGTGGCACACCAAAAGAAAGTTCCTCAATGTTGCTAACAAGTCCTGACACACCAAGACACTGTCCTCTGCCCCTGATGTAACTACCGAACCAATCCAAAGCAACCCCTCGAATTCCCATACGTTCCATCTTTCTCAGGAGAATATCTGGTGCAACAGTGTCAAAGGCCTTAGCGAGATCAAGGAAAACACATAGGCATTTGTTTCCAACGTCCAGGCTTGACACTACATGATCGAGAAGTTCATTGACAGCATCTTCAGTTGATTTGCCCTTGCGGAAACCAAACTGAGAAGAGGCGATGATGCCCTTGCCTTCGAGGAATTGAACTAATCTTTTATTTACAAGTTTTTCCAATACTTTAGATAGAACTGGTAGTAGGGAGATTGGTCTATAACTCGATGGATTGCTTCTGTCGCCATTTTTGAAGATAGGTGTAACTTGGGCGACCTTCCAACATTCAGGAAACTTACCAGTACAGAGGCTAAGATTAAAGACTTCCGTGAGAGGACCTACAATAAAACTGCCTATCTTTTTAATTAAGGTGTTGGAGATGCCATCCCTTCCTGGGGCAGTACCATCTTTGAGTGACTTAATTGCGGACAGTACCTCCCGACAGTCAGTCGGAGCCATAAAAAATGAGTCCGAACAGGACGAAGAGCAGTCAACAACACTCGCTAGTTCTTCCACCGTCCCGCCCAACGCACCAAGAATGAGATCCGCTTGCCTCTTGCCAACACTGACGAAGTACCGATTACATTCGTTAACAGAAATATCATGTGACTGACCAGGCACGAGGAGATGCTTTGCATCTTCGGACTGTTTATTAAGTCACAAATAGTTTTAATGGCTTTCCACATCTTAGAAGAATTGCCCCTACACCCAATCAGAAGTTTGTTGTTATAATTAGACTTGAGATTTTTCATAAGGCCCAGAAGGAAGTTACGGTATCGTATATATTTTTCATGCAGTTTCTGGTTAAGGGGTTCTGTTTTAACTTTTAAGTGAAGTAAGTCTCTATATTTCATTGATCTGAGTAGACCGGGTGTGACCCAGTCCTTAAGGGCACGCTTTCGCCGGCTCAGAGAAAATGTATGCTTTTTGATTAAGTTCACTATAGTATCTGTCAAATTTTGAGCAGCGGAATCAGGATCTAATGAACTCTGCACCAGAGTCCAATCACAGACCCTTACCCCCTCGATCAGTCCCCTATAATCAATAACACGATCAGGCCCACGATAAGGCCGACCGCTAGGCAGAGCCTCGTATTTCACACCGGCCATGACAAGGTCATGATCCGTTAGATGCGAGTCACAGACCAGAGCAGCAGCATCATATTTCCCATCGATTAGAATATGATCAAGGCAAGACGATGCTCGTGTTGGAACATTAATTAAATTCCTTAAACCTAGTTCCGCTATACAACACAGGTAATCATCCGTTCGAGTGTCATTCTCAAGGACGTTAATGTTTATGTCACCTGCTATAACGATTTTTCGGCCTAAGGATATCAGACGCTTAACAACAGACTCCAAGGAATTGAGAAAGTTGTCCAAGGTGAGAAATGATGGTGATCTATAAATTCCCAGAACTACCACGGAATTTGATAATTCTACGAGCACCGAGTCAGCATCGACTAACCCATCATCAAGACAAGTAAAACTTAAGTTAGATTTAACATATGCAACTACACCTCCAGCCCTATTATTAACCGTCGTGGAGCTGAAGTGTGAGTAGCCTGAGATGGACCTAATGTGCGAGCAAGAGCCCAGGTGACACTCTGTGAGAATTATTATGTCGAAAGAGATTGGTAATCGTTTTATAAGTACTAGAAATTCCTCAAAATTTTTCTGTAGGCTTCTAATGTTAAAAGTAAGTATTTTAAGATTAAAAAGCTCACTGTTCTGAAATTGGCAGTCTTCAACAAGGTTAAATGCGCGACAATCAATATTAACAGAATTATCAATTTCCTGAATAAACTCTAAAGTAGCTATCTATTAACAAATATAATATGTATGAGAGAAACCGATCGAACGTATAGAATTGTAATTGATGTCGCGCAATACAACACTAGTCTGACTGCTCAAAGTTTTGTAGTTTAAGACAATAATAAAATGTGTGTGTTGTGTGATGATAGTTGAGTATTTATATTTGATTGAGTGATAAATTATGTTAAGTGTGCATGGAGTGTTAAGAAAAATGGTATTTGTATCAGAACTAATGCAATAAAGGAACAAAGATATTTTTATAAGTCTAAAATAGAGCTGACTAATTGGTGGCACGAGGATCACTAGGAAAGTAATGTTCAATATCTTCCATATTCCTGACCCGCACCGCTGGCTTACCCTCGGCCTTCCGGGTAAAGACGGCACCATTAGATGTCCAACAGAACTTGTATCCGGATTTCTTTGCTCGAATTCTGCAGTCCCGAAAAAGCTGTCTATTTGAGCGCGATAAACGTTCATTAAAGAATATCCTCTTTTGCTTAACGTCAAATCCAAGATCACTAGTCGTCAATGATTTCCGGATTCTTGCGTTTTTAAGGAGATCATCCTTTTTAACACGTCTGACAAAGCGGACCACAATGGGACGTTCAAGCTGAGTTGAATGATCAATTGAAGAGGAATTTGCAGGTACGTGATTCATTTTAGATTTTCTCGGTCCAGCTCTTCTGACGAAATCAATGTCACTATCAGCAATATCTGCTCCAACCAATTTAGCAGCAGATAGGGTTATGTGTTGCAGATTTTCATTTAACAGCTCCGGAATCCCCATAATCTCCACTTCGTTCTGTACTAATGATTGTTCTTGCATGTTAAGTTGTTCAGATATCGTTCGTATATCATTTTTTAGAGTTGTAGTTTCAGATAGGTACTGTCGCTCCAGGAGATCCAATTTCTCGTCTGTCTTGGCTAAGTTTATTACCAGAATATTCATTTTCTCATTTGTACTTAGAATAGAAGACGAAACGGAGTCCAGTCGCACGCTGAGTGAAGATATGTCATCTCTCAAAGACTTAACTTCATCTATTAGCGTCTGTAATTCTGAAGACGAACTATGCTTCATATTCATAGTTGGCTATTTAATTTTGATTAAGAGAGCATCCATATACAGGGTGGATTTGTAACTTTGGACCAGCTGAAGTAGGGTGAATGACCTGTTGAAATAAAACTTAGAACCACTTTTATTTTAGGAATTGGACGAAATTTTTTTTCACAACGATAGTCGTACCTTTTCCATACAGTGTCAGAAAAGTTTAATCGATCCAAAAAATAAAAATGATGCTAAGTTCAACAGGTCATTCGCCCCACTTCAGCTGGTCCAAAGTTACAAATCCACCCTGTATACAATTTCATAACTGACTGGTTTAGGCTATTCTTGAAAAAATTGAAGTCAATCGATTTCATTTTTGTAAAAAACTTTTCCAAAAGATTCACAAGTAATACAAGACGGCACACAGTCAAGTGTATATTACCCGGTCTGCCGGCGGGTGTGAGGTCGGACGCGAGCGCGCGCCGGAGCCCGAGGTCCTGCACGGCGAGCAGCGCCAGCTCGGCCTGCAGCCGCTCCACCTTCACGCGCTGACTGGACACGGAGCGGACGCGACTTTGTAGCTCTTCCTCTAGCTCTATTAGTTCCTTTTTCTGGGGATTAATAAATGAGATTTAGTTTTTACCTAACCTCATACTGTACTGTTATCACTGCTGGACAAATGACTCTCTAAAACCTCACCAAAAAGACCGGTCTTGCGTTGTCTGTGTCCAGTGACTTTCCGCGACCCTTACCATGTCGTCGGTCAACCTAGTGAGTGGCCCACTTTACACCTACCGATTCATGGTCGCCACTTCAAAGACATTAATGCAAACAATGTGCAGGTTATCTCACGATGTTTTCCTTTATAGTTTTTAGCCAGTGGTGTTGTGATAAATTGCACATAAATCTTTTTTAAATTAAGATTTAGATAAAAGCCGATTTTAAACCCGCAACCTCCCGTATAGACAGCACGCGCTTCAACCACTACCCCACTACGACTTCCCACATACATAAGCGTACATTTAACGTTTAAAAAATCTATGAACTGACAGTCGATTAACTTGTCTTCCTAGGAAACAAAATTATTGGTGTTTCTACGCACTCATCATTTCATAATTTAAAAAGACATATCACCTAACACTGGACCCACAAAATACGGTGCTTTTGTCACATATAACAAATACAACATGCTATAAGAAATCAGTCAACATGACATATAACTCACGTGTCTATCAACCGTGTCCTTGATGGTGGTAGCGGTGTCGGGTTCACATTGCCGTAACAGATGCATCAGGCTTTCCGTGCTCGTTTCCGAAGCCGGGCTGTCGGGGCTCGGCGTTGAACTCTACATTGTACACTCGACTTTAATCTTGTTCTTGTAACAACCCATTACCGCCTACTGCTAGGCTCAGGTCTTCTCCGAAGAGAGGTCTATACCTAACCTCTCGCTTTATATATATATATTTTTTTTATTGCCATGTAGGCAGACGAGCCAACGGGCCACCTGATCGTAAGTGGTTACCGTCGCTCATAAACCTCTGCAATGTCAGGGGACATTGATGGGTCGCAACCTACTCCCTCACTTTAAGGACCCTCCTCAAGCCTCGTTTGAAGAAGGACAAGTCATAACGCTCTGGGAATACCGAAGAGGGATATTCTGTGCTTATTATAACAACTACCAAAAGAGGTATTTTTATTGCCATGTAGGTAGAGTCTACGGGTCAGATCGTAAGTGGTTACCGTCGCTCATGGAATTCTAAAATGTCAGGGGACACTGAAGGGTCGTTACCTACGACCTAACCTTAAGGACCCTTCTTAAGAGAATTGAAGAAAGACAAGTCATAGCGTTCTGGGAATAGCGTAAAAGGGAGTCCATTTCAAACTGATTGTATATTTTCGAAGCGAAAATGTGGGTATAATTCTGTGTTTAATAAAGTAAAAATTGGCTCTGTGTTGTTATGCACTCATAGTGAAGTTATGTATTTTAAAATGTAATAAGAACTGAAATTATTTGTACATCGTGTAATATTAGAAACAGTAAAGAGATTCCTATTAAAATACTGATTTAGCCTTCTTGGCTATAAAAATTCAAAAGGTAGCTAATGTTAAAATGAAATTATATTGAAAGTGGTTACTGTAAGTGAGTAAATCTATTGAAAAAACATTGAAAAAATTTCGTTTAGAACAAGAATATGTTGTGCATTAGTACTGAAGAGAGCATAGTAGACTAAAGATTCAAGATAAAGATAATTGTATAACATTTATTTATTAGATAACGTAACAATTAAAAGTATGAAATAATAAATAGATTGTCGAAACGAGACGTGTAAGTCGATACTAAACTTTTACCAATCACTCAATGAATGACATACATTTAGGAATATTAAGAAATACATATTTTTAAACGTATAAGAAGCGATAAATAAAGAAGATAAAAGCAAGTGCAAAAGATGAAATAATTACAGAGCAGTAGCGTATGGCGGAGGATCAGTTAAAGTCGATTCGAATCGGATGCTCTAAAACAACATTGACAACCTTAAAATTATTGTCATCTTTGATTAAGATAAAAATACATTTTAAGAATCGATAAATATTTACCCTTCGCCATTGCTACGGAGTTTTTAGTTAATAGATGAAATTAAGCAGAGTATTTACAGTGAAAATTTATATTAGAGAATTCTAGATAAAAGATTAGAAAATTATAATCCACACAAGACGATCCACAGCGCTTTGATTGCCTGAAAGGCCTGTTCATATGCCACCAAAAAAAACGAAAAATGGTAAATGTTTGGAAAAAAATCTCGGGTAACCAAAGTAAAAGTACCTTAATTATGGACTTCATACTTAAGATTTTTAAATTAATTTCCAATAAACAGGTTTCGTAATCCTTTACCATTTAGCCAGTAGTATTTTGAATCTTTATACAATTTAGAAGTACAAACGCGAATACTGAACCGTCTGTGTGTCAAAAAACCATCACATCTCACCAAACACCCGTAACACCTACAAATCAAGCTACCTTACCTGAATCTTCCCACTTTCCACCAGCTCCCTGATGGTGTTCCTCGCGAAGTCTTCCAGCAGGGTCTTCTTGCCGTCGATCCTGGCCTTCAGTTCCAGGACCCTGGTCTCCTCGGTGTTCACCTAAGTCACGTGTAAAAGCAACCGAAAAAATAAAACGCGGGAACGCAACGTAAAAACAAAATGGCGGGTAGTTCTGAAATTTATGTGCTATTGATCGAAATTAGGAATGGGGATTTTTAAGTTATACAGTCGTGGTCAACTAATTAGGGACGCCATATCACTAAAATAAAACATCATCCATCCAGTCCGGAAAAAATAAAAATCAAAAGGCTCTGAAGCTGGTTTCAATTAATAACAAGTAATTTAGCTAGTATTCTAAATATTTAAGGACCAACAAAAGATAATAGCTAATTGCGATCGATAGTTTTTACATAAATAAATCATTGCCACTTACACATAATTGATTTATGCATGGACAACTAATTAGGGACACTTTAAATCTTAACTGTAAATTTAAATGACTTGTAATTATTGAAGTGTTTATTACATAAAAAGTTTTCTTTAATATAAATAGAATAGAAAAAAAATCATTAAACGTAATTTTAATAGTCTGTGTGATTGCCTTTGTTGGTTATAACCATTTGACATCGGCGTGGCATCGATGCAATCAAATTATTACAGGTATCTAAAAAAATACTATTCCAAACACCTTGAAATATCTCGTAAAGCTGATTTTTTGAGCCTGTACATTGAGCTGCAACTGTTTTCTTTGCTTCATACCATAAGTGCTCTATCGGGTTTAGGTCTGGGCTGTTTGCGGGCCAGGCGAGCACCGTCACTGACTGTTGCGCTAGGAACGATTTAACAGAATGCGCTGTATGATTTGGGTCGTTATCGTGTTGACATTCAGCATACGGTAGCATCGTTTCCTCCAATATTTCTTTGTATTGGAATTGGTCAAATTTACCTTCAATTCTTTTTATAGGTCCTACTCCATGTCCAGAAAAACAGCACCAGATTTGAATATTGCCGCCCCCATGTTTAATCTGTTTCTTCGTGTATTTTGGATTCATTTCGGACTTTATAGGTCGTCGCACGTATTGTCTGCCATCCGATGAAATTAGATTAATCTTGGTCTCGTCAAAAAACAGCACTTTTCTCCATTGAGCAACAGTCCAATGTCCATACTTTCTTGCAAATGCCAACCTTGCTTGTTTGTGTTCTTTCTTCAGTAATGGAACTTCTCGAGCAACTCTTCCTACAAGCTTTGCTTTTACAAGTCGCTTTCTGACGGTCCTTGCTGATACTCCAGCAGTCAGTTCTGGTCCAAAAACCTCGCTTTTTATCAAAACTGAACCCTTAAAGGGGTCTCTTTTCGCGAGAGATTTTTTAAAATGTTAATTGGTTTTTTTTTGTTTTTATTGTATTATGTTAACTAGAGTACTTGATAGTGGTTAAGTTTATAAAGTAACATTCAGTAATCTGGAATGAAGCTCACAATAATAGGGTATGAACTTTCCATATGGCCAAGTTTTAGATCTGTCCCTAATTAGTTGACCACGACTGTATATTGGAACGAAGTTATAACCTTATCGCGCGTTATCGAAAGGGGGCTAGACGGAAAAAAATCTTACGATAAGTTGTCACGACACTTTTTTGTTTTAGATGATTATCGCTAGATGGCGCTGTGATCAAAATCTTTTAAAAACATGTTCCTTATCGCGCGTTACGAAAGGAAATATTTTTTTTAAGATATCTTTTAATCGAAATGAACTTCGTTCTATTCGAGTGTCCCATGACTCCCCTCATGTTTTTTTTCTATATTTAATTGAAATCTGTTGCAGTATTAGTACCTTTAAATTTTACTTTTCAAAATCATACATTTCTTTACAATGACAGTTAACTTGAAAAGCGTCAAAATATTATTAGATAAAAACTATTAATGTAGCTTTAAAATATGAAAACCAATAACTAGTTCTATTTTAATTAACATTTGCTTATGTAACACTGAAAATATGCTAATCTGTCGAAACAATGTAGTAAAATTACTCAAACGTGCTTTAAAAACAAAATAGTAAAACAACACTGCAAATTTCCACTACAATAAAACCGCGTCAACACAAATTCAGAACACCCTCAAATAAAAACACAACTAATTATGATATATAATTACAATGTTATTAAAACACGTGCATATGTACCGAGAATGAAATGGAAAGTGTCGCGGGACCGTGTGAAGCGAGACAATAATAAAAACGATCAGTTGCAGGCACACTACTGATGGTTCTCGATTCGAATATAGCAAATTCGCTCGACATTCTAGAACTTACGCGTGGACTCATTCAGCTTATATATTTTACTGAGGGTATAAAAACTTTAAAAAAAGTACATTGAAAATTGTGCAAAATGATACCTTTCACTAAATTTCATTATTTTTTTGTTGCAAACAATATAAATAGATAGTGTATGTTCCGTACTGGAACAGACATCGTGTCCACAAGCTTTACCATTTTATTTTATTTACTTTTATTAACTGATTGGTCGTAATAATGAGCTGCAATACTGCCCACACACACAAGATATACTTTTATCGGAGTACGATTTCCGTGAGTTGTGGACAGATCGTTCGTTCCGGTAACCCGGGGTTGTAGTTATTATCAGACGCGAAAGTTCACATTACTCCTGTTAGTGCAAAAACTACACATCCAAGATTTCACCAGCGACCTGTGGACTGTGTGATATATTCCACGGAATTTGTGAGGACTTCACCAACGACGGCGACCACAGCTTCGCTTCGTGGACGGGCCGACCGACGAACGGTAAGTCTTTCAGCTCCACGGAATATCATACAGTGTAGATCAATGATATATACAGCATTTATTTTTTCATTCAATTTGGTAAAGTAGGGTATGCAATGCGTATTAGCTACTATGGACTGCACGCCAATGATTCGTCGGTTTGGTTATTCATTCTGTTTAAATTCAAACAGCAATATTTAGTTAGCTCTCTTTTTAATTCTTTAACACATTATCACCAAATTAAACTGAAATATATTTTTTTTACCGTTTTATATTCATAAGGTTATTGCTAAAGTTAACATAATTATATTTTCTGAAAATATAAAATTATTATTGAAATTTCTTTTTGGTATAAAACTACTTTCAAAATCTGTTTGAAAATCTAACAGTGGTTACATCAAATATTTTCGAATCGAGAATCATTAGTAATGACCACTTCGAAACAATGAGGCTACATGAATCACAATAATTACCACTCTACTTCACATGTGAAACAAACTTATTGGATTGCAGTAACGATTGCAAAAAAAGTGCAGCAACAATAGTACTGTCTGCAAAAAAAACTTTATCTAATGCTAGCTGAATAGCGGTACTTTGCCTAGGCTAAAAAAAAGGTAGTTTTTACGTAATTTTAATTTTTACAATTATTATATAGGCTACGAGGCTTTCCGATAAATTAGCTTCCTATAGTAGAATAATTTTCGAAATAGATTCAGTAAATTAATTTAATTTAATACATCAAACATAAAAACATATTAAATCTTGGGCGAAAGAGATTCCATGCTTGGTTATTAGATGTGTGATTAAAAAAAATCGTTAACATTACACGAGACGAAAAAGAAAAAATCTTATTTTTTTTATTTTGGTAATGTTTTTTGTCAACATTGGCATTTTTACGATTAGAGCGTATCTAGTAAATTTGATCGAGTTCAAATAGTACATACAAATCAGCACCGACTGCACCGTCTTATATTACAATTACTTATCTTAGATTTGTGTAAGGTCCTATGTTTCTAAAACTTCATAGCTTTTACACTCAGATACAGTTGTGCACAAGTAAAATGCAAAAACAGCCCTTATCCCCATAACAATAAGATCGATACTCACACATCCCTGATGCGTGTCACTCAACGCGCGTAATCTCTGCGTCCTAGCGGCCAATTCTCTCTGTCTGCATCGTAACGCTCGCCTGCGATTGGTCCATCCTCGTTCTAACGTCCTCCAATCACCGGACAGACGTCTGCACGCTGCTGCGTACTCCTTCTCCATTGCTTCGCGTTCCTGTTACATGAAAACTGGTATGTACTTTAACCACTCAACTGTGATCGGCAACCAAATTGGTTTGTTTACTTTTGCCAAGTCTGTGGCAGGAGCCAAAATTGAGCACAGTTCTAAAACTTGTTTTGTTTACATTTTTTAATCGTCTCATATTTTACGGAGATGATATATTTTCGATGAAAATGCAATACAGCGTCGTTTAGTAATAAAGATTTACAAAAATATAAGGTTTAATTAAAAATCAAAATTAAAAATAGGAAAAAATGTTATTAAAAAGAGGCTCATACACGGTATTGATTCCGAACGAAGTCCCCAGTTTCGCCATCTAGCGAATAGTGACGTTCCCAGTGATCACCATAAGGTTTAAAGTACCTTAATCACTCGTCTGTGGCTGTCAAATGTCAACTAAGTATAGTTGGTACCACGAGACCAACGCCATGACTGGCCAGTGCCTATTTGAGTCGACTTTATTAAGATTGCAGGAAATCATAGGAAGTAAACAATGCAGGTCGAAATGGGGGGGGGGCATATTAGGTTTGGAGAGGGGGGCATGCTAAAAGTACGAAACGGTAGCAAATATCCGCATATTGAAAAAGGATGAAATCCGGCCCATATCTTGCCTCTTTGCATCAACAATATGACATCTCAAAAACAGTTAAGGTCTTTTCACGCCCGACCCACGCTGGTTCTGACCCAGCGAGGTATTCCGTGGGAGGGTGACACGCGGTCCCATCTTGGCCGAGAGAGCCGCTGGCCGTATTCGCCGGCGGCTACCGGTTCGGCGTCCGGGGACGGTGCGACGGGAAAGAGTACCGAGCGCGTAAGGCGTCGCGCCTTCCCTCCAAACCCCGTGCTGGGTTCTGACCTCAGCCGGGGTTCGGACGCTGAGTGTGAGCGATTAGAGGTTTTACTTTTCACGTTGTTGAAGCAAAAAAATGATGTGAAGTTATATTAGTTATCAAAACTTGACCTCACATTGAAGATACGTTCAACTTAAGAACATAACTATAGCTAAAGAATTGGTTAGTACCTCATCAAGTTTCTTCTGCGCCTGCAGCAGTTCCTCCCGCTCCTGGTTCCACCTCCTCTGCCTCTCCTCCTGCTGCATGAGGAACTGCTGCCTCTCCCGCTCCAGCTCTGCTCGCTGCGCCTCGATGCGCTCGCAACGGATCTCACTCTCCAGGTCACTGGTGATGGGATACTCTAGTATCTAACTACTTGGACTGTTGGTTCAGCGTTTGGGGCTAAGTCTTAAGTTTGGACTAGGCTAGTATTTTTGTGAAGTAGCGAGTAGTTTAGTAAGTAAATTTATTTATTTATTGTACACGACAGAAAAATAAGTTATATTAAAAAAAATGTTCAGAAATGGCGAGCTTAACTCAATACTGAGTTTTCTTACAGCAAACCCAAAATAAAACATACAGTAAGTAGACTTTAATGTTAGGTAGAGAAGTGTACAATATACATAGAATATAAGTGTACAACATGTATGAATATCAAAAATTTAGTCGACTATCAATATCTCATATACATTTAGCTACTGAGTTACTCCAAAAAATGTGCAATTTTGGTCTCAGTCGGACGGAGGACGTCGAGTGTGATAGGCATGGGGTTTTAGTGCGGTTCGACTCTCACATAACCCACCTGCGGGGAAGGTGAAGGTCGGCGAAAAAAGACCCAATGTCCCTAGACATGAGTCAATCAATGACTGCTTCGCAAAAAAAATTAATATGTTAATCAATTAAAACATTTTTTATTTCCCCTGTGTATAAGTAAACAGCACACTTCTTTGGTTTAACAATAACAATTTCATTAATAATTACTAAAACACCCCACTATTAAACCCCCGGGGGCGGCGTGACGGAAAAGTGTGGCGAGAGCGTTACGCGTCGCGCCATACCTCAAAACCCCGTGCTGGGTTCTGGCCTCAGCCGGGGTTCGGACGCTGAGTGTGAGCGGTTGGAGGTTTTAGTGCGGTTCAACTCCCACATACGATCCGGTGATTTCCTCCAACTGAAAAAAAAAAAAACTATTAAACCCCATTTCCACACAATCCTATAAATCCTCACAGACTGCGCTGTAGTTATGGTTAGATTATATTTATTGAATTATTAACTTAATTATAGTAAGACCTACAGCTTAAATTAGACATAATAGCTATAGTCCTACTTACGAGAGCGCGCTGGAGTTGAGGTTCTCGGTGCTGGCGGCGAGGTCCGTGGTGGACCAGGACAGCAGCGACAGGCGCGACAGGTTCATGTTGGCGCTGCCCTCCTGCCGCAGCTTGGCCGCCTCCGCCGGGTCGTTGTACCGGAACATGTTGGTGCGGCCCAGCAGCAGGATGCAGCCTGCACGACAGAATATTATTAAGAGGGGGAGGGGGAGGGGGTCAATGTTGTCCTTTCAAACAAAAAGTTCAAAGTTTTTACTGTCAAAAGTCATTGTAATGTATAGGTACTACAAAATAGATACCTATATTTTACCTGTTCTGGATCTACGTGCAAAGTTAGGGGATACATGCCTCCCCCGACCAAATAATTGGAACCGCCCCGCAAATTATCTTGACAACGGAAGGCCATACCCATCGAATTTGGACTCATTTTAAAGGGCAGTTAAAGGCCTTTCAACATTTGGCTCTGACAACATTCACAACATTCTGCTAACTTTTATCAAAACATTCGCATGATTTTTGCGAATGCGAATATTCAAAAACATGCGAATGCGAATATTCGTTACATTCCTATCACACACTATACACTGCACTGTACCGCGTAGTGTGACGCGCAGTGCACTAATTAAGTAACTGGACGCGGAGGTTATATAAAAAAAATCTTTATTTCCAAAGGTTCATTGAATACAGCTTGAATAATAATTTATTTTACAATCATCTTTTAGGTCTATTTGTACCAACTTAAATGCTATGTTGATAATATCTTATTGAGGAAAAACGTGCGGAGAGATCTGCTGGCGAAACTGGTCTCTGTGGGTTCCACATCCTTAACTCACTCACCTTGGCTGAGTTTGGCGGGCTTGTCGAGCAGCACAGTGTTGAGCCAGCAGTGTGCGCCGGGGCAGGGCTGCAGCGTGGCTGTGCCCGAGCGCAGGGTGACGCGGCAGTGCAGAGGCAGTACTCCGGGTCCCGTCAGCACGATGTCCGGGGTGGGGGAGTGTTCCTCTGTGCCGATTAATGTCTCTCCTTCCTGTAAAACAATTTGGCATAAACATATATCTTGGCAATAACACTCGGACGCACTACGCCCAATCCCCCTCCTCTTCTGAGGAGACCTGTGCCCAACAGTGGGCAGTAATGTGTTGGTACAGCAGCACTACGCCCAAAGCGCGGAGATCGCATCGTCAACGATGATTGTCAGCGAGAGCGAGGGTGGCTTCCCTACCAGTGCGCAGACAGTGCGGTATCACCCTGATAGCAACGATGTGTAGGTCACAGTACGAAGTCCGGTCGCACCGTACGGAGCCATTGAACGCACCACCCCCGCGTAGTAACACAGTATGACAGAGCTTTGAACTTAAAACAATCTCAATGTCTGCCACAAATCTTTAAATATAAAACTGCTATACACATAGTTGTTATGGGAGGAGAAAGTGTATCTGTACCAACCCATTACTGCCCACTGTTGGGCTCAGGTCTCCTCAGAAGAGGGATTAGGCATAGTCCACCACGCTTGCCCAGTGCGGATTGGGGACTTCACATATCTTCAAAGGATTTTTAGAACCCTTTTCCGACATGCAGGTTTCCTCACGATGTTTTCCTTCAACGTTTTTAGCCAGTGGTGTTGTGAAAAATTGCACATAAATCTTTTCACATTTAGATTTAGAGGTACAAGCCGGCCGAACTTGAACCCGCGACCTCCCGTACGGAAGGACACGCTTCGACCACTACCCCACCACGAAAGTGTATTAACTAACCTAATAGAAAAATGAACCACAACGATACAAATCTTACAGTACTACCTATATTATTTGTTCTGACTTTCCCAAAACCATTACCAAACCAAAAATTACCTTAAGATGATACAACGTCACTCCGGTCGAGAGCAAGTTATCATCGATCCCGACCAGATGCGGCATGTCCGAGTCCAGGACCACTCCCAGACCACTCTTCCTGAGTCCTAGAGCCTTCTGTTCCTGGAGGATCTGCTGAGTTTCCCGCCATTTCTCAGTCCATTTCTCTGTGAGGACCTTCTCTTGGGCTTCCTTGCGTTGTAGTGTTGCTAACATGCCTGGTTCATTTTCTACTTCATGCTGTGAATAAAGTGGTTTAATGGAAAATACAGTTGGAAATTTTAGACTAAAATGAACCTTATTTAATTGTAATAAAGTTGGTTTTTTTGTGACAATAAGATACATTATAGGTTCATAAAGAATAATGGAGTTTTTGATAACACATCAAATTTCAGCTTCTTTATTGTAATCAGATTAAATTTCGTAAAATTATTTTATATTTTTTGAATAAAACGTATAATGTCAAAATCAAAATACCCGTATTATTTTTTATTTGTTTTGTTTGTAACTTATAAAATTAAAATGGGCAATAAACTGATAGAAATCAGAAATGAGGAGATCCGCAGAAGGACTAAAGTAACCGACATAGCCTAAAAAATTGCATCTTTGAAGTGGCAATGGGCAGGACACAATATGCGAAGAACGAATAGTCGATGGGGTCGAAAAGTTCTGGAGTGGCGGCCACGAACCGGTAGGCGCAATGTTGGTAGACCCCCCACAAGATGGACCGACGATCTGGTCAAGATCGCGGGAGGTCACTGGATGCAGATGGCGCAGGACCGGTCGATGTGGCGAGGGCAGGGGGAGGCCGGCGTCCAGCAGTGGACGTCTATAGGCTGATGATGATGATACTTAACTGATATGCAAGATCACAGACATTCAAGACCCTAAGATCCATTCTTAATTAATTTACCGAATTATATGTAAACTAGCTTTTGCCCGCGACTTCGTTCGCGTGGACTTCAGGTTCGTCCCGTATTATCAAAAATTGTAGCCTATGTGTTATTCTGATGTAGGTATAAGCTATATTGTGGTAAAGTTTCATTCAAATCCATTCAGTAGTTTTTACGTGAAAGAGTAACAAACATACATCCATACATACAAACTTTCGCCTTTATAATATACCCACGTTAAACCTCAACTTACCGAGTTATGCGTGAGTTGAGCTCGTAATTTATCAATCTCCTCTCTCAGTTCCCTAATAAGCTTAACATTAGGATCTTCGTTAATTGTCGGTTTGTTGATGATGTTCTTAGCTCTGTTCGCGTACCGGAGAGTGGACAGCGTCTCGCCGTAGTTGCAGTCCGCGGGCGAAATCTAGCGAGGTGGAGAGGCGAGGGTATAAGTCCATTCGTAACGGATTCCATTGGCATTTTTTGTTAAAAGGACTTGATGTAAAGTCCGTTTTAAATGGTTGTAACGTTATTGTTTTTAATAAAAATTGTTGTAGACCAGATCATATTTTAACTTTTTTACACAATTTACAGTATAAAAAATAACTTATTTGATATGACGAGTATTCGACCGTTTGGTACGGTTGTATTGTCGTTCTAAAGCACAAATTTTGATCTACATTGTTTTATAATTATTCCCAAATTTATTAGCTAGACACAAATCACAAAGATAATATCACAATCACAAACAAGTATGTTTTATTGCTTATGATGGTTTGTTATTTATTTTTTTAATTACAACAAATGTTACCTAATTATATCATTATAAAACTGCCCATAAGCCTTTCAAAATAGACACCCTTCTATCATTATTCATAATAAAAAAGTCTAAAACAAACTTAGGCCTACATTCCCCTATTTATCGCATTTGTAGCGGCGCCAATGATACTCAGTCTGAGTTCGACATCTTCCGTCCTGGTTCTTTAGCCTCAGTTAAGTCTTTATTGAGGAAACTAATTACTGAATCTTAACTTTAAACTGTGAATATTGTCTTGCTTTCAGACTAACCTTTTTTTGTATTTTATATTTTACTATGGTAGCTGTGTCTACATCAAGCAGGGATTAACTCATAATTATTAACTATGTACTAGACTATAAGTAACGATGTATTTAATAGTTTATCTCAGTTATGTGGACCAAATAAAAAAAAAAAAAAAAATAATATTAAGTACTTACAGCAGCTATCATGATAGTCTTAGAGTTTCCACCGAGCGAGTCCTTCAGTAACCAAGTCAGTACTGAATCTCTGTACGGTATGAACACGTTCTTCTTTGTACCTTTTTGTAGTTTTACTGAAATATCACGTGGAATTAAAGTTTTTTTTTTTAATAAAAGTAGTTTTAAGTTGTGTTTTATCAGGTCATTAACTCCGCCTCAGTTGGTACAGTAATGTTTTTAAAATAAAAAAACAAAATAAAAAAACTTGAGAGGTGACATGGGACACCCGAATAGAACGAAGTTCCTTTCGATTAAAAGATATCTTATATATTTTTTTCCTAACGTAACGCGCGATAAGGAACATGTTTTAAAAGATTTTGATCACAGCGCCATCTAGCGATAATCATCTAAAACAAAAAAGTGTCGTGACAACTTTTCGTAAGATTTTTTCCGTCTAGCCCCCTTTCACAACGCACGATAAGGAACTTCGTTCCAAAAAACATTATACAGTTAGTTTTTAAAAGCAATATTTTTAAAGCAATATTAAGATCGAACAAGTAATGGACAAGATTGCTCGTCTGCATACATGGCAATAAAAAAAAAAAAAAAAAAAAAAAGATATCACGATTCGTTGTGCACGTTTTCGTATATCTTTTTTCGATGAACCAATTTCGATTATCCTTCCTTCTTTGAAAGCAAATCATGATCTAGTAGAAATTTCATAAAAACAATTAGATTTTGTGCTATTCTTGAAAAATAATTGCTTTTCTTTATCAAGATTTGCAAATCATAATAATAAATATCAACTTACTATCAGCCTGTTGACTGGACTCAGCGAGCGCCGATATAACCGAGCCGAGAGTTACGAGCGACTTATTGATATGTGCTCCTTCCACCAGTCGCTGCCCCGTCGCACCTGTGGCGTCGGCGCGCTCACTGACGGAGACAAAATAAATGATAATAAGAGTTATGGCTGTTTAAATAAGGTTTAGTTTTGCATGGCGATAGATTATCAGCAATATT
This sequence comes from Trilocha varians, assembly GCA_030269945.2. Classification (NCBI taxonomy): domain Eukaryota; kingdom Metazoa; phylum Arthropoda; class Insecta; order Lepidoptera; family Bombycidae; genus Trilocha; species Trilocha varians. The sequence goes on along the minus strand of AP028273.1, from coordinate 1,015,162 downwards.
TTAACGTATATCTGAGACAAAATAATCTAGGAAAAGAATGACTACTTTCATTATAAATTTTATGACTTAAATCACTCCAGTAAGTATTGTTGCGACCAATACCGCGCGAGATCCCGAACCGCGGTATAGACATTTGTAACGTTCGACATATATATACAACATCTGAAATTTACTACAGTGGGGTTCGGCCTGACCGTACATACACCTCGCCCTCGCCTCGCCCGGTTGGAGATCTTCCTTAGGCCATAGTCCACTGATCCTATCATAACACTTAAAGTTAGGATTTTGTTATATGGCGTGCGAGCGAGACGACACGTCGTTCACCTGTGTCGCTTACCTGCCAGCCAGATCGACGAGATGCACCTTGGAGACGGTCTCACTGGGCATGTTGTTGTGTCGCAAGTAGCTCGCCTGCACGAACGTGATCGTGAATATGGCGTGCGAGCGAGACGACACGTCGTTCATCTGTGTCGACGCCGTGGTGCGGTGCAGGTTGCCGCGGTGCATGCATTCCTGAAAAAATCAAATTATTAGTTGGTCTCAAAGGAAAAAAATCCGGTTATATACACTTTTTTGATTTAAGCCAGAAAAGCGCTCACTCACCTGTATATCATCATAATCGGAAACCAAATGTTTCGATAAGTCCTGTACATAAGGCCCTAGCTTCGGATGTTCCCTGACCCTGAGGGAGTGTCCTGCGTCAGTAGCTAACAGATCCTTGACCCTTTCGTTGTAGATCTCCAAATAGCTGACCTCGGTGCGGTACGAGGCACCCGACTCCTTGCCGGCTGCCACGCGGGAGAATAGTTGACGACATATCCGCGGTATTAGGCCTTGGCATTCCTGTTGAAAATACTTGGATGAATGGGAAATCTCCATAAGTGTATTTTAGAGATACCATTTCACTCCTCAATGACTTTGGTCGGGCCCCGAGGCTTTGTTAGATTAACGTAAAGCCTCTTTAAAACATCACAGTGGGTCTTTCTGTGTCTTGCTACAAGCTCATACCAAAAATTATCTAATTTGTGCCGTAATCAAATGACATTTGCAATCGCTTTTAAGTTAGACAACTTGTCCACAAGCTTTGAGCTTGAATGTCAGGGGACTGCCCAGCCACTACCTTCCTTATGCCTCAAAGTCCTTAGGAACTACTCACAGTAACATTATCAAACTATCTATTCCGATTTATGTTTACTACATATCCTAATTCCGATGTATAATCTATACGCCATAATGAATCGATTACTGATAACACACGATTATCAAGTGACAACTGCGAGATGTTATCGATATTGATAATCTCGTTTTTACGTTTAAAATGCTTCGAGTCGTGATAAGAGGTACGTGACGAGCTTAGCTAGCTGTAAACATTGAGGAAAAACAATTTTAGGTTAGGGGGTCAACAACTGGAAGGCGATGCTCGACTTCTGCGAGTCCATCATCTCGCAGAAGCAGGTGGCGGGGGCTGCGAGAGAGAGGCTTTACGCCGCTCTCAACTTGCCAACCCGCCGCCGGACCGGGATCTCGCCCGGATTCTGGGCATTCTGGCCCCCTAAGAGTTTCGGGTCCCCAACGCATGTGAGTGCGAGCGGGGACCCAAGAAGGTGCCGTGTCTCGCTCAGCACGCCCTTAGCGTAAGAGCATCCGGGGGATGGTAGACCGCGCTCCCCGACCCACGCTGGTTCTGACCCAGCGGGGTATTCCGTGGGAGGGTGACACGCGGTCCCATCTTGGCGGGCTTCGGAAAGCCCGCCGACCGAGAGAGCCGGTGGCCGTATTCGCCGGCGGCTACCGGTTCGGCGTCCGGGGACGGAGCGACGGGAAAGAATGCCGAGCGCGTAACGCGTCGCGCCGTCCCTCCAAACCCCGTGCTGGGTTCTGGCCTCAGCCGGGGTTCGGACGCTGAGTGTGAGCGGTTGGAGGTTTTAGTGCGGTTCAACTCCCACATATACCGCCCGCGGGGCGGGCGGGGATCCGGTGATTTCCTCCAACTAAAAAAGAAAAAAAAAGGGGGTCAACAATTTGGAAACACCACTGACAAAAACTGTGATTGATGTTTTGGGAATCAGTGGTATTAGGCCAAAGAGAGATCTTCAACCGATGGTTCCAAATAGTGGGGATGAACTCCACCTCGACGCCGAGTGGAGATATCTAAGGTTAAACGAATTCCGCGACATATCCCGGTAAGCATTTCTACCACGGTCTAATCGTGTATCTAATAATATTATACCTATATATGAATATGTATGACACGCTCTCTATTTAACTCCATAGGGCTTTCCTCACTTTCTACTACATTAATATTAGTACTTACCGGCGACCCCATCATGGTAAAAGTTTTCCCGCTGCCGGTCTGCCCGTACGCGAAAACGCAGGCATTGTAACCTTCGAAGGCGCTGTCTATGACATCTAAACCTAGGTCGGAGAACACCTGGAAATTTGACGTAAATTATTGATCCTTAAGGTTACGGATACAATGCTATCTATAGATATTGATATTATAAAGTGGAAAGGTTTGATTGTTTGTTTGTCTTGAAAAGGCTCCGAAACTACTGGTCTTCAGTTTTGGAAAGTTCATTTATTGAGGAAGGCTATAGGTGTGGGCGACTGAATGTAACTAAAGCGCCATCTATAAATAGTTTTATTAAGAATGATTAAAACCTCATTTGTAAATATACTTTTTAAATGTACGATGTAATATTGGCACGCGTTTTTAAAAATGGAATTGGTGTGAACATTGTAAAACACAGATTGCGTCATATTTTTTGCTCTTAAGTTTTATTGTTTTATTAAGTTTTCTTGTTCTGAAGTTTTCTTTTCACTGGCAGCTTTTGATTTCCTACAATATGGTATATTGTTTTCTTTTGTGATACAGACGAGGTTGCGCTAGTCAGCTAGTTGTCAATATTTTGTATATTGTAAATCATTTCTTTTTTTACAAGATAGACAAGAGCTTACGGCCCACCTAATGGTAAGTTACCGTCGCTCATAAATCCCGTTTTTTTTGTTGGAGTAAATCGCCGCATCCCCATCCGCCCCGCGGGTGTGTGGGAGTTGAACCGCACTAAAACCTCCAACCGCTCACACTCAGCGTCTGAACCCCGGCTGAGGCCTGAACCCAGCACGGGGTTTTGACGCGTTACGCCATCACCACTCTTTCTCGTCGCGCCGCCCCTCATAAACCTCTGCAATGCCAGGGCAATGAAGGGCTATCTATCACCTATGTGTACCGGACTTTTCTTAACCTCTAAAGAGCGGCATGTCATTGTGAGGTGGTATATTGAAATTTATAATTCTGATTTTTTATGTACACATAGTAAAATCTGAAAAATATTTCAACATCCAAGACAGGTCTAGATAGATTATATTTTAAATACCAAATAGAATTTAAATCAGTAAAAATTTACGTATATATCATTTAACTATTTTAAAATGTTATAAGCGTATAATTTGTACAGTTTTGAAATATAATAATATGATTTTGTATGTGCATTTTATTCATGTATTTATTTATGCGTGACATTTCAGAATAAAGCAATTAAAGAAAAAAAAACCGAGGTTTAGATTATTTTATTACTGCTAAATATTTATTTAGTATTTTACAGGTTTTTACAATTATATATTTTATGTATGCTACAAGAAATATGATAACATTCATATATATTTTTTTATTTTAAATCTATTCCACAGCAGTTTGAAATGAGCTGCTTGTTGATAAAATACGAGTTCAAAAAAAATAGTTCTCATATGTCAAAACTCATCAATACTTTTTGATGCTACAATTACCATAAAAAGGCGAGGTCGAGTCCAAGAAAAAATCCATAAAATTTATGTGAAAAAGTGGGTCAACCAGGGTAAGAATGTTAATATTGTGAAAACTTGCATTAGTAATCAGACCGTATTATATAATATCATAATTTCCATAATTTCAGTATGACTCCATTTTTCAGAGACTTCTGCAATCTTCAATTTTTTTATAAAACTAGGAAATAGACAATTTTTCAAACACTTGGTCACGTAGTTGCTTTAAAGAAAGTAGTTACGTATCCCCCGCCTACCGAGGGAGACAGTGGTCGTTTCACCGACGACTGCCGGTTCGACGTCCGGGGGTGACGGGGCGATACGTGAGCGACAATCGCGAACGCGTCCTGTTACCCCTACCAGCCTCGTGCCGGGTTCTGTCCCGGCTGGGGATCGAGCGTGAGCGCCAATTGGAACCTCTCAACGACCATCCCCCCTTTCATATAGAAAAATAATCGTCCACCAACCTAACCAAGTAATTATACAAAATACGGTCAACAATATAACCTCTTTTATAAAGTCGGTTAAAAAGAAAGCTATCCGATTATTTTTGTGATATTGTCATTACAATCGTCCGGTTGATATTACTCCATGGCTTGAGAAATTATTAGGAAATCAATTTCACGGTTGCCACATTCAGGCAAAGCGGACAAACTGTCGCTTTTAAACAACGAATTATACAAATACACCTGTATTTAATGTCGCAAATAAAACTTGAGTTCTTAATTAATCACTACAAAGTTAATTAATGAAGGTTGTGTAATTGTAATTGTAACCTATATACAGGGTGGATATGTAACTTTGGACAATCTGACGTGGGGTGAATGACCTGTTGAAGTAGAACTTAGAACCACTTTTATTTTATTGGATTTTTAAAAAATCATCATAGTATTGAAGTCCGCATCGATAGTCGTAAGTTTTCCATACAATGTCAAAAAAAAAAGTTTAACCGATACAAAAAATAAAATAATGCTAAGTTGTATTTCAACAGGTCATTCGCCCCACGTCAGATTGTCCAAAGATACAAATCCACCCTGTATTATTTTATAATAAACCTCGTTTAAAGAGTGACTCTACGTAATAAAGCAGATTTGATTGTTTGGAATAAAAATAAAATATTAAAAGTAATAAAATATTTTAAGTAAAAGCTTTAATAGGATATTATGTGGAATTAAAGACCTAGTCAAGACATAGTTCTTGTAGCTATCTTCCGACTCCATCATCAGATCAGCGCCAGTTTGTCATATTATTGGAATGTCATATGAGTCTGCGTGCAAAATGCCAGCTCAATTGGGAACTACGAAGTTGGTCAAATTGAATTCGCAAGATTCCACCCGATCTTACATAGTTACATCCAGTGTATCTCACCTGTTCCTGTGAGGCGTAGTGCTTGTCATTGCCATCGTAAGACCAGTACGAGTGATCGAATGTGAAGTCTTTGTATTTTTCCCGGCTACCGTCATTCTGTTCTTTGCTATTCTGTAAAATAAAAAAAAAAATACTTTATTTTTATTATTTCATTTAAAGGTATCAAACATCGGACAAAAAATGGAGGCGAATTAAGCTAAGATAAGTCGTAGGTAAAGAAGAGGAAAGAAACGCAAAGGTCGACAACTTAAAAGATGGAAGGATGACCTACCCCACCTCTGGCGAAGACATGCTCAACTTAGAGACAAATTATGAAAACTAGAGGAGACCTATAGATGTCAAAGGACAACCTGTCCGAGAAAAAAACTACTGAATACTAGTATGTATAATGTAATTTATAAGTCAGTGAATAAAGGCTATTTTTATTTTATTTTATTAAGCCGTAGGTAGCGGCCTCGCAGTGTCCCCAGACAATGCAGGAGCAACGGTAGTCGCTTTCGATCAGGTGCCGACCGTTTACCGAGGCAATAATAAAATCCTTACAGCCAACCTTCAGTTTCGTAAGTGGTATCGTCCTTAAGCCTTACAATGCCACGGAATTGGGAGCCGTTACACGTCATTCAAGAAGCATGTCATAGCGCCCTAGGAACACCGAGGACGAGTCCATTCCAAATGAGAATAGTACGGAGTAAAAAAAAATATTTTGTAAGGAACCGTTCCAAGCAAAATGGCGGCGTGTAGAGGTTCAAAGTAAAACAAAAATAAACTTCTAAATATACAACGACTTCTTTAATAATATGACCTATTGCCACACCAACCCATTAAATATATTCCACGGCCCGTTCAATGCCGGATAATGGTTGATCTCCGATAATACAACAACCAACTGATTCAACATGCAATAATAATTACAATGTCAAGTACACAATACTACTATTCAATTTATCAAGTTTGTATAGGTGACGTCACATGCACAGAATAAAACTCAAAAGTCATGTATGTACACCACTTTAAAGTATATTTAACAGATATTTTTCCACTTAATCTAGGGTCATTTTTTTGTAACCAAGCAGAAGAGCTAAAGGGTAGCGTCGTAAGAGGGGTGTCGCGACGGGAAAGTGTGCCGCAGTGCATAACGCGTCGCGCCACCCCGCATAACTCCGTGCTGGGTTCTGGCCTCAGCCGGGGTTCGGACGCTGAGTGTGAGCGGTTTGAGGTTTTAGTGAGGTTCAACTCCCACATACCCGCCCCGCGGGTGGGGATCCGGCGATTTCCTCCATCTAAAACAAAAAAAAAAAGCGTCGTAAGAAGTACCGTCGTTCATGGACCTCTGCAATGTCAGCAGACACAACGGAGTCACCTTTAAGGATTTTCTTTCAGTCTCGTTTGAAGATTGATCACCGAGAACGGGAGTTCATTCCATGGCTTAATATCATCTTTGCATATAGGTTATGTTTTATCACTCACATTTAAATAGAATACAAAAGGTAAGCTTATATATAGGTAAGACGTTTCTGAAACGAAATGCTCTACCATTGATTTGAAACCACTCGATCCTTCCTGTCGGTAAGAAGCGTATGTAAATTCCTAAAGCTTAATTGTTTCAAATCAAAAATCATTTATTCCGTGCATCGTACAGATAACAGAAAATACAAATTAAAACTAAAAATAACAATGCCCGGAAATGGTTACCAACTCAGCAATGCCGCAACCACCGCACAACACGGGGCTGCGACGCTGATCTTCCGTCGGCACCACACGTACACGCTAGCACTGTGCTAACCAGCGCACATAATATGAAATAAAAATAAAAAAAGACCTCAAAAAAGTTTCAAGATTCATTTATATTCTTCATTCTATTTTTTCTGTAACTATAGCTTGAATTTCTGGTTATAATTTATGTTAATTCTAGTGTTGAATTTTGAATATTTTTAAAAAGTCTACCTAAGTTTGAATTGGAGTGTTCACCTATGCCATTTTCGTGCATTTTATTTTCTCTTACAGTGCTTTAAATGTCATGTACTATTTCATAAAAATAGTATCCAAAAAGACTTACGACGCCGAATCTAAATACTTTATCGATTCTAATTTCAAAAGCAAAATTTTACTGCTTTATGATGAGAAGAAGAAACAAAACCGAGCTTCTCTCTATTTCATGGTCCTACTGTTATCGTTCTAAATGCATAAACAAATAATATGCAGTCTCCACAATTCAGGCGACAAACGTAAGAAAGTATGACATCATAATATATAAAATACGACCAAATCCAACAGTATAGCAACAAGAGACAATAACGGCAGAATTATGACTAAGTTATACAGTCGGTTTATAGTTATTACGATTCTCAGGACATTGATTTCTATTTAATGTATTCATACCGCGACTCATCGTTCAACTCACTTATAAGGTAAGAAACAGACTAAAAATAACCAAACCAGTATTTTAAACTTTAAGAAATTAACGAAACATAGAATGTATTATTATTTTGAAAATTTATTTTAAAGAAACAAAACCTGTAGTCATGTTCACTGATCCGATCAAGTTACTTGAGAAATGTCCAATGGATTTTTCCTCTACTTTATATTCAAGAGAATTTTATATCAGCTTAACATACGAATGCATTAAATTATATTTTATCAAATCTATTACGAACAGACGAAATTAAATAATTTTGGAACAAAATTGTAATAAATTTTTAAGATAACACTACACTACTTGCTAAGAGATAGCTAAGCTGAACCACACTTTTTAATTTAATATTAATTTGCTACCTACTCTCACACAATATTGTTATATTATCTGAGGTAAACGGTGCTGGTTACATAGTAGTAAAATGTGCTTTGTTAATATTAAGTTTAGTTGTAAGATAATATGTAGTTGTATGTTTACCCAAATAAATAAAAAATAAAAAAAAAGATGCAAATAACGCAAAAATTACAATGGTTACTATGATCAAGCTGTATCAATGATTTACCGTTGAAACTTAACTTTCGCTTAGGGACAGTGACATCCAATGGACATAACATTAAAGACTTTAAATGAATAAAAACATTTGATGTTGTCTTTCAAAAAATCTTAGTAAGGGGTGGGCCATATAAAGTTTGCATTTTCCAAAAGTTCCACTGTCATGTTGGCTGTGTGGCATGTTGCGCCATCCTGTTGAAATCAAATGTCGTCCATGTCATACTCTTCAACTTTTGGAAACAAAAATTCGTTGAGCATGGCACGGTAACGCTCGCCATTGACCGTAGGTAACGGCGGCTCCTTGCTCATTTTCGAATGATGCCGATTTCGTATAACTGTTATTAAAAATTGTCATTGCTACCGAAAACAGTACCCAATAGCTCAAAACCTAAGATTCAAAATACAAATAGATTTCATTCTTACTCGAACAACAGAACTATTTTTGAGTGACAACTTTAAACAAGAACTCACCTATTTCTTAAAATATCGGAACTTAAAATAGATTTCTAATAATTGTTCGTCTCGACCTATTTTTTGATTGAGTAACAAACGATTTGTGACAGGCCCGATTATGTTATTTTAATTTTCATATTCTATTTAAATCTATTCCAATAATAGAAATCAAACACATCTGGACTATTCAGGCTTGTGCGATTCCCAGTACAAAGTACAGAGCACGAAATTGGCGAATGTCATTAAATTATTATTAAATAGTGAGGTTGTTCAAGATTAAAAATGGATAGTGCAATTTCGTCATGGCATCGAACGATTGCATGAGTTCCTGAGGAGACCACTCCGGAGGAGGCTATAGAAGTTGGTGGACCGCGGTTCCTGTTTCTACGAACTTTATTCTAGTATTCTAATACAATAATTTGCGAAATAAAACCAGCTGTATACAAGAAGCCGAAGAATCTAATACGACAGACACTACTGCCATAATCATCCTTATACCGATACTAGCTTTTGCCCGCGATTTCGTTCGCGTGGACTTCAGGTTCGTCCCGTCTAGTCGTATAGCCTATGTGTTATTCTGATGTATAAGCTATATTGTGGTAAAGTTTCATTCAAATCCATTCAGTAGTTTTTACGTGAAAGAGTAACAAACATACATACATCCATACTTACAAACTTTCGTCTTTATAATAGTATTATGATGTATACTACATATTAATTTATTTGCTCATTTTTTACATTATATCTTTAAAAAAACAATCACAAGAAAATAAATTTAAAAATACATTACACGTACAATACACGTATTATGATGATTATTACGCGAAAAATTGTGAAGATGTTTCGGCCATAACCAAGATCAATTAGTCTATGAAGTTTGACCAACATTTGCCCCAACCACAATGCATCGAAAGTCCGTAGAAACAGGAACCGCGGTCCACCAATTTCGGTAGCCAATACTTACACCATGCCAATTAAAATATTCACCTGTTCACGACGACAATTATGTAAGTACATTCGAGCGTGACGCACGTTTCGTGATATTCGTGAACAGTACTCGCGTTTAGAACATAACCTTGATACGACGGTAATAACACATCTGGTCTGATATGGAGCTGAGAGTGCATGACTTGAACTATTAGACACCATAACTTACTTATGGAACGAATCTTTTGTTTACTAAGCAGTTTAATAAGTAATTTCCAGTGTTAGTCTATGTCTCGAGAAGATTGAGGTCATCATATTTTCGAAGGATTTAAATTCTCCACTATAACATAGTTAAGTGATGAAGAAGGCAATTCCTAAACCATCATTTACGGTCGGTTTTAGCTCAATGTACCCCTATCATAGAAGATATAGTAACTGCCCGTCACTGCAGATCAAGTCACTTACAAAATTTGGTCCTCAAATTGGACCAACAAGCCCAGAGACACAAGATTTGTTCCCGATTTTATGAATCGTAAAGGATCCTCCCTTTCCTTTTATGCATCGTAAGGCGTCTCTGTTTATGGTTTCACGGAAAATTGCATGTCTTTTCGTTCGGTTCCTGAAATACAAAACTTACTTTGACAGTAAGGAGCCTCGTTTTCTTCCCTTCCATTTGGACTATGAGTTTGGCTGCCATGTCCTTTTCTCTGCAACAATGATAAATTAGTTGTTTGGTTGTTTGGATAGGTTTTTAACGTTTCCGATAGGTTTAGTACCTACGTTTAATCTGGGTGTTAAAGGTAATGTTTTGTGTAGATTTAATTTTATCTTAATTACATCGATGCTATAGCAGTCACATAATAATAACATGGAAATTTTATGGAGAATCAAACAACTTAAACTCAGCAGTTTGAAGTGGTTTATTAAAATCTAACCGGTTAAGTTTAACGTTATGTTAAACATTATCTAAAGAGGACTAGAAATACCGTTTAAATTGACCATAAAACATTTCCTTTATTTAGTAAATATCTTCATATCCACAACTTTCAAATTCAAACATAAATTATTATAATAGATGCAAATCCTGTGATAAAATTAAATATATAAGATGTAAATAGTTAACGATAAGCTGAAATGGTTTAAAATAGTGTTTTCCAAGGTAACGAGACTGCAGGTAACGGTACGCAGGCCAAAATTAGACTTTTCAACATTTGTGTTGCTTTCCGGAAACACCGGGGAGCTCAACTTGTTACTATTTCGTATTCACTCTCTGCCAACCATTGACAGATAATTAGGGGAGATCTATGTACGACAGTTGAGTACTTAAAGAGAGAGTAAGGCTTAAAGAAAGTCCTTAAAGGTAATCCGTGGGTAACGGTCCCGCATTATACAGGGTGATATTTTAGAGAGGGTACATATTGCAGGAGGATGATGAGTACTCTGTTCTAATACGGAATATTACAAAAAATAGGTAAAATTACATTTTTTTTTTTAAATCTAAATTCGACAAAACTACCTCAAACATAAACAATTTCGGCTTAAAGAGTGTTGACCGTGGTGTGGCGGAGGTGTGGGGTGCGTGAGACCTCTAGTGATCTCGCGCACCCCACACCTCCGCCACACCCATCAGCTGTCGAAAAACCATCATTTTGCAAGAATTTTAGATATTTTTAAGTTGCGATTACTAAGACATTAAGCCATATTCTTTGGTAATAATATTTTTACTGGTCGTATACAGGGTGTTAAAATCCGATGAAACAATACTTTCACAGCAAATAGTATACTTGATGTAGAAGCCATCCACCAAGTCTGGGTTTTCTAGGCATAATATATCATAAGTTATAACTAATCAAAACTACGTGTTAATTTTCTATTAGTAGGAGTTTATTATAGTACGGAACTCTAAAATTGCGATCGGATGCGCCTGTGTGCGTGAAAATGGCATATAGATATAGCACGCTACATGTAGGTCAGGGTAGGGTTGTCAAAATTAATACAAAATAATAATTTTTCAACTTTGTATGGGAAAATAAAGTCATTATCTCCGTTTCAAAAGTATGTGTATATGATTTGAAATGTGATATAGATTAAGCCCTTAAAGTATTGTTTCACCGGGCAACAACACCCTGTATAACCATCAGCTACCATGACCTTGAAAATGTACCCTCACTAGGTAATCACCCTGTATATACCGTGACAATGCAGAGGTCCATGAGCGTCGGTAACCACGCTCGATGCGGCGCGTTAACTGAGATAATAATATGATGATGGAAGGACGATAATAAAACAACTGTAAACAATGTTAGACAATAATTAAATAGGATTAGTTCAAGTTATAAATAACCTCTCACAACAGATACACAATCTGTCTATTGGTTACTTCCTGATCTACTAAAACGCCCTTACAAATCGTGGATTTACACTGACCATACCGTTGTTTCCTATATCTTGCTTTCACTGGTGTAAGGATAGAGCATAGAATTATTACATCTGGAATCAACATCATGAACAACAGAGTGAAGTCAATTTAAAGTGCACCGATCGCGTGTAACAACACGATATTCTGGCGTTAGTGTACTGATGACACTCAATTCGTTTAACACACTAATAAAATATTACATACACATGAGTTCTTTAAAATTTCACTTTGTTATTTCTGATGTTGAATCAAAATATCGTGTTGTTACGCGCGATCGGTGCGCTTTAAATTGGCTTCATTCTGTTGTTCGTGATGTTAAAATTTTATACCTACGCAATGTCCATCGTACCGTGTGATTCGTACCAAAATACAAAATCCTAATGGTGGGCCGAGTCGCAACGCGTTCTGTCGCGCCAATATGTGCATGAACTAGGAATTTTGCAAATGTCTATGCCATGCAAACATGTTTGCAACATAAATATCGCGGAGAGTTCATTAATTACTAACGTGAGGTTTTCACTATTGTAGAGAGAATTTGGAATCAAATTTGACGTATCCTTAGATTAGAGTTGTACGGGAAGATATCACGTATTTTTCTTAATGAGTTTACCTAGTATAAAAAGGAATCTAAGTTTTTTTTTTATGTTTAAAGGCGTTAGCTAACGGGCTGATCGTAAGCGGTTACCGTTGCTCATGGGCCTCTGCAATGTCAGAGGACACTGCGACTACTGCGAGGCCTACCATCAGGCTTGTTTATCTTGCAATAAAGAAAATACCTTAATGTAACATTAGGTTACCGTTAATATTAAATGCTATTAAACATGTTTAAAACACCAACCACTAAATTTATTATCACTATTGGGCTATAAAAATAAATAAACATTTCCACTAAAAATCTGATTATTAATTAGCATTAATATAAAACGTAATGCATTTGAAACAGGTCTGTTGCATAATAAACCCGTTGACCGCCTACACAACTCATTTGGTGATCAAGGTCACAATGATGACTAAACTATACATTTATAAGAATTAGTTTAAGTTACACAATGTTTAAAAATTCATATTTACTCTGAGGCGATAATGCATTTTAATCAAAATTTAATATTTATTTATTTGGTACAATTACAGTAAACATATCTACTGTAATAGAAATAAAACAATGGTCATAAATAAATAAAATCAATTAAAAGTTAAATAATTATTAAACGAAAAATAACAAGGAATTAGAAATGTGGTAATGTTTGTTTTTCATAATAGGTTTTGTAATCTGAAATATTATATTGGAATGCACTGTGTTTTATAGTTAGGTATTTTTTTTTAACATGGATGTTATTCTATTATGACCATTCCCTAATAAGTTAATTGTAATTGTTAATTGCGATATGACATGTGCCCCTTTAAACGAGGTTTAAGAAAAGCCCTATATCGGTAGGCGATAGATAACAGCCCCTCATTGCCCTGGCATTGCAAAGGTTCATGAGCGACGGTCACCGCTTACCATCAGGTGGGCCGTAGGCTTGTTTATATATCTAGAAATAAAAAAAAATACACAGGTAATTTTTGTGATGGTTGAAAATTGTACAATTGAGCCACAATTTCTTTTCTCTGTTATAAGCTTCTGTGAAGTAACTTTTTACTAAACATAGTCTAAAATACTGGCACTTTTCAATAATAGTTTTTTTTTTTTTTGCAAGATAGATAAACAATATTGCAGAATACACTTATTCATTGACAGGAATTACATTCAAATATTATTTTTATGTCACTTTAAATTATCTTTGGGTCTTCAAAATGAATTGTATTTTAAGTGGAAATATAATTGAATGACATGCAGAATTTACAGACAAAAATATTTACAAAAACATGTACAAACAGCAGCTGCAAAAATTTAAATAAAATTTGTAAAATAAAAAACATGTAATAATCGTAAATATATAGCAAGTTAGAATACTATTTGATTTATCTGCTTCTAGTTGGAAAACAATCTAATGAGATAACATCTTAATAGGAAATAGGTAGATAGGCTTCTTAGTAGGTAATCATGGAGTGAATACAATAATAGTGATATTTTACTATCTTTCTTATTCAATGTTTTTGCATGACATTACACATTGACAAATTATGTATTTGTTTACATGCGTGTTTGTAAACAACTGGACATACATTCCTGACATACACAAGCAAATTAATTCAACAATTAAGAATGAACCAGGTCAACGATTTTATTATTTTATTTTGCATTTTTTGGGCAACTTTCATCTAAAGCCCGAGCCAAAAGTACAGTTTGCTCTAAATCTAACTCAACCGTGAAAGTCATTGTCATTTCAGCGTGACATCATTAGTTTTTGTACTTTCAAACAGATAGAAGCAAACAACCCTTTTTACTGACCATTATGACCGTTATTCATAGATTCTTGGAGCCAGAATAATAACAAACTAATAATATTACAATGTAAATATAATATAAGTTGATTATCGCAGAAATATTACATGAAACTAGAAATTATTATATGAAAAACAATAAAATGAAACAGCTGTTCGCTATAACTAAATTACCTTTGATTGAACGGGCGAACCCTTACAGCCACTTTTACCGAGGCCATTGTCACACATTATATTGTTATTGTTATTTATAAAATATTATTTCACATTTATTCGCACAAAATACGATACACAAAGCGAAATGACATTTTGTGACTGCTTGAAATTCCGTCAAATTCTGTCAGTTAAAGATTGACATTGACTGACATTTGACATAGCTGAGACATTGACTTTAGAAAGTTTTTGTTTCATGGGCTGTAATTTAGACAAACGTATAATACTTATTCAGACATGAAAAATAAATATACAAAATAAGTTAATTTACAGAAAATGTCCAGACAATCTTCTCTTTAAAATATTATATTTATTAAAAATTCAAACAAAAATCGTCAAATCTAATTGTGTACACAATTTACTATAATCGGTAGTTTTTGAGACTTTTTGCGCTTTAAGACGGTAAGTACATGACAATCCAACATCCTTGTAGCTATTTAAGATATAAAATAATTATAAAACTTTTAAAAATATTCAACAAAATTATTATTGTCATCTTGAAATAAGGAAAAATACAAATTTCCCACCAAAAAAGGTCAAGTGACATTTCATTTGATTGGCCAATATTAGTGTTGCTAACACAACCGAAAAAATCGCAATGTTGGGGAATTTTAGTAAAGGAAAAATATTGCTTTACCTGATTTATGATATTTAAGCTTGACAAACTCCAAAAGCAAGTTGACAATTTAACTAAAAAATTTAAAAACTTTTCATTCAAAACAGCGAAATACCATTACTACGTAAAACAAATCATTCAACATTAATGGAAATTGGATGTGTGGTAGTTGGTCACATTAAAAGTTTCGTTCGATACAGTAGAAAAGGTTAGAATTTATAAAATAATTCTGTTTTATTCGATTTCTTCATTAATAAACGGTGAATTTCATCACTTTATATGTATTTTAACATCCTATTATATCTAAAATAATATAAACAAAGTGCATCATGTGCAAATTTGCGAATGATCCTTGACTGCTGAACATTACATAATGTTGTTGAATTTTCCAGGCCTCACGATGTCGGACGCTCCAGGTCGCCCCATGAAGTTCCCCTACACATTCTCGGCGAAAATCGCTCAGTTCCCCTACAAGTTCTACTTCCAGAACCAGTGGATCTGGCGCTACTGGGCCGCAGCCCTTGTACTTTCCACCCCTGTATTCTACAAAATCCACAAATTAGGTAAGTTGATTTTTAATATAGGTACCAATAGATGCCTGACTGAAATAATTTGACTCATCTGTTTCTTGACAATATTATTGCAAATATTAAGTATGAGCATGCAAGCAGTATATTGAATAAAAAAATTGAAAACTGTTGAATTTGAAAATAAAAGTAAAATTGTACCAGTTTCCAAAACCAAAAATTGTTCTAGGCTGTATTTCAACAGGACAAAGTGGGGTGACACTTAGGCCAGAGAATGTAACATACCATATAACACAAGATGTTTAATATCTTGTTTTATTGTATAAAGTCATTAAATATGGTTAATTTGTGAATGCATGCTATTCTTTAAAAAAATATATCTAAGCAAGCAGAAGTCACCTAACGCTAGTTGTTGGCTTCTTTTATTTATGGCCCCGTCCAATAACAATTTAGTTGTTGACAAGAGTCAGTCAACATTATTCATGATCAAAGATGACCACATCAACATGTTAAGGCAAAAAAATACTCTTGGAACACCAGAAATACTGCTACCACCAAAGATAGTAGAACTATCCTGTCACATAAAGTAAAAGATTTCAAATAAATAGGGGTGTGCGAATTATTTGAAATTCAACGAATACGACTATTTTGTAGACATCTAGCCCATTAAAGATATTGTCTACAAAATACAAATTCTTGTCCTATTTCCGATGCATCGTCGTAGTCAAATTCGAATTTGACTATTCGCATACAAATCTTTTCGCATTATTCGAATATTCGTTGAATTTCGAATATTAATATTCGATTCGAACTATATTCGCACACCCCTAATTTCAAACCACTAATTATGCATAATTTATTTTCAGCCAACTCTCCCGAGAATGTGAGCAAATGGGCTGAAATCAGAAAGAAGGAGGCCGCTGCACACCACTGAAGTAATTCCCAATAATCAAATCTTGTAATAAATTGTATGATTTATTTATGTTGTAAGCGATAATAAAATCATGGGTTAGTTTAAAAAAAATGTTTTTGAATTTTCTTTTAATTTCTACCTTCATACTTTTAAAAATACATTTATTCGCCTCTATGGTTTTAGTATGTTTTAAAATTAGCCAAAAATCAAGATTATCTTATATATAAAAATGAATTGCTGTTCGTTAGTCTCGCTAAAACTCGAGAACAACTGAACCGATTGGGCTTATTTTAATCTTGAAATATTCGTAGAAGCTCAGGGAAGGTTTAAACGGTGAGAAAATTTCCTTATGTGACGCAGACGAAGTTGTGTGGGCCAGCTAGTTATGAACTAAAAATATAGCTCGAAATATTATAAAAAAAATAAACACTCATTGGTTTGGGGATGCTTTATTTACTAAAAATATAAATTAATTAAAAACAAATTAAACATTAATATTACAATCAAAGACAAACAAACAAAATGAAACTTATTGAGCTCCATCACAAATCGGAATGCACTTATTAATAACATACTTGAACAATATCTATGAGTATTTTTTTGTTTTTAATAAAAAGCATAAATTGTGTTCACACAAATGGAAAGCACTTTAATGATTATTTTATCAAGACATTAAATTTTTAACACATTTATGCAAAACAATTAAAATTGTAGTTTAATTACATAGAATTATTACATCTGGAATCAACAGAATGAAGCCAATTTAAAGTGCACCGATCGCGCGTAACAATATTTTGAATCAAGATCATAAATAACAAAGTGAAATTTTAAAGAACTTATGTGTATGTAATATTTTATTAGTGTTAAACGAATTGAGTGTCATCGGTACACTAACGCCAGAATATCGTGTAGTTACGCGCGATCGGTGCACTTTAAATTGGCTTCATTCTGTTGTTCATGATGCTGATGATTAAAAATCCTAACGAACAAATAATTATTAACCTTATAAAAATTATTGTGATGCTGCTAAATTTTAATAAACTAATAAGTAGTAAGTAAATGTGCTGAAAAAAATAAACGAGGGCTTTGCCAACAAAATAAATAAAAGTACGAACAAAAAATACCAAAAATAAAAAAAAAAACCATTACGTCATTTAAAATTAGTTAAACAAAACGAAGATTTGGAGTTTACATTATTATTTTTAACACAATAGTAAAATACCAGCAAGTAGATAAAAAGCCATTTTTAGACGCGAGACAGTATTTAGAAAGCAACCATATCTAAAATGTTGATTATAAGCAAGAAAAAACCTAAAAATATTATGTTCTTACTTTGATCAAGTTTAAAAAAACAACCTATTTTTGGTACGTCACAAACTTATTGTTAAAAAGCGGCAATTTAAAAATACTTCTATTCTATCGTCGACGCGAACTAAAGCCTAATAAACCTAGTCTAAGTCATCGATACTCAATAGAGGTCAGAAATAATACTAATTACTTTTACAAAATATTTGTCAAAGATTAAACGGATGCGGGTGTGACGTCACAACGCAGGTACTTTATCCACGCGTGACTCAAATGTCACCTATATATGGTACTACCGCCAATTTTGGTCCAGTTGAATGGTTTAAGCAACATAATAGTCGAATGTCTTAAGAGAGTAAAAATGAAAAATAGAATTTCTTCTACTTCTTTTGTTTATTGATTTTGTCCGAACAGTGTATAGATACCAGATCTAAATAATTGTTGCATTAACAATGAATTCAGTCCAAGATAGACTGTTGTGTTTTTTTTAAGTATAGTAATTCAGTGACGTCACAAAGGCATTATTTAGCTTCAACATAATATCCAGAATGTATCAAGTCCTCGATCTAAATGCAGGCACTTCGCCTTACAAACTATACACGGTGGTATCGATCAATCAAGTACTATATAATCGAGTATATAAAAATCGATAATTCACATAAAACAATTGACAAAAACATTCGAAACGTTACAATTTTATAATTCGATTTTTTAAATTACATCGATATTTAACATTTACATCTCGATAAAAAATACACTTGATCATTTTATTGGTTTTATAATTATTATACTGTATCGTTAACAATCACACATTTGGACATTAATCCTTTATAAGCAAAAAGCTTTTTATCACAATCAATTACAATCTAAAACTATGTATTACCATTGTAACTCCAACAATAATAACCGTCTTTTTTTATACAATTTAATTTTGACGTGACAACGTGTTATAAATTGGTTTGAGGGGTGACACTTCACTTCACTGCGTTACGCTCCGCTCACGTTATGCGCTCACAATGAGAGCGAGTGAGAGGCACGCTTGTTATGTCTGTCTCTCTCGCTATTAGGCGGGCTAACCATGCCCGAGTCGTTGTCACGTAAAACTTTCGCCCGTATACCGACTTTACAGGCAAACATTTTTTTATGTTGAAGTTGATCCAAAATAATGGACACCTCATTTCCAAGAGTATTTTTTTATATTATATTCATGAAAGACATTATTGTTCAAGCTACTGGTCTAATATTATAGCTACATGCATATTTTATAATAGTCAATGACAAAATTATTTACAAACCTTTAAGTTACCAATTTTACAATTTATTGTTCCAAATATTTAAAAAAAAGTAAAATTCTTTTTTTACATCGATATTACGTTATGAGCGACCTGCGCATTATGCAAAGATTTGAATTTGTTAATTTTTAAGTACAATATGAAATCTCCATACTTAATAAAAACTAGCATACTGTACTTATTTAGTGCAGTTATAAATTTATTTATAGAAATCGATATAATGCGATTTTATTGCAAATGAAAAATATTATGTTTTGATTTCAGAAACGAAAGTAATTTTAACAGCAGCATCATTCATTTTATGTAAATCTTCACAAATAAAATTATCAAATATAATCAGAAGCTAGAAAAGCACAACATATAAATTTGAAACAATTACCGTGGACCTTAAAACTAAAACAGTAAAAGCGTTTTTTGAACAACACATTGAAATCACTAGCCTCGTTACGTCGCTAATGAGGGTAGCTCGTAAATTTCTTATTACAAACTACCTTACATTTCACTGGAATACATTTCTCAATGTTATAAAATACACAAATACATTTCCATATATATAATCATAGTGAATTTTGAAGATGTAATGATTTAGTTGTTATAATGAGACAAAAAAGTCTTAAGACTATTTTAGAAGTTTCTATTGAGATTATAAAATAGCTCTTATTCCCAGGGAACAATGCATGTTTTTGTTCAGTAAAAATGCTATAACTTCTTTATATTGAACCGGCTATCAGGCACTTACACACAACATAATTTCACATCACACATGTTCACTGCACTATCACTTTATTTAACTTTCTTCCTCTTGGCGATGGGCACGTCATCTTCATCAGACGAGGACTCAAGTCTCTCTTCCTGCATCGGTTCGTCCTTCCTGAAGCTTAGTTCGGGAAGAGGTGGCAATTCTAGTTCTACACATCGTTTGTTAACGAATTTTTCAAGACGACCGCCCGCTCTGTGAGAGATTTGAAATTAAATGTTAATGAAAATTTTGTGATTAACATGAAGGTTTAGATTGGTAAGTAAACCGCGCGTGTTGTATAACGTTAGCGATGATGAAACTTACACATCAAAAAAACTTGAGAGGTGTCAAGGGACACCCGGATGGAACGAAGTTCAGAAGAGAGAGAGAGACAGACGTTTTAAACTAACTAATAGGGGTGTGCGAATATCGTTCGAATCGAATCGAATATTAAAATTCGATTCGAAATTCGAATCGAATAATTCGAATCTTCGAATTATTCGAAGTTCGACGAATATTCGAAAAATTTCGAATTATTCGAAAAGTTTCGAATATTCGTTGAATTTCGAATAGTATCGAATTTGACTACGACGATGCATCGGAAATAGGACAAGAATTTGTATTTAGTAGATATTATCTTTAATGGGCTAGATGTCTACAAAATAGTCGTAGTCGAATTCGATACTATTCGAAATTCGACGAATATTTGAAACTTTTCGAATTATTCGAAATTTTTCGAATATTCGGCGAATTTCGAATAATTTGAAGACTCGAATTATTCGATTCGAGTTTCGAATCGAATATTCGTATTCGATTCGAAACGAATCGAATATTTGTATTCGATTCGAAACGAATAATTCGTGAGTTCGAATTATTCGCACACCCCTACTAACTAATTATAACTTAAATTAAATATTTTGATCACAGCGCCATCTAGCATTAATCATATAAAACAAAATAGGGAATTGTTTTAAAAGATTGTGATTAAAATCTTACGCGCCATCTAACGATAATCATCTAAAACAAAAAAGTGTCGTGTCAACTTTTTCATAAGAATTTCCGTCTAGCCCCCTTTCGATAACGCGCGATAAGGAACTTCGTTCCAATACCACTCTCTATACGATCTTAGTTAGTCATTACTGTATTGTTTACAAGCAAGGTCTAAAATCTAGGGAAAATAGGTACTTACTTGGCAACAATGTGTGTGTCAGTATTGTATGCGTAACAATTATGGAATATAAGAGCTATATCAGCTATCAACTCCTCATCGGTACTGTATTTAGATGATTCCAGCTTCTCCTTAATAGTTGTTAAGTCCATGGGCTCATCAATTACTTCTAAATAGTCAGGTACCTAGGACAAACAGATTTTCAAGTTTTTTTATTAAAACTAGTGTTAATATCTAGTTGTTAATAACGGCATATACAGGGTGATTTTTTAAAGAATGTACATATTGCAGGAGGGTGATGAGTACTCTGTTCTAATACGGAATATTACAAAAAATAGGTAAAATTACAAAACATTTTTTTTTTTCAATCTTGGATTTTTTTTTAAATTCCACAAAACTACCTCAAACATGTTTATGTTTGAGGTAGTTTTGAGAATTACAAATTGCAGTCTCTTTCTTTTCAAAAAACACATCATCTATCATATACACAGAACAAATCTCTCCTCTCCCCTATGTTTATATCAATAAAGTAATGATTTCAACTTACTTCTTCAACGGAGACCGGTTCATAGAACGGCCAGCTGTCCTTATGTTTGATGACGTCACGGAGCAGTATCTGCAGCGACTCCACGTGCAGAGATACTTCGTGTCGACTGCTGCGTTTGCGAGGGACGCGTTCTTCTGCTGTAAAATGTTCATTAGAAATGAGTTTCCTTATGGCGAAGAGTCTATAGAAGTCGATTCATAGCGATTACCGGGAAATTTATGAAACACAAGTGCAATGGTGGTCGTCGCTGTTATATCACAAATATACAGGGTGTTAAAATTCGATGAAACAATACTTTCACAGCAAATAGTATACTTGATGTAGAAGCCATCCACCAAATCTGAGTTTTCTAGGCATAATATATCATAAGTTATAACTAATCAAAACTACGTCTTAATTTGTGCATGATCAACCCTACCGTATTGACCTACACCAACAACTAAAGACTTAAGCCGGCTAGTCACCTCCTGTATCATAGAACATTGTAACAATACACGGGACAAAAATCACATTCTAAACAGGATACATGCGCCTGTGTGCTTGAAAATAGATTTAGCACGCTAGATGTAGGTTAGGGTAGGGTTGTCAAAAATAATACAAACTAATAATTTTTCAACTTTGTATGGGAAAATAAAGTAACTATCTCCGTTTCAAAAGTATATGTATATGATTTGAAATGTGATATAGATTAAGCCCTGAAAGTATTGTTTCACCGGGCACCAACACCCTGAATACGAATTACAGTGAGAGGTGGGCTGTATTGTAATAACCCATTACTGCCCACTGCTGGGCTCAGGTTTCCTCAGTAGTCCACCACTCTTGCCAAATGCGGGGCGACTTCACATCCATCATTATCTTCGAAGGATTTTTAGAATCCATTTCTAGTAAGGCAGACAAACGCCCACAAGGAGCTGAAGCGCCACTGATGATGATTTCCAATATGAAAGTTTCCTCACGATGTTTTTCTACCCTCGTTTTTAGCTAGCAGTGGTGTGAGAAGATAAGTGGGAAAATAGCTGAATAAAAAACTTGATAGGTGTCAAGGGACACCCGGATGGAACGAAGTTCCTTTGGATTAATTAGTGAGGGAATTGTAATAAAATTTAATTTTTTTATTGTAACTTAAATAAAATATTTTGATCACAGCGCCATCTAGCATTAATCATATAAAACAAAATAAAGAATTGTTTTAAAAGATTTTAATCACAGCGCCATCTAGCGATAATCATCTAAAACAAAAAAAGTGTCGTGACAAGTTTTTCATAAGAGTTTCCGTCTAGCCCCCTTTCGATAACGCGCGATAAGGAACTTCGTTCCAAAAATCATCGCTAGTCAGTGTAAAGTGTGCCGCTTCTTCGTAAAGCTACTCACCATGATCTCCGTTAGTGAGAGAGTTCTTAGATCTTCTCTCTCGTCCGTTGGTCATGTTCTGTTTTTCATGTTTTGGTCTGTGAATAATAACAATAATGTAAACAATAACTCAATGAAGACATAAAACAGGAGTAAAAAGAAAAAAATAAACTAAATCGATTTAATCATCATTTTATACAAATTATTTTCTCTACATTTCTGACTCTCTACTCTTATCAAATTTATTAGTCACTAAGTGACCCGCGCAACTTCGTCTGCGTTACAAAGGGGTTCAAAAATTGTAGCCTATGTGTTATTCTGATGTATAAGCTATATTGTGGTAAAGTTTCATTCAAATCCATTCAGTAGTTTTTACGTGAAAGAGTAACAAACATACATCCATACATACAAACTTTCGCCTTTATAATATATATTAGATGCATTGATTTGATTTGGAAAAAGTGTAACAACGTTTAATCATAATTTCAATAGATTTATCTAAAGTTTTTATGTCTATATATTTATTTACACTTATTTTTTACATTATATTTTTAAAAAAATTAACAAAGGAAATAAATTTAAAAATACAATATAAAAAACAGAGACCCACTGAAGACGAGGTCTACGACCCAAGCCATCAGTGGTCAGGGCTCAAGAGAGAGGAACCTCCTCACAATACGCGCCGTGTCAAGAACGACCGCCTTCTGAATCAAGCCCTTTACCCAGCCGGGGAGCGAAAGCTTCTCTAGATGTCGGTCGAAGCTTTTCGCTATTAGACCGTGCACAGATACAACGATCGGAACAATGATGGTCGATTCAACACGCCACATGTCGGTCACCTCGTGGGCCAGGTCCAAATATTTTAGCAGTTTTTCTTTTTCTGCCTTCACAAGGTTCTCGTCATGTGGAATGGTGACATCGATCAGCACCGCCCGATGCGCATCCCGATCTATTATCACTATGTCAGGCTTATTGGCAGCAATAGTCCTGTCAGTGATAATAGATCGGTCCCAGTAGAGAGTTATATGACCATTATCGAGAACCGGCTGAGGCCAATACTGGTAATAAGGTACGGCGGCTTCAACAAGGTCGTATTTCAGAGCAAGTTGCTGATGAATGATCTTAGCTACTTGGTTATGCCTGTGCAAGTACTCGCCGTTAGCAAGACGGGAACAACCGGAAACGATATGTCTAATAGACTCTCCCGGACGGTGACATGCCCGACAAATGTCGACCGTCCCATCCTTTAGAATATATTTGCGGTAGTTGTTCGTCATGATAACTTCGTCCATAATTGCTAAGACAAAACCTTCAGTCTCTCCGAAGAGGTTACTGTATCGTAGCCAGGCCACGGAGGCTAACTGATCTACATCGGGACCCGTAAGGGCCCGGTAGAATCGACCGTGTAGTTCCTTGCTCTTCCATACGTCCGTGCGATCCGCCACACTCATCACCTTCGGCGCTCGCCAATTCCCGTTCGCTAAGGATAGCGGAGTGAGTCCTTTATCGACTGCTGCTACATCACGGTACATACCCACATTCACCTTTAGGAAATATTCCCGAAGGTTGTATATCTCTCGGTTGTGCAGATCCTTGGCATTTAACATGCCACGACCCCCACACTTCCGAGGTATATACAGCCTCATAACAGATGAGCGTGGATGGTGCATCCTGTATGCCGTCAGCAGTCGCCGAATAAAGTTTTTTATTATTAAATTTTTAATAATGCAACCAAAATTCATATGACTTTTTGGTATGAACTTGACACAATTAAACGAGTCGCAACCATCACTAAACTTTCGCGACAGGATTCAATGCGGCCTGTACTGTACTGTAACAACCCATTACTGCCCACTGTTGGGCTCAGGTCTCCTCAGAAGAGGGATTAGGCATAGTCCACCACGCTTGCCCAGTGCGGGTTGGGGACTTCACATATCTTCAAAGGATTTTTAGAACCCTTTTCCGACATGCAGGTTTCCTCACAATGTTTTCCTTCTACGTTTTTAGCCAGTGGTGTTGTGAAAAATTGCACATAAGTCTTTTTCATATTAAGATTTAGAGGTACAAGCCGGCCGGTTTTGGACCCGCGACCTCCCATTCGGAAGGAAGCGCTTCGACCACTCCACCCAAGTGTACTCGGTCTTAATCCTACTTACTTCCTCCCCCTCTTTTTCCCCGAGGGTGGCGTGTCACCGTTCTGTAGTACGGAGTCTTCGTTACTACTTCGATGTTTCCGTCTCTTCAGTTTAACGAGAGCCGTGTTGTAATCACTGTCTTCCGATTCTATAGTAAAAATTATAATAGTTAACAAATTGAGTTGTTACAATGTATATCATCACTTGAAAGGTAAGCGTTAGAAGACGATTTTACGATGAAAATGATAGAAATAGATAAGAAATACATACTCAAAAGGCTTTTTGTTGTACTTGTAAAAATAAGTTACGTTTTTTTACCTTTCCAGCGACGATATTGATAATGTGTTTATTGAAGTTTAAGTAATCAATTTATGATAGTTTTTGGAACGAAGTTCCTTATCGCGCGTTGTGAAAGGGGCTAGACGGAAAAAATTCTTACGAAAAGTTGTCACGACACTTTTTTTGTTTTGGATGATTATCGCTAGATGGCGCTGTGATCAAAATCTTTTAAAACACGTTCTTTATCGCGCGTTACGTTAGGAAAAAAAAAATATAAGATATGTTTCAATCGAAAGGAACTTCGTTCTATTCGGGTGTCCCATGACACCTCTCAAGTTTTTTTATGATTACTTTGTTGTTGTTCATTCAATGAAAATGTTACAATTGTAAGTACAAAAGGAATACCTTTAGATACGGTTCAATTTGGATTACTTTCAATAATAATGTTAGCTAAGAGATGGTATTTACAAGTATTTTGTTAAATAATACTTTTTAAAAACTAGTTTAATATTCTATAATTAATTTTTAATTATGCTAACATGCAGGAAATGAGTTAATGACTTCCCTTAAAAATAAAATTTGATTAATAATCTGTATTGATGGTTATTTTGAAGTATTTGAAAGTTAATCCACTTCAGCTGTAGGTAACCAAGTAGGTAACTTACTTCCAGATGTTGATATTAAAAATTAGTATTTTTAGATTTAGTGAAGTTTCAATAGCTATTGCTATAGCAAAATATGTTTTATTTAAAAAAAACCTTGTATATTCTATATTTAATCTATATTTAGACTGAAATAAAATTAGAACCTGTACCATAAGAAAAAAGACCAAGGTCACTGATGTAATATACAAAATAAAAAAACTTAAATGGAAATGGACAGGACATATGATGAGAGGACCTGATAAATGGAATAAAATAATAACACGATGGTATCCTAGAGAAGGAAAAAGAAATAGAGGAAGACAGATTAAGAGATGAGACGACGATATAAGGAAGGTAGCTGGAGCTATGTGGAACAGGGTAGCGCAGGAAAGGAACGAATGGAAAAGGTTGGAGGAGGCCTTTGCCAATTGTCAAACGGATTTACAAAGGGTTACAAAAAATCAAATACTAGGTTAAGTTTATATTATTAAGATGATGAGATTACAAAATGTCAAACAATTCTACATGTAGATTCTGAATAAAAGGCTATTTTATTTATAAAACAACTTAAAGGCTGTCTCTTGAAAGAACTGTCAACATCTTTGCTGATACTTTTCATAGTCAGCAAAAACTGGATACCCATACATATTAATAGGCTTCTAGAAATACTGGATTAAAACAGGAGGACCAGAATGATATGAACAGACCACAACAAAAGCTTGAGAAGACAAAATGTTAAAATAATGAAGAAACGAAAGACCAAGCGATGATGGTATTATGCACTAAAGAAGACAGGAAGGACATGCGATGTGGCGTGCAGTTAGAGAAGAACTATTTTATTTTCATCGGTTACTACTATTAACAATATACTGTTTGTCGACATAATAATGAAATTATAAGAATTATTGGAACGAAGTTCCTTATCGCGCGTAGTGTCGGGGGCTAGACGGAAAAAAATCTTACGAAAAGTTGTCACGACACTTTTTTGTTTTAGATGATTATCGCTGGATGGCGCTGTGATCAAAATCTTTTAAAACACGCTTATCGCGCGTTACGTTAGGAAAAAAAATAAACGATATCTTTTAATCGAAAGGAACTTCGTTCCATCCGGGTGTCCCACGACACCTACCAAGTTTTTTTATTCATTTAATTGGATTAATTGAACAGTTACATAGTGAAAATAGATAATGTTGTACGTATAGTTTTCGTAGCAGTTGCTGATATTATATCAAAAGTATTTTAGCTTTCGATAATATTTTATCTTGTTCAAGTGATGAAAGAGGTTTTGTATTGTATACTATAGGTAACGATCTCGTGATGTCCAGATATTATTATACAAAGATTTTTCCTGTTTACACTATTTATTAAGCACCCGGATTCTATTCGAAAATGAAAGTGGTTCCAAATTATATTACGAGAGGTCATCCTCACTTCTGAAAGATTACAAACTACCCTTGTCCTTGTACTACTTGAACAGCTTAGTAAGCAGTATCGGCGTAACGCATAACGTCATTTCTAAAAACCATCAGTGCACATCTGATTAACGCGTTAGTCGGGTGCATTCATTAACATTTTATAAATCACTAATTTTAAGTTCATTTAAACGAGGTTTAAGAAAAGTCCTGTATGGGTAGGTGATAGATAACGGCCTCTTTTTGCCCTGGCATTGCAGAGGTCCATGAGCGACGGTAACCGCTTACCATCAGGTGGGCAGTAGGCTCGTGTATCTATTAAGAAATAAAAAAATAAAAAAAAAAAATTCTCATTTTAACATTTTGGTCCTTCGGGCCGGATTTCAGTTCGAATAATCACTAAGTCGAGATGGCGATTGAAAATACAACATTCGCGTAGATCTAGTTATCTGTAAATTTACCGGTGGCCCGCGATACAGGTGTTTCCTAGTGGGGACCAATGTTTAATTTTCAGTAAAATAGAATTTTCATTTAATTTCATATTTTCAGTCGACTTTATTTACAGTATATTGTTAACAGGAGTCGCGATGTTATGTAACGCACCGGAGGACACGGCGGCGTGCAGAGCGCGCGTGTACTGGTGGATGTTGGAGAGGGCGGTGGCCGCGCACCGACGGACCGACGACGCAGCTGATACAAATGTATACTTGTTTATTTAATACTACAGAGACATAACTAGTCTTTAAGAACTTTTCTCTAAGGGGGTGGGTCATATATTTTCGCCAGTTCTTGAAAAGACGACAGATTTGGAAATAGGTGAAAGCATACAGGGTGGAATTTTTAAACACCGCCTCCAGGGAAAGTACTCAAATACACACACAACCACAACTACAACCATATACATGGCAAAATTAAACAAACCAATTTTGGCTCATTTCAGTTAGTGTGTAGTGACGTTGGTATTTTTGGCTACTGTCACATACATGACAAATCAATTTAGATTAATTTCCAAGATGGTAGGCGACGTGACACACGCGACACGTGGCGCGCAGTGTCATGATGTGTGGTTACCTCTAGTGGTGTGCAGACAAGCGCTACAGGTCCAGTTGTGGTTGTGCGCGGGTCGCGGCGCGGCGCACTCGGCGTGGTAGGCGGCGTGACACACGCGACACGTGGCGCGCAGTGTCATGATGTGTGGTTACCTCTAGTGGTGTGCAGACAAGCGCTACAGGTCCAGTTGTGGTTGTGCGCGGGTCGCGGCGCGGCGCACTCGGCGTGGTAGGCGGCGTGACACACGCGACACGTGGCGCGCAGTGTCATGATGTGTGGTTACCTCTAGTGGTGTGCAGACAAGCGCTACAGGTCCAGTTGTGGTTGTGCGCGGGTCGCGGCGCGGCGCACTCGGCGTGGTAGGCGGCGTGACACACGCGACACGTGGCTCGGAGCCGCCCGCCGCTGCCACACGCGCCGCACACGCCGAGGTCGATGCCGCTCTCGTCGCCGTCTTCATCCTCACTACAACGAACAATATAATCATGTTGTGTGACCCAAAGATCGCCTAGTAGCAACTCTAGCTTGTGTGTTACAGAAATCGACAGGAATCGAGTTCTACAATACCTTCGCCACTAGATTTGTAATTATCTATCTACAATTTACCACAAACTAAAAACAGTTTGTTTACAGTTTGATTATAAATATTACTCTCTAAAAATTTATCTCTGTCTAAAAGTGAAAAATGTAACAAGAAAACTATTTTTTACTAATTTTTACCTATTTGGCGGTTCTTCAACGTCTTCATCAGAGTACAGTTTTCGTTTCTTCCGCGGCGTTCGTTTACGTTCTTGCGGTTTACAATGATCGCAGAACCAATCACCTTCCGGTACTTTCTGTAATTAATTATTTTGGTTTAAATAATATGAAATTATACTAATAATTATATATTTATTTCTGTAATTTACCTCCAGTTTACCGGCCTGTTTTAGGCAGCATGAAAAAAAAATGGAGTTATTATCAAGTCGTTTCAAACACATGCAATTGACAAGGTCTGTTGATGTTTAAACGAGAGCGTTGCGTCATTAAGCAGCATAAATATATATATATATTTTTTATTGCCTCGTAGCAGACGAGCTAACGACTTACTTGATCGTAAGCAGTTACAGTCGCTCATGGACCTCTGCACCGTCAGGGGACACTGCAGAGCCGCTACTTACGGCCTACCCTTAAGGATGTTTTTCAAGCCACGTTTGAAGAATACCACGCCGACTGCAGTAGGTACACCCTGTAGATTGTACACTGACCTGCAGCTTGGGTTTGAGACAGTACATGTGATGTCCGGCGTTGCAGCCGTCGCACAGCAGCATGTGGTGCGGGTCGGCGCGGCGGCGGCACGTGCGGCAGGCGGCGCGCAGCACGGAGGCGCGCCAGGCGACGGACGCGTCGAGAGCGCGCGCGTGGAGCCCTACGGCGGCGCTGCTGCTGCACTCCATGAGGGACACCTGCCAGCGCGCGAGGGTCGACAGCTCCGTGCTGCGGTTGCGGGATTCGCGCTCTTTGCGTTCCTTCTCGTCGTAGCCTGTCAACAATGGTTTCATCACAATACTAGGTACGTGTAAATTATGGTTTCATAGAATGTATTTTTAACTGGACCCTCAGTTGAGACCAAAATTGACACTATTTGGAAAAATGCTGAAAATTCGCAAAGTCGACTTTGATTGAAACTTTAAACAGTATAATTAGATTTTTCAATAAATTTTCAATTGTGAATTTGGGAAAAAAATCATGACATGATCATCACCCTGTATAAACCACTCACCAAGCGGTCGTTTCAAGTACTTAGTGTGTAGCGCCTGTGACACTTGCAGCAGCGCGCAGGCGAGCCCCCGTGTGACGTCACGGCGCGCCTTCACCTCGTCGGAGTCGAGTCGGGCTCCGTTGACGCGCGCCGCCTCCAGGTAGAACCCGGGGTCGCGGTACTTGTTCACTGGTATCGTTTCAGCGTCTTCTTGCTCTAGGTCTGTGTGAGAGTATTGATTTTAGAATATCGATTAAGGACATATTCGCTTTTGGCAAGCCTATATGAAGGCGGGAAAAGGCCTGTCTGTCGATATTTCATGTATACGATCTTCCGTTCTCAAGATCATTTGGGGGGGATTTCAATTAACTGGTGACAAGTAAATTCAGTTTCAGTAAACGAAGAAAAACTATTTATTGGTACTCAAAAATTCAAATGATTTTAGAAAGACGCTGAAAATGGACATATTATCATTATACTATATAGTATTTTTAGGAACCAGAAGTGGATTTATTTAAAAAAAAAGAAAACATTCACTAATAACAATCGTATAATTTATAAAATCAACACTAATCACAATTTGATAACTAATTTTAGATTAATTACAATATTTTAATTATAGAGGAAAACAATCAACCACCAAATAAACTATCTAGACCAAGAGCCGTGTATTTAAATATCTCGCAAGCTACGTGACGACCGAGAACCTATCTGTACGAGCGCCGAGAGAAAAATACCCCTCCACGTCGGCCGCTCAACAGTTTTATTAAAAGTATGACGTCACGCGCTTTATTCCGAACCAACAAGTAGAAATTAATAAAAACAGTAAATCGACGCTAACACGGCCCCTCCTGACCGTGTCCGTCCTCGGGCACCTCCTCTCTCACGACTGCCTCTGCTGAGTCCGTGTGAGGTTGGTTGGAAGGTCCTGGCTCTATGGGATCATCCTGATCGTTATCACATTCAAAAAAGGATGCACACGTATCCGGGCACCACTCTCCTTTCCAAGGAACCATATATTGGGCTGCTGCCTGTGTCAATTTCCCTCGGGCATCGGCTAACAACTTTAACTCGTATCTGTCGCTTGGTAAAACTTTGGTGACTCGATATGGTCCTCTCATTCCGGAGTCTACCTTGCCCGTGCTCTGGGAGTACTTAATCACAAACACTAGGTCACTAAGCTTAAAAACTCTTGGAGGATGTCGGTCCCGGTTAACACGAGCGTCTTGCTCCGCTCGGTTATTTCTCAGCATCTCACTGGCTCGAGTTCTGCACAACTCGCGCCACGCCAGTCGATCAGGATGAGAGTCCTCAATCGCCACATCTCGGACTAGGGCACGGAGTGCAGGAGTGGTTGCATCAGTACCGATTAACAAATTTAGAGCAGAATATTTAGTGGTTTTTTGTTTCGTTATGTTTAACACTAATTGAAGTTTCCATAGGTAATCAGACCAACATGTATTTTTATTACTAACTTCGATACGAATCATATTTAAGACGGTACGTATGTAACGTTCCGCCTGACCATTTGCATGGTGCATTTCAGGCGTGATATAATGTATATCACAACCCAAATCATTAATCAGTTTTACAAAATTAGAAGTTTCGAACATACGTCCCCGATCACAAATCAATAATTTCGGGACACCAAACAAAGCAATCGCCTTATCAAACACACACTTTAAATTTTCTGCATCTTGCCTGTACATGGGGTACAGTAATACAAATTTCGTAAAAGAATCAACGATGACGAGTATGAATTTATAGCCGTTAGACTCGGGCAAGGGGCCCAAAGAGTCTACATGTATGGTATCAAACGGTGTGTCTGGTTTCTCCCAAGATGTTATCGGTTGTTCTGGAGCTCTAGGGACACGTTTCTTTGATATACAAGACACACAGTGAGACACATACTTACTTACGAAGGTTCTAAGACCGGGAAACCAAAAATGCTTAAGGATCAGATGTAGAGTCTTTTCTGCCCCAAGATGTTCGTGCTCATCGTGAAAGACCCGTAGAAGACTTAATCTATGGCCTTTTGGTATGTAGCACAAAAGGCGTGGATTTTCTCCTATAGGAGTGTAACGATAGTAGAGTAAATCTTTTTGGTAGACGTACCTCTGGGGATCCAGACTACCTTCATTTAACTTTTGAATTAACTCTTGAGTCTCTTTATCTGCATTTTGTGCAATCTGGGCCCAGTTTCGAGGTCTGTCAACATGATTTACTAGCGCTGCTGGTGGATTCCTGCTTAGGTAGTCAGCGTGCGGCATTAAAGCACCTTTCCGATATTCGATTGTAAAATTGTAGTCTTGTAAGTAAATCCACCAGCGCGCTACTCTGGGTAGTAAGTCCTTTTTCCGTTCTGTAGCCTTCAGGGCGTTGCAGTCGGTGACAATCTTAAATTCAATACCAATAAGGTAATGTCTTAGATGTTGCAACGCTCTGACGACTGCCAGAGTTTCTAATTCATACGAGTGATACCTACACTCTGCTCCTTGAGTAGTCTTACTGAAATAGGTAACCACACGTTTCTTAGAGTCACTGTGAGTTTGCAGCAGTACAGCGCCATATCCCGCGCTGCTTGCATCCGTGTGCAGTTCCGTAGGTAAGCTCGCATCAAAAACTGTCAGTATGGGCTCGGTGGTAAGTTTGTGAATAATATACTGACGGGCAGATTCTTGTTCTGGACCCCACTCAAATTTAGCGTCCTTTTTTAGCAAACGAGATATACTCACAGTTTTTGACGCGTAGCTTTCGATGTACCGGCGAAAATACCCTGCCAGTCCTAGGAACTGACGGACTTGCTTTACATTACCTGGTATCGGAGAGTCAAGCAGGGCTGTCACCTTACTCGGGCTCGGTCTAACCTGACCATGTGAGATTACGCGGCCAAGATATTCTACCTGCTGTGTGAGAAATGAACACTTTTGGAGGTTCACGGAAAATCCAGCCTCCGTCAGTGTTTTCAGAACCGCGCGCAATAACACTATACCCTCTCCTACAGTTTCACTCATCAGTAAGACGTCGTCTATGTAAACTAGGACGTTACCTGCTTCGATCAGTTTTCGAAGAGTGTTATTGATGATTCGTTGATAAACTGTCGGAGAATTACATAGCCCGAACGGCATTTTCAAAAATTCGAAATGGGCCTCGGGAGTTACGAATCCTGTTTTATGTATTGAGTCCTCGTCGATAGGAATCTGGTGGAAACCGGAAGCCATATCTAAGCACGTAAAGAATTTTGAAGAGCCTAGGCGATCTATGTGATCTTCGATGAGAGGCAGAGGATATCGGTCTTTTATTGTAATTCTGTTCAGAGCCCGGTAATCAACGCACAGCCTGTTCGAACCGTTTTTCTTTTTAACGAGTAATATTGGACTAGCGTACTCGGAAGTTGATTCCCTGATTATCCCCTTTTCTAGTAAATCGTTAATTATTTCCCTCACTATAACTTTTTCCTGATATGATAAACGGTATGGGTGATACACTACTGGCGTATCACTAGTGAGATTTATACTCATCTGTCCCGTGGTTACTGTTGTGGTCGCTGTGCCTGATATAAGAAACTTAGAAAATTCATTAATCACCGACATCAACGAAACGAGTTCATCACCTAAGAGTGGCGTATTGATACCGCTTATTAATTTTTTTCCGACTGAGTTAATTTTAATGGGGCTATTACAATTGTGAGTTAAGTATTGTTTGTCTTTGGTACGATAATAAGTAATGCCGTCTCTGTTTAATACGTCTGTGCCGATTATAATAGGCGTATTCATACAGGAACCCGGTACAATAACTAAATCAACGTCAAGAGAGATATTTTCGAATTCAATAGTCAGAGTGACATACTCCTGACAGGAAATCTCTCTTTCGCCTACTCCTTTAATGAGACACTTGGTAAGTTTACGTTGGCAAGAAAACAATTTAATTATATCAGACGAGATCAAGGAGACGTTCAACGCACCACTATCTATCAATATATCCACGGGTATACCCTGAATGACCGCTGTCACAATATCATTTTTGTTAGAAACGTTAGAAACATCTTTACATAAATTTACCCTTCTATTTTGGTAATTTTTTTGCGATTCCGAACGCTCTTTAGAAAAACAATTACTCTCTTTATGTCCTACTTTTTTACAAAAGGTACAGGTTGGTACAGTTGCCGGTTTATGCGCAATCGCGAGTTGACGAGAACTATTCGACGTATCTAGTCTTTTGAAACAATCTTGGCTTTTATGACCGTTCTTTCCGCATGAGTAACACCTTACAATCGACCTACCAATTTTGTTGCGAGTTTTCGTCGAATTCGCGGGTAGACGAGAATCTAGTCTTGTATGCGCGGGTTTAATGTAAATGGCTAAAAATGAAATAAGATTGTCAATAGATAAGTCGGCGTTTGCAGCTGCTGCACGAACCTGTGGGTCTGTTATGCCCCGAATTATAATTTGAATCATGAGATCATTGCTCAACCCTTTGACAATACGTAAACGTAGCAACGAACGTCGGGCATATTCGGCATATGTTGAATATTTATCCGATGTAGTTTGCATTACTTCGTACAGAATGCTCGCATAGTCTAACCTGCGCGGGCACAATGGAGTAAATTCTAATTTAAAATTAGACCACGACCGATCGTTTGTAACCCATTCGTTTAACCAGGTTTTTGCATCACCTTTCAGACAGTTGGATACCCTCGATAGGCACTCGGTGTCGCTCCAACCAGTCGCGACCCTAGCTCGTTCTACCTCCTCGCACCATACTGTGATATCATTAATTTCAGGATCAAAATTCGAAACGAAGTAACTATGAGACTTGTTCGTCATTGCTGCGCCTAAAAGTTCGACTAATGCGTTGCTAGCGGAAGGCGGAGTCGGATCTCGTTGACTAGTATTAGGTACGGTTGGTATGGTACGCGCTGACCTTCTCGAATCATCTATGGAACTACCCTCTATAGCGTTAAGCCGTGAGATTATTGTGCTTAAAGTTTGTCTAACCGAGACGTCGCGACGTGAGTGCAAATCCCGTGATCTCGAACGCGAGTCTCGTAAACATGACCTGTCCCGTTTTCGAATATAGTTCCTAGAACGATTGCGAGGGGATCGGGAAGGTGTCCTGGATGGACTGCTGCAAGAACGATCGCGAGTCTGCCTACGTGATAGGTACCTATACTTAGACCGAGATCTTTCGGGGGTACTTTCTTGTTCGCGTGAGTTACGACGTTTCCGAGGAGAACGCGTACGTTTCCGAGCACGATAAGCAAAATCAGAGGACTTACTGCGTGACCGCGAGTCTCCAGGCATTGCGCTTTGGTACTTGATTGTTTCCCTGTTAACACTTGTGAGCATAGGCCTATCCCACTTCTGATTTTAGGAACCAGAAGTGGATTTATTTAAAAAAAAAAGAAAACATTCACTAATAACAATCGTATAATTTATAAAATCAACACTAATCACAATTTGATAACTAATTTTAGATTAATTACAATATTTTAATTATAGAGGAAAACAATCAACCACCAAATAAACTATCTAGACCAAGAGCCGTGTATTTAAATATCTCGCAAGCTACGTGACGACCGAGAACCTATCTGTACGAGCGCCGAGAGAAAAATACCCCTCCACGTCGGCCGCTCAACAGTTTTATTAAAAGTATGACGTCACGCGCTTTATTCCGAACCAACAAGTAGAAATTAATAAAAACAGTAAATCGACGCTAACAGTATGATATACCCTTCAATACTTTCATGCATTTTCAACGGGTTCTTACCACGATATTTAATTAATTAAGTTGTCACGATATTTCTAAACACAACAGTCACTCGCGGGTTCATACTCGGAGTCTTGTAGATACAGTGAGTGTGGTGTGTCGTGATGTGAGTTCGAGTTCCAGTGGTACTACCCAAAAGCGAACGAGTGCGAGGGTAGACAGATTTGTTTGCTCTTAAATCGACCCGCAGTATCCAGTCTTCTCGTGATCATGACGTTTGCAACGACAACGAAATATCGAGACAACTCAATTAATTAAATATCGTGGTAAGAACCCGTTCAAAATGCATGAAAGTATTATATTAAACCGCGAGTGTC
Organism: Trilocha varians; assembly: GCA_030269945.2. NCBI lineage: Eukaryota > Metazoa > Arthropoda > Insecta > Lepidoptera > Bombycidae > Trilocha > Trilocha varians. The sequence continues at coordinate 978,827 of AP028273.1, read as the reverse complement.
TGAATAAGTTTATATACCCTTCAGTTCTCTTAATATACCCCAACAAGGAACTGCAGACCTGGCTGCTGAGAAGCGAGACTAAACGGACCACTGAAGTTTTGGTTAAAAAATTCAACATTAATATTCACACCATAGTCGAAATCACTATATTCCTGAAAACATTAAAATAATTCCCTAAATTATGTATAGTACCGACCTTGTGGCACAGTCAACACTCCGTTAGGCTGGTGGTAGTCATCTCTATACATCTGATTGGGTCCCCACGTGAGGTACTCGGCTTGCTTGTCATACCCGCGGAGCATTAATGTACCGCGCCATGCTTCACGGTCCTATAGATAACATAACATATTGACAATAAAATGTTTATAATTATAAAATACTAAATTTCTTTAAACACTCGCGGTTATCTACATCACTTACACTATTACTAAACGGGTTCTTACCACGATTATTTTTAATTGAGAGGTCCCGACATTTCAGCACTGTTTCAAGCGCCATGATCACTTCAATTCAGGGGTGACGGTTTCAAACTATCCTGTATGTGGATTCCAGTGTTAGACGAAAATAAAGCCAACAAATCTAGTTTTGAGACGGCAGCAGATACTGTCAGTGTGGTATGTCGAAATGTGAGTTCGAGTTCCAGTAGTACCGACAAACGAACGAGTGCAAGGGTAGACAGATTTGTCTGCTCTTAAATGACCTACCCGCAGTTCCTCAGTCTTCCCGTGATCATGGTGCTTGAAACAGTGCTGAAATATCGGGACCGCTCAATTAAAAATAATCGTGGTAAGAACCCGTTTAGTAATAGTGTAAGTGATATAAAATATTAGTTGAATTGCCAAACAAGGAGATTGTTTTTTTATGTAAAACTAGTTTTATACATGTGTTGAAAAATCTAAATTTCGGAATGCAAAAAATCTTGTATGACGTCAAAACATGCGTAAGGATGAGCAATTGGCTGGTTATCAATTTAATGGAAATTGCAGTTTGAGCAATGTATCGTTAGCTGAACAAGTAACGAAAATGTTTTCATTAGATAATAGTCGAATTAATCTGTTTCTATTTTAAGGTCTGTAAAATTAAGGAATTTTATATCATCTTACCTTGACTTTAAGCGCTCCCAGACAACCGTGGTGTATCTTCTCCTCGAGGTCCAGTATATCATCCCTCAGCGCCAACTCCACGGCCTCCGCCAGCGACGAGTCGGAGGGGACTGACAGCGAGGGCGCGGGGACACGGCGACGCGTGTAGTGCGGCGCGGGGGGAGGGGGAGACTGTAGGGAACACACACACTGACATTACACCCTCCCTCCCTCCCTCCGCAGCGACGAGTCGGAGGGGACTGACAGCGAGGGCGCGGGGACACGGCGACGCGTGTAGTGCGGCGCGGGGGGAGGGGGAGACTGTAGGGAACACACACACTGACATTACACCCCTCCCTCCCTCCCTCCGCAGCGACGAGTCGGAGGGGACTGACAGCGAGGGCGCGGGGACACGGCGACGCGTGTAGTGCGGCGCGGGGGGAGGGGGAGACTGTAGGGAACACACACACTGACATTACACCCTCCCTCCCTCCCTCCGCAGCGACGAGTCGGAGGGGACTGACAGCGAGGGCGCGGGGACACGGCGACGCGTGTAGTGCGGCGCGGGGGGAGGGGGGAGACTGTAGGGAACACACACACTGACATTACACCCTCCCTCCCTCCCTCCGCAGCGACGAGTCGGAGGGGACTGACAGCGAGGGCGCGGGGACACGGCGACGCGTGTAGTGCGGCGCGGGGGGAGGGGGAGACTGTAGGGAACACACACACTGACATTACACCCTCCCTCCCTCCCTCCGCAGCGACGAGTCGGAGGGGACTGACAGCGAGGGCGCGGGGACACGGCGACGCGTGTAGTGCGGCGCGGGGGGAGGGGGAGACTGTAGGGAACACACACACTGACATTACACCCTCCCTCCCTCCCTCCGCAGCGACGAGTCGGAGGGGACTGACAGCGAGGGCGCGGGGACACGGCGACGCGTGTAGTGCGGCGCGGGGGGAGGGGGAGACTGTAGGGAACACACACACTGACATTACACCCTCCCTCCCTCCCTCCGCAGCGACGAGTCGGAGGGGACTGACAGCGAGGGCGCGGGGACACGGCGACGCGTGTAGTGCGGCGCGGGGGGAGGGGGAGACTGTAGGGAACACACACACTGACATTACACCCTCCCTCCCTCCCTCCGCAGCGACGAGTCGGAGGGGACTGACAGCGAGGGCGCGGGGACACGGCGACGCGTGTAGTGCGGCGCGGGGGGAGGGGGAGACTGTAGGGAACACACACACTGACATTACACCCTCCCTCCCTCCCTCCGCAGCGACGAGTCGGAGGGGACTGACAGCGAGGGCGCGGGGACACGGCGACGCGTGTAGTGCGGCGCGGGGGGAGGGGGAGACTGTAGGGAACACACACACTGACATTACACCCTCCCTCCCTCCCTCCGCAGCGACGAGTCGGAGGGGACTGACAGCGAGGGCGCGGGGACACGGCGACGCGTGTAGTGCGGCGCGGGGGGAGGGGGAGACTGTAGGGAACACACACACTGACATTACACCCTCCCTCCCTCCCTCCGCAGCGACGAGTCGGAGGGGACTGACAGCGAGGGCGCGGGGACACGGCGACGCGTGTAGTGCGGCGCGGGGGGAGGGGGAGACTGTAGGGAACACACACACTGACATTACACCCTCCCTCCCTCCCTCCGCAGCGACGAGTCGGAGGGGACTGACAGCGAGGGCGCGGGGACACGGCGACGCGTGTAGTGCGGCGCGGGGGGAGGGGGAGACTGTAGGGAACACACACACTGACATTACACCCTCCCTCCCTCCCTCCGCCAGCGACGAGTCGGAGGGGACTGACAGCGAGGGCGCGGGGACACGGCGACGCGTGTAGTGCGGCGCGGGGGGAGGGGGAGACTGTAGGGAACACACACACTGACATTACACCCTCCCTCCCTCCCTCCGCCAGCGACGAGTCGGAGGGGACTGACAGCGAGGGCGCGGGGACACGGCGACGCGTGTAGTGCGGCGCGGGGGGAGGGGGAGACTGTAGGGAACACACACACTGACATTACACCCTCCCTCCCTCCCTCCGCAGCGACGAGTCGCTGTCTGACTGAGTAAAACTATGGTTGTCCCTTCGTTCTTTCAATATTGCACAACAATATGTAAAACAGTAAGTAACTATGCTAGTTCAAATAATTTCGTGTCTATTGAAGTACTTAAGACAAAGTCGTTGGCCCATACAAGAATACAGCTATTATAGCCCTCCCCATCTCAAATTCACATCTTAAATCCTCGCACGAAACTACACCTTATTACTATGCACATAGAGTTGTAAATACTCACGAAAGCCGCGGATCCGTTGAGATACTTGATGGGACACTTGCTCAAGTACTGTATGATGTTGTCCTTGTCTAACTCGAGAGATTGTCGTAGCTCGCTCTCTCTCACTCCGCGTTTGTTTAGTGATTGTATTAGCGCTTCGATTTGCTCTTCTGTGTGATAGACCCACCATTGGGGACGGTCCACCTGGTGGAAATGAAGGTGGAATGAAAATAAAGATCTTTACATATCATCGAAGGATTTTTAGGATCCTTTTCCAATATGCAGGTTTCCTCGCGATGTTTTCTTCATTCAGTGGTGATTTTGTTCACATTAAGAGGTAGAAACCGGCCACTTTTGAAACGCGGAAGCAAGCGCTTAAACCATTCGCCACCACGACTTTTGAAAATTTTTCGAAGATATTTGAAGTCTATACCTAATCCCTCTTCAGTGGAGGGATCAGGAATAGTCCATAAAACTGGCGTATTGTGTGTTGGGGAATTCACATATAACCACCAAAGTAACCTACTACTTAATTCACTAAAAATAAGATTCATTTTCCCCGGTACGCGGCAAGATGTTTGGCGTCATCGATTCCGCTTCGTTACATCATACAGTTGACGGTAAGCCGTATACAATACAGGCAATATTTGTCTCTAAGTCATACAACATAAGACTTACTTTCCCGTGCACGCTGCAAGTAGCGACATCCCCGCTGCAGATCATGAGCTGCTGTGTGACGTCATCGACTCCGCTCCGTTGCGTCATACCGTTGATGGAGAGAGGTTTCTTTGGAGAGTTTCCGCGGGAATTCGCAGCCGAATCGTTCTCTTTGTCGCTACCTGCTGAATTGTTATAATTTTTGTTGTTAATATTCTTTTAAGGGCCGGAGGGTCGGGGTCGGAGCGACGGGAAAGAGTGCCGAGCGCGTAACGCGTCGCGCCGTCCCTCTAAACCCCGTGCTGGGTTCTGGCCTCAGCCGGGGTTCGGACGCTGAGTGTGAGTGGTTGGAGGTTTTAGTGCGGTTCAACTCCCACATACAGTGATTTCCTCCAACTAAAAAAAAAAAAAGGCCATATATTCAAAATGAAATTTAATTATTCATTGCTGTTTAATATTCGAGTTCGTCGAGTTGATCTGTGTCTATTTATTTGTATAAAAGAAAAATTAGTCGAATTTTCTTAACTATGCCTGATAAAATTCTGATCCTGATCTGATCTAAGATGGCAGCCGCTACAAGATGGCGGATTCTATATTTTTCACAAATCAACTTCACTTATTATACCACGTGGTAGACTGTTATGGACCTTATTACGGCTTTTTAAGAATGATACCTAAGATATAGCGTGACGTGCGACGACCTGACGTATGACAGCGTGACGTCATACAATGTCCTTTCGAAAGATTTCTTAACTCAAGCTTGCCTACAGATCCACAATCCATCACTAGATGACGCATTTCACCATAATATTTTTTCAATTTAAACATACCTCGTTCCTTATCAAGTTCAAACAGCCTCGTGACGTAACTTAGCTTGTCTCGACAGGAACCACGAGGCATACACAATAACGGACCTTAATAGGGCTTTTTAATAGATATGGCGTGACGTCCGACGGCCTGACGTCATTCTACGTCGTTCCGAAAAATCACTAAACTGAAGTTATAGTACGACAATTACGCTTGGCTGAAGAAGCCACAATGAGTTGCGTGACGCGCAACGGCATGACGTCATTCAACACAAATCACAATGGGGTATAACAGCTACCTCGTTCCTTATCAAGTTCAAACAGCCTCGTGACGTAAGCGAGCGTATCTTCCCCGTGTTCGGGCGCGCTCGGCAGCGGCTTGTCTCGACACGGGCCGCGCGGCTCGGTGCTGGCCTCCACGAACAAACCCGCCACGGCCTGGTTCAGCCAGTAGCGGCGGTAGGCGCGGTCCATTCCTGAGAATATATGGACTTGTATGATACTAGATATCTTTGTTAAAGTGGATGGTTTTTGGTTAATTAAACGATATATAAATTATTACTAGTTTTATTTAAGAAAGATACATTGTTGCACGTTACGAAGACAATCGGAAAGAGAAAAAAAAAACAAAAGACAGTTGGTGTCCTACACGGGAAACTTCCCAAAATTAAATAATAGGTGGCGCTACTTGTACCACTTGAACATAGATTATAATATTTACTTTATTCTAACAGGCTTTGTTGTGGCATAGGGAATGTGAGGCGAGAATGAGAAGTAACTTAAACTTTTAAGATATGAAGTTTTGTTGAAAGAAAACATCATTTTATTGTCGATGTTTAATAATACTGCATTCACAGATTTTTCGTAAATTGTTTGTCGGAAAATCGAACTAACAAAATCAGGAAAAATCACACCCTGTATTTTTATGATGCCTTCTAAAGAACATTCGATTACAAATAAAAACATGGGACACCCGAATAGAACGAAGTTCTTTTCGATTAAAAGATATCTTATAATTTTTTTCCTAACGTAACGCACGATAAGGAACGTGTTTTAAAAGATTTTGATCACAGCGCCATCTAGCTCTAGATAATCATCTAAAACAAAAAAGTGTCGTGACAACTTTTCGTAAGGATTTTTTCCGTCTAGCACACCGCGCGATAAGGAACCTCGTTCCAATAATACTATTTACGAACAAATCAAACAATTTACGAAAATCTTTGAATGCAATGATAAAACATACTTTACTGGTAAATTTTGTCTCAATTTTTTTTGCCTCGAAATTAACTGGTATAACACTTACCAAGGTAAGAAGAGTAATCAAACAATCCTATCTGCAGCTCTTTCAACTTCTTCTCATACTCTTTCTTCTTCTCCTCGTTTTCTTTGTTAAGTTTCTCTATATCAAGTTTTAGTTGTTCGTCTACGGCTCGAGCCTTCTCTCCTGATAGTCTGTTTTCTTCTTTTTTTGAAGCTGCCTCTTTTTTTAGGTGCTGTCTGTCTGTTAGGAATTGTGCTTCGCGTTTGCGTTCGTTAATCTGTAGATAAGTATATTAAACATAACTATAAGTCTTTAATAAGTAAAATTTATGTTATTAGTGTGTAAGCTTTCCTTAAAGATAAAAAAAAAACATGAGAGGTCACAGCACATCCGGATAGAACGAAATTCCTTTCGATTAAAACGTATCTCATAAAAATTATTTCCTTTCGTAACGCGCGATAAGGAACGTGTTTTAAAATATTTGATCATAGCGCCATCTAGCATTAATCATATAAAACAAAATAAGGTATTGTTTTAAAAGATTTTGATCACAGCGCCATCTAGCGATAATCATCTAAAAACAAAAAAAGTGTCGTGACAACTTTTCGTAAGAATTTTTTCCGTCTAGCCCCCTTTCACAACGCGCGATAAGGAACTTCGTTCCAATAAATAAATAGATGTACGATTAGATTAGATAAAAATGGCACTTACTAAACGTTACTAATAATTGGTAGTCTTTTGTTTAGGGTACATATTGAAGGTCATGGTAGCTGATGGTTATATACGACCAGTAAAAATATTATTACCAAAGAATATGGCTTAATGCCTTAGTAATCGCAACTTAAAAATATCTAAAATTCTTGCAAAATGATGGTTTTTCGACAGCTGATGGGTGTGGCGGAGGTGTGGGGTGTGCGAGATCACTAGAGGTCATTAGTCAACACTCTTTAAGCCGAAATTGCTTATGTTTGAGGTAGTTTTGTCGAATTTAGATAAAAAAAAAAATTTAATTTTACTTATTTTTTGTAATATTCCGTATTAGAACAGAGTACTCATCACCCTCCTGCAATATGTACCCTGTCTAACAAATCACCCTGTATATCACAGACTAGTCAAATGATCACATAATACCTGTAATAGTCGTAACGCCTGTTTAGAATTCTTGTGTTCTTCTAGTTTTTCCTCAATGACGTCACGGACAGTCGCATACGAAAGTATCTGGTTCATTAAGCACTGGAGTATCGCGAATTTGTCATCTGTAACCAAAGAGCTTTATATTAACTAGCACTGGATGTGACTATGTAAGTTCTGGCGAGTTCAATTTGACAAATAAATCTGATTAAGGTATGCAATGCCCGAGAGAGCCGGTGGCCGTATCGCCGGCGGTTCGGCGTTCGGGGGCGGCGCGACGGGAAAGAGTGCAGATGGCGTAACGCGTCGCGTCGTCCCTCATAACCCCGTGGGTTTTGGCCTCAGCCGGGGTTCGGACGCTGAGTGTGAGCGGTTGGAGGTTTTAGTGCGATTCAACTCCCACATACCCCGCAAAAAAAAAAGTGTGCAATGCGTATTAGCTTGTATGAATTGCACGCCACTGTCGTCGATGGACCAGTAGATTGACAGTTGTCCCTAGATATGAACTGACCTGGGCCGAGCTCCCCCACGTGGTACTTAGCCAGCCTGACGAGTATGAGCGGTGTCTGTCTTCGAAGTCTCAGTCCAGGGTCATCCAGGGAGCTGTATCCACCGCGCTGCTGAGCTCGCCATGACGCACCGCGCGCTGTGCCGGCCGCCCCGGATGATAGTAAGTGTAATCTGTAGGGCAGATTAAAATATAATGTTTTTTTGTCGATTCGTAGAATACGTTGATTCTCAGCGGATGCCTTTACGAACTGTGTAATAAAATACTCGTACATATAGTGCACGACTTTATACAGGGTGGATCTGTAACTTTAGACAATCTGACGTGGGGTGAATGACCTGCCGAAATACAACTTAGCACCATTTTTATTTTTTGGATCGGTTAAACTTTTTTGTCTGACATTGTATGGAAAAGGTATGACTATCGAAGCAGACTTCCTTACTATGATGAAAATTTTGGATTGAAGTTCCTTATCGCGCGTTATCGAAAGGGGGCTAGACGGAAATTCTTATGAAAAAGTTGTCACGACACTTTTTTGTTTTAGATGATTATCGTTAGATGGCGCTGTGATTAATATATTTTAAAACAATTCTTTATTTTGTTTTATATGATTAATGCTAGATGGCGCTGTTATCAAAATATTATCTTTCTATTAGAGAGAGAGAGACAGACGTTTTAAAGTAAATAATTATTATAACTTAAAAAAATAAAATTTTATTACAATTCCCTCACTAATTAATCGAAAGGAACTTCGTTCCATCCCTTGACACCTCTTAAGTTTTTTTTTATCCAATTCCTAAAATAAAAGTGGTTCTAAGTTTTATTTCAACAGGTCATTCACCCCACGTCAGATTGCCCAAAGTTACAGATCCACCCTGTATACTCTTATATTTGCTCTCACTCCCACTACTGTAACTTCCGCAGAACATTGCAAACGGCATTTAAGCTACAGACTTACTGTTAAAAATTTTTACAACAAAAAATTTCAACATAATAAACACATCATTGAATAAAAACCGTGGTGAGAACCCAATTAGTAATTATGTAAGTTTACCAATTAATTCATTTCCAATCAGATATCCTAATCATAAACACAAAACACAACTCTAACAACATACAATAAAGTCTATATTACCTTAATATCTCGCTGACAGTCAAAGCGTCCATGGGCAGCTTACTAAGCGGAGTTCCGAGGTATGTTTGTGACCATTTACTGGCCCTAGTAGCTAACTCTACGGCCTTCCCGACACCCACGTCTGGATAAGCTTCCTTGTCCTCTGTGAAATGATTTTAGTGATTTAGAAATTTTATATACAGGGTGCTCCAGAAAGTAGTGATAAGTAGAAGTCCAGACATAGATCACACCTATAGGTACCGGAAGCACCCCATGCATGTTCCGCGATTTTTCGTAGTCTTCTACCTACAATTTTTTTTCTGAAATTTTCGACCCAAAGAACATTGTACTTTAAAAATAAATGAGTTCTTCAAGTTTTTCTTTGGCAACTGAATTTTCATTAAAAGCAGGTTCAATTCCTAGGTGTCGATGTGCACAAAAATTTTTGAATGACATCTACATTCAAGGAAATAATTTACTTTTATAAACAACCAACAAATTCCCTAGTTTCACAATTAAAAGTATTTTCCCCAGAAGTGACTAATACAAATACACCCTGTGTACACAAACATAACCTAAAACTAACCATGGTATGAAAGGACGTAAAAAAGCGAGAACTAGAATGACCGAGGTAACTGTACATAAGGGCCCCGATTATGTTTGAGGGTTAGAAAAAAAAAACTAACCATTAGAAATAGCTATCCCGCCATTCTCATTATAATCTTCCGCCTCATCCTCTTGCAGACTAAAGATAGTCGTCAAAAACATCTGTATTATATCACAGAACACTCCGGAATGTTCCTTCATAGTCAGTGCTTTCCTTAACGTCTCTATGTCCAGTTGGCCGTGTATGAAGTCCTTGGATTTCAGTATGCTGGAGTATAAGTGTACAAATTCTAGGATTGAGAGGAAATCTCCAATGTGCTTTTGTGATATACCCTCGATTTGTATTGCAATGCCTTTTGGTATGACCTGAAATGAAAGAGTACTGAAATTTGGAGGTTAAATTCTCTACGTAATGATGCAGTAATCGTTTGTAGTAGGAGGACTTTTCTGAAGTTAGTTAAAGCTACTAAATGTTGCAAAAGTTGATACAAAGTATGATCTTGCTATGGAGAAATAAACAGGGGCGGCGCGACGGAAAAGAGTGCCGAGAGCGTAACGCGTCGCGTCGTCCTTCAAAACCCCGTGCTGGGTTCTGGTCTCAGCCGGGGCTCGGCTGAGTGTGAGCGGTTGGAGGTTTTAGTGAGGTTCAACTCCCACATACCCCACCCATAAAAAATTAACTTACTCAACAAAAAACTTTTCAAATTACCTTATGATCTTCAAGATCCAAGTCATCTTTGACTTTCTGCCATTCTTTAAGATAAGCTTGCAGTCTGGCTGTCTTTTCCTTTTTCTTTGCCTTTTCCTCTTCCTTCCTCTGTCTCATTTGATCTTCTGCTCTTCGCATCTTCTCTGCTAGTTCTTGGGCACTCTTTCTCGCGGCAGGATCTGCCGGCGGTTTTGGTTTTACTGATGAAATATAAGTTTTATTTCGATAAGTTGCATTTCGAACAAATGAGTTAAAAATATACACACATTTTACACTTTATTTCCGAAATTCTTAAGTTTACAAAAGAAATGTAATAAGTTAGTTTGGCATTAGTTTTGAAAGATTCTATCTATTAGTCACTAATTAAGCACAATTTTTTGAAACAAAAATCAAATTGATCTGTCCCTTGTCTCTTACGTGCCTGTTATCATTGACGTAAAGTTAGCAGGAACATATTGACTATCCAATATCTATTAAAGTACAGTAGCACTATTTATGTGGTATAGGTCACTGTACCAACCCATTACTGCCCACTGTTGAGCTCAGGTCTCCTCCGAAGAGGGATTAGGCATAGTCCACCACGCTTGCCCAGTGCGGATTGGGGACTTCAGATATCTTCAAAGGATTTTTAGAACCCTTTTCCGATATGCGGGTTTCCTCACGATGTTTTCCTTCACCGTTTTTAGCCAGTGGTGTTGTGAAAAATTGCACATAAATCTTTTTCACATTTAGATTTAGAGGTACAAGTCGGCCGGTTTTGATCCCGCGACCTCCCGTTCGGAAGGAAGCGTTTCGACCACTACCCCACCACGACTTTTATATCAATATTTAGTCACAATTTTTCTGCATATTCAAAAACTTAAAATTCCATTGTATGCCTACCAATTTGACACACGCGACCATAAAAAAGAAAAAACAAATCACGGACTACATAAAATAAATAATACATTTTTTTATAACCTACCGTCATTTTTATCTGTCTTCTTCAAGAACTTGTCCATAGATTCCTGTCGTCCTTTCTTATCAGGACTGGGTTTTTTCAATGACTTGTTTAATTTTGTTGCGGAATTTGGTTTATTCATGACTTTGGTTGGTGCTGGCGATTTTAGCAGTTTCTTGGACGATTCGAACACTGGAGGATTCCCAGTGAATATTTGTGTGAAGCTCACTTTGTGGATGTTGTATTCGTTTAAGGCGGATTTCTGAAATTTTTATATCAGGTTCGTATCTTTTTCTTATAGAGAGAAAAGAAGTGGTAAGTGGTAACCATGTGCGTTTTTAATGACAAAAAAAATCTTATTTATTTGTTGACTGTGGGTACAGTGGACTATGGCCAAAGGGAGATCTCCGACTGGGCGAGATAGTATATACCCGGTCAGGTCGAAGCCCTCTGTAGTAGATTTCAGATGTCGTATATATGCGAAGATTTCTGCAAATGTCGTAACCGCGATTCAGGATCTCGCGCGTTATTATTGGTCGCGACATTGACTATTAATTAGTTCATCTCTTTCTTCTCTCAACCTTTAATAGAACATACTTTAGCAAAAATATTCACACACTCAGATACAGTTTCACTCAAATTTTTGATTTGAAATTATTAAATATTGTCAAGTGGTTACATGTAACTTATTTGCCTCAGTAAACTTATATTATGAAGAACATTTTATTCAGAAATCACCAACCTTTATACATATAACGCCTCCAGGTCCATGTTCCACAAACTGTTTCAGGAACAGCCTGTTCTTGTCTCGCGAGAACACTCCCTTGCGCCGTCTGATGCGGTCCACGGGCGCGGTGCCGATCTGACCCATCGCTGACGGGTCCTCGTCTGTATACTGTTCCACTTCGTACACGTAGGACGAGGAGGGAAGGATTGCTTTGCTGTGGATGAAATGATTTAAATTATTGTGTTGTTGAGACGACTACATGGGTTAGCTGAGATACTGGTCTACGAAACCCAATCGCACATGTAAGATTATAACTAAAGTGATTATAGATGCAATTGACTGATGGTAGTTACAGAAGAAAAATTTTTGTGTTGGTAATAAAGACGCGATTGTAAGCGTGTTATGGATTCTAGCAATATCAGGGTCACTGTAGGACCTAACCGTAAGCTACTATATAGAACTCTTCTTAATCTTCAAAGAAGGGCAAATTATAGCACTTTGTAACACTTAATATGATTTAAAAAATTTCATTGATAATTGACCATATGGTCCACCTGACGGTAAGTGGTTGTCACTCAAGGACCTCTGCAATTTCAGGGGGCATACCATCTACAACATACCTCCTGAATAAACTCCTATCAAACCTTACTTGAGGAAGAACAAGTTTGAACCAGATAATTACTTTTCAACCTTTTCAGGTAGGGTACAAGTAGACTAGTGATAGCAGAGCTCTTCATAAAAACATTAAATAGTGCAATAAAAGAGGTGGAGGGTCCTTAAAGTTAGGTAGGTAGCGACTCCTCAGTGTCCCCTGACATTACAGAGGTTCATGAACGACAGTAACCATTTACTATCAGGTGGGCCGTTGGCTCGTCTGCCTACATGGCTATAAAAAAAAAATGACACAAATGCTTATGGCAAAAATTGATTACATATACGTTACAATAATATCACGGAGTACATTACAAAGTTTACTACAACAATAAATACAAATTTGAATGTCATGAAAAGAGTTTAAAAATTAATGATAGATTAAAGTATGATCATTAGTGTAATTTTATGAAATATGTTTAAATATAGTTATTGGATTAGATAAATGTATTATTAATATTATATATTGAAATTGTAAAACTTCAGTTTGTTTAAGATCTTTTTTCAATTGTTACAAACTTGTGTTAATGACTCAGCCGACCTTGAGTTTTGCCCAAATTTTCCATACATACTTTTTTAAAGTAAATATCTTTTGTTATTTTTTTTTTATTAACCTACTTAGGAAAAGAAGGATGATATGTACAAACTTGTTATAATGTACAGGGTGTTCTATTTTGTAAAATTAAATTTTGTAGATTTTTTTTTTTAGTTTGATTATGATGTCCATGGAGATTGACAAATTATTTTTTTTGAACTTTTTAATGTTGTTTTGGAAATTTATTGTATTTTACGTGACAATAGTAGTGAGCGTAATGAGTGAGGATTGTTTTCAAAGTCAGATTTTGTTTAGTGATATGTTCAAAAGAACTAGGTCTGAATAAAAATAAAATGATGATAAGAAAATACATTTAACTATTGATTGTATTTAAATAAAATTTGGGTCATGAATCTTTTAGCCTGTTGTGTTATTTGTTAATTTTACAAGAATATGTAAATGATATTGAGTTCACACCTGTCTGGGTGTTGTTTCTGTGCTGTCACCGACAGAATGTGGCTCTCCGTCCAGTGGTCTCCCTCCAAGCAGGCCTCCACAGTCTCCCCCACGAAATATCTGTCCCTCACGAAATTAAAAACGTCTTCGGACATTTCCGCGAAAGAGCATCTGTTGGTCTTGGCTGCAAGGTACAGTATAGGAATGCGAAGTTCCATTGGAAAATCCTTCAGCTGGTTCCTGGCAGCTTTCTCTGAGGCCAGGGCTTCAGAATATGTGAGGTTGTTCTTCCCCGTCATCTCGCAGCTCCAAACCATCGAGTTGACGAGTATAATACGCTCGCAGTACTCCCTGAAATTAAATTATTGCAAAAAACACGATATAAATGTGACGCGACCGACAGAAATAGCTAAATATCGAGTCACGCTCGCTTAGTTCCGCGAGCGGTGTGCGCTGACAATCCCAACGGTCTATTCAGATAGATAACTTTGGTTAAACACGCGAAATATACGAAAATCCGGCGAAATACTTTAACCGTTTAGTACTCACTCATAGTCTTTGAATATCTCGTCTGTGATCTCGCAGTGGAAGACCTCATCGTCATCTCGCAAGTACTCGGAAGCCGTCGATTTCTCGAAGGCTTTTCTTTTCAACAGAGGCATGTTGCGAGTTCGCGGGTCACCACTGAGGAAACTCGATTCTCACACTGTTTTACAGAAGCACTTGTCCACTTTAGTGCTAAACTTTGTGCGGCACATCTATACCGATATTATATTAAATAGTTTATGATGAAAATATAACGATTTTCAAAATTAACTCAAGAGAAAATTGTTGCGTGGTTTCGGTTGACAAGCCAAAAAACGGCGCGCTGCGGCGCTTCTTTTTACGCCAGAAACATATGAACTGGGTTACAGTATTATTTACACACAGCTGTTTCGGTAGTTTTTGTCCAGTATCAAATTTATTCACAAGTATTTTGTAATCTTATTTTATTTATTGATTTATTTTTTGCACGTTTATTCAGTAAAAGCTAAAATTATATTAATTAGTGTTAGTAATAAAGCTACTAACACTTTTCATGAATACAATTATAACATCTAGAGAGTTTTATTTTATTTGTCACTGCCAATGCCTTACGAATAAGAAGATTTTAAGACAAATTAATTAGTTGTATACAGGTGCAATTTATGCCTCTCACTTTATGTATAAAACTTGAATGAAACAAAAGTTATTAAACTTCAAAATTTAATAGTGACTGGAACTAATGTAAAACAAATACCGATAAATAACTATTAAGTTTATGGCCAATATGCAATGTTGGTTAGTTATCATTAAGATCCCAACTAAGTGTGAATCTTTGGAAACTTTGAGTGCAGTTACTGAAATTTATTACACAGAATTAGTAATAATTGATAACAATTTTAAGGTAACATTAAAAAACGTTCAGGAACTTTGTTTTATTAAAATTGTATATTTTTTTAACTTCTGATTATTTTTAAACGTAAAATTCGAATCAGAATCTAGCTGTCATTGTCACATTTTTGGTAACTGTCAAAAGTGGTCAAAAGTTGAAAATATTGCTTTGGTGCAGGGGTTGCAGGATGAGTAAAATGTAATTTAATTCAATATTACGTGATTTACTTTCATTGGTGTATGCAATTGTTGCTTATAATTACTAAACGTTTCATTCTACTTAAGTGCAATGCCTAAGGAACAGTATCGAGAGACATACGTCGGCAGAAAAATGTAAGTAAGGTTATGTTTATGTATGTTTGTATCATATGGTGTTCGCAAAAACATATTTTATTAGTAGAAAAAGAAGCATTATTAAAATAAAACTTCGATAACTCAGAGCCACTTGAAGTTCTCAAGTGTGGAGTCTCATATTTTAGCTTTATTTCAATAAATATAATTAAAAAGCCAGTTTAGAAGTCATAAACAATCTGCTTTTCTATGTATTATTAGAAAAGTGTAAGTTGTAAGTCTAGTTCAAATTAACTAAGATACATTTTCTAGTTGTTTATCAGTCAATAACTTGAAGTCAAAAAAATGTAAGTACTACAATGTTTTTTTTTTGTAACATATTTCTAATACAGTACTCTGTTCTAGTTCACACGTAACCTTCAATGTAGACAGTCCATCCCAGATCCAGCAGTCGGCACACATTGAGGTTATCACCAAGAACCTGTTCCTCCAAGATGGACAGCGTGTGCCGGCACCACACGGAGTCCTTGACAGACGAATGGTGAATAAATACATTACATTGATGACCGTGAACTAGTCTCTCACCACACTTGCTTATAGTCCAGGGACTGATTGCAAATAAAGAGATGGAAACAAAAAACTCATTACATTGATATGAAGTTTATGTAATGAAATCAAAGAGGTCCATAATAATGAAAACTACATGTTTTTTGAAAGAAAGAAAGAAAGAAATATGTTTAATGAAAAAATTCAGTACAATTATAAACTTAAAACTAGTAAACACACAATAAGAGGTATATGTCTAGAGACAAACATATAACATTAAAAACATTATAATTTCGGGATTGTACTGAGTTTCACAAGGCTTCAACTCAGCACTTGCTGCAGATTACCACAGCGCTGGTTTTCAGTTGAAGCCTGTGGTGACTCACGAACGCTATCACATGATTCCTACATGATTTTTCTACATGATTCCTTTACTAGCTGGAAAAATAGTAAAAAACATAACCACTAAATAAAGTTTAAAGCTGTTCAATATTTAAACAACAATTAACTTGGAAATATGCTAGGTACATTAAAGAAAAATACAGACAAATTGAGTACCTTCTTTTTGGAAGTCGGTCAAAAAGTTGAATCTATGGTCTAAAATATTTTTTTCTTCATCAGGGCACAAATCAAAAGGATGCTAATTGTGAAACATGCGGTTTGGGTCTGGCGGAGTGTGTCGGCCATTTTGGATACATACAACTCACCTTACCGGTGTTCCATGTTGGCTACTTCCGAGCCATCATTACCATTCTGCAGACTATATGCAAGGTGAGATAGGATACCTTTAATAGTATCAATAAATAGAAGTAATTAAAAGAAGGAGCTGTTAGATTTAATTTAATTTTATAAAAAAAAAAAAAATATTCTTCTCAGGACGGAGGTGTAATTTTAGCAAACTGGTGGTAGAGAACTTTTGATTTTATTTTTGACTTTCAAAATGTATGTGTGTCCACATCTAATTTGAATAAAATGATTTGACTTTGACTTTATTCCTGTCACTAGGTCTATTTATATTAAAAAAGTGTTTTAAATTATATTATAACTCTTTCATGCCATAGAATTGTAAATAAGGATCTTCTAATCTTGTTACTTATTACTATTTTTTACTTTATTTGTACCAAGTACTAAACAGTCATGATTTTGACAAACCGCTGCGATCTTCCACGGTTTGCTTCAGAAGATCATTTTTGCCCCGTACCATTCCGATTTGGAATGGACTCCCATCCATTATGACATGTCCTGTTCCCGTAGCGCTATGACATGTCCCTCTTTAAACGAGGCTTAAGAAAAGTCCTGTATCGGTAGGCGATAGATAACAGCCCCTCATTGCAGAGGTTCATGAGCGACGGTGACCGCTTACCATCAGGTGGGCCGTAGGCTCCTTTATCTATCACGCAAAAAACAAAAAAAAAACTCAAATTTCAATTGTCTACAATCATCTCACCATCCACCATTTTCAATTCTCCAGGACTGCGCAAAAGTAATGTTACCAGAACAGCTAAAAAAATCATATCGACGAAAGTTCATCAATCCGGACCTATCGTACCTTCACAAGAAGAACCTCAAAGTAGCGGTCCATAAAAAAGCCAAGACGATAACCAAATGTCCATCATGTGAAGCCTTGAACGGAATGGTCAAGAAAAGTTCCAGCGGTATTCTGAAGATTGTTCACGAGAAGTATAGGACTAAAAAACCTACAGATCCGATGGTCAAACGAGTGTTACTAGATTTTCATGAGGCAAAGGAATCTAATAAAGAGGTGGCTGCTATGATTAATAGTGGATTAGTTAAGGAAATGAGTCCATTGGAGGTGAGATATTGCAATGTGCTTGTGATAAAAATTCGTCTTGTTGCATCGCCATTACAGACTTTGTTGAAATAGAAACTGCTTTAAAAAAATAGTTGCATTTAAGTTACAGTTGAGAAATAGAATCAGCATCTCAGTAGGGTGTTGCCATGTATATTTGTGTTTCATCCTAATATCAAATGGTTAAATAAAGACATTCCAAAAAGCCATGATATTCCATGATATACCACTTTATCCCAGTGTGACATTCCGTGAACTTTCACAAAAAGTTTATAAAGTGTAATTTCTGTGCTTACTACTGCTTACATCTTAAGTCTGAATCACACTTTAAAAAGTTCCATGGGACAGTAGTACTTCATAAAATAGCCTGAGTCTCTCCATCACACTCAGGTACTAAATCTCTTCCGTCGCATCCCCGATGAAGACGTCCCACTCCTTGGTATGAACGTCAAGCTCTCTCGTCCTGAAGACCTGATCCTCACGCGACTACCGGTTCCGCCTCTCTGCATCAGACCCAGCGTCGTTTCAGACATTAAGGCTGGCACGTGAGTATTGTTTCTGAAGTTGTTTGGTTGTTTTACGATGGTTTTGGCTAGCGTTACCAATTCCGAGGTTTTAGCCCCTAATTTCGTGGTAAAATGTAATTAGGGATATTTTGGAGATTTTAGGGCTTTATTCTGAGGGTAGATGGTTCATAACATTAGAAATGGAATATTTAGGACTTTTTTTACACTTGAAAGACTACAAAACTTACGACATTCTAGTTTTAAATACTGGGCTATTTCGCATGTGTGAGTTGGTAACGCTGGGTGTGGGTAAGGTTGCATATAGAACACTCGCGAATACATTTAGTGCTTTCATTAGGCAAGGAAAAATGATATTCAATTGCTTACATTTAGTTTTGGTAAGGATTCCAAAGGAGAGGTCAACATAAAATTTCTAGCTATACTACCGATTTATACAGGGTGTGAAACGAGCCGTACTGAACGATGACAGATGACAGTGTTTTGTACACATTTTATAATGTGCCAAAAGGAAAACAATTCTGATTTTTTTTATTTCTTTGTATTAAATGAAATTGGTGAGATTAGTAATAAATACTGCCATCCGTTTTTATTTTTGTTAGTGCTGGTAGAACACCCTGTATATGCTAGCTGAAGATTAGCTTGCCTGTTTATAACTTTCAAACGCGCTGGTCGTGAGTGATCTGTATGACGAGTAGCTTTAGCTAAACCTTTGCTTTTTACTACTGATTTACGCAAGCTTGTAAAATAAACGATTAATATATAATAAAACATTTTACTATTCGTCGCCTCAGTGCTTGTTTGGCCAATCTGCACTCGAGCAAATTTTACAGGAGACAGCGAACAAGCACGGAATTTTCGTTAAGTGCCGTGTTGAGAAAAAAAATGAAGTGAGATTTTTATTGTTTTAGAATGGAATATTTTAAAAAAATATTTTACCAGTCGGATGGAAATTTTATTCTTTATAATACTGCATTAAAAAGTCATTTTCGTAAAAAATGTCAGATTGGCCAAACAAGACCTGAAGCGACGTATTGTTTCAATCGAATAACAAGTTTGCGTGTATCAATATTGTTAAAAAAAAATAACAAATTTACTAAATCACCTTCATATGCACTGCATTTTAATCTAGTAACCCCAAAATTATCCCTTAGAATTGTCGATGGCCACAGTGTTGCCAGATTCGAGACAAAAAGTAACCCAAATGTTCTCATTGTACAAAGTAGGTTTTGAACTTGGGATAGAGACGTAACAATATGTTTTTTCTTTGTATGCCTTCATGTATCACCTTTAATCATGCGATTTAACGCTAGACGGCCGAAGGAAGGAGATCGGTGACTACTCCCCGAAAGGTAGGAACCCTTTGCATGAATAAAAAATTGATGTTGTAATAAATTGAAATAAGAACATCGATGTGTGTGGAGGTTTACACGTAGTGATGTGCTCAAAAATGTAAGATGCGCATGCATGTTTGGTAATGTGCTATGTAAAATATTAGCTAACCATAAAGATATGGAATAAATTCTTGAATAAAATACGCATCCGAAATAAAGTGAATGCATTGTCAAAAAATCATTAGAAACCCATTTTTAAATCAAAGTATTTCATAACAAATGCCTGCATTTATAGTTAGCTGTGCTTCATAGCCTGTTCATGCGAACACCGCCTCAAGGGTTAGTTTATTCTGCAGATAGCACACGTATTAGAAAATAACATAGGCTATACTCTACTCCAGTATCTTAATACATACTTTACTAAAAAAAAATATGTATAGCCAATAGGCAATATGATAAAACCATTAATAAAATATGTTACCCCTTAAAAATCATCTAAAAATATTCCCTAAGCGAACACCTATTTTTTTTTTTTTTCAGTTGAAGGAAATCACCGGATCCCCGTATGTGGGAGTTGAACCGCACTAAAACCTCCAACCGCTCACACTCAGCGTCCGAACCCCGGCTGAGGCCAGAACCCAGCACGGGGTTTTTAGGGACGGCGCGACGCGTAACGCTCTCGGCACACTTTTCCGTCACGTCGCCCCCACTCGATACATGTTAAGAATTTCTAAGCACAACATTTCTTCGGTGTACAAGGACACATTAATGTGGGCTCTTAACTGTCTATAGTCCATACTCTATACTATTATATACCATAAATTCAAATCCCCAACAGCAACGAAGACGATTTAACGATGAAGCAATCAGAGATTCTGTTGATAAACGACGTGATTGCGCGACACCTCGCCAGCGCTGGCAAGTGTGAGCTCATACAAGAAGACTGGGATTATTTGCAGCTGCACGCGGCCTTGTATATCAACAGCGAAATGTCAGGCATACCGCTTGCTATGCAGGTAAGGAGTGTGACATACAATGCGAGGAAAACTTACGAAATCTTTTAAATACAAGCATTCTTGGATGTCATTTAATAAAGTGCATAGAATTATTACATCTTCAATCAACATCATGAACAACAGAATGAAGCCAATTTAAAGTGCACCTATCGCGCGTAACAACACGATATTTTGAATCAACATCATGAATAACAAAGTGAAATTTTAATGAACTTATGTGTATGTAATATGTTATTAGTGTGTTAAACGAATTGAGTGTCATCGGTACACTAACGCCAGAATATCGTGTAGTTACGCGCGATCGGTGCACTTTAAATTGGCTTCATTCTGTTGTTCATGATGTTGTAATAATTGTATGGTAAAGTGTTAATAAAACAAGTAAACCGACCAAACATGACCTGTTATTGCAGGAGTTTCTAAGGTTTCAACTCGCATCATCAGATCAGATTATGGCATTGACACGTGATATGCATCGGCGTTCAAAATTAAAAAAGATTGAACATTTGACTGAAATTCAAAAGTTAGATCCCGCTAATCTCGTAGCTCTTAGGGTGTTGCCACAAACCGTCACCTGAAATTCCATGATAGATGGAAACCACTTACCTAGGTGATCTATTAGCAGATTCTAACTCCGTGATACTTTCATGCATTTTCAACGGGTTCTTACCACGATATTTAATTAATTGAGTTGTCTCGATATTTCAACGTTGTTGCAAACGTCATGATCACGAGAAGACTGGATACTGCGGGTCGATTTAAGAGCAAACAAATCTGTCTACCCTCTTTCTCGTTCGCTTTCGGGTAGTATCACTGGAACTCGAACTCACATCACGACACACCACACTCACTGTATCTACAAGACTCTATTAGCATGAACCCTAAGCAACGACGTTGAAATATCGAGACAACTCAATTAATTAAATATCGTGGTAAGAACCCGTTGAAAATGCAAGAAAGTATTATAGAAAACCGCGAGTGTCTGAATAAGTTCTACCTCCGTGCTAATAAAAAACAACATTTTCTTGCAGCCCAAAAAGCCGGGGCGTGGTTTAGTCCAACGTCTGAAAGGTAAGCAGGGTCGTTTCCGAGGCAACCTCTCCGGGAAGCGAGTGGACTTCTCCAGTAGAACCGTCATCTCGCCCGATCCTAATCTGCAGATTCAGGAGGTGAGTTTACAGTATAATTCTTAAATGAAACTGTAGTATTTTCATAAGTACGTATGTGTGTGGATGCCATATTCGCATAGATTATGTGTAATGGTTATCTTTGAGAATTTTCAAAGTAACATCTCCTTTTTATCATCGTACCACTCGGCGTCGAGGTGGAGTTCATCCCTATTATATGGAACCATCGTCCATCCACGGTTCGTTTCAACACACTTTTTTGCCACGCACCATCCGGCTATGGAATGAGCTCCCCTCCTCGGTATTCCCTGAGGGCTATGACTTGTCCTTCTTCAAACGAGGCTTGAGGAGGGTCCTTAAAGTTAGGTCGTAGGTAGCGACCCCTCAGTGTCCTCTGACATTGCAGAGGTTCATAAGCGACGGTAACCACTTCCTATCAGGTGGGCCATTGGCACGTCTGCCTACATGGCAATAAAAAAAAAATAAAAAAAAAATCAGAAAAGTCATGGCAATATGAAAATCTCAACTTGCAGAAGGATCGCGTAGACGTCTGATTCCTTCACTGAAGACTTTTTCGTTCGAGTTTCTTAACAAATATCAAGTGATGTTTCCTTCAGTTCAATTGATACATTCGACTTGCTTAGTATTTGCATGTATTTGGCTTAGAAATGTAATCTAATTGGGACGTAAATTTTGTAAATAACTAAATCAAATCTTCCATTCTGCATACCATGACTAAAATGTACACGCACGCAACTGATTGATGGGTAATAGCCCCTAATGCCTTACCCTCCAAGCAATGGCCGAAAGAAAAAAGAAATGTAACTTTCATTAACCACTCAACTGGGAACGTCACTATTCACTAGATGGCGAAACTGAGGACTTCGTTCGGAATCAATACCGTGTTTGAGCCCCTTTTTAAAAACATTTTTTTTCAATAATTTTTAATTTTGATTTATAATTAAACCTTATATTTTTGTAAATCTTTATTACTAAACGACGCTGTATTGAATTTTCAGCGAAAATATATCATATCCATAAAATATGAGACGATTAAAAAATGTAAACAAAACAAGTTTTAGAACTGTGCTCAATTTTGGCTCCTGCCACAGACTTGGCAAAAGTAAACAAACCAATTTGGTTGCCGTTCCCAGTTCAGTGGTTAACAAGTCCCATCAAATCCTAGGTAGGTGTACCAGTCCACGTAGCCAAGATCCTCACATACCCTGAACGTGTGTTCCCTGCCAACCTTCACTGGTTACGGCGGCTCGTCTGCAATGGACCCGATGTCCATCCTGGCGCGAACTATGTGCAACAACGCGGGCTCAAGACGAAGAAGTACCTTAAGTACGGGAACAGGGAGAAGATTGCTCAGGAACTTAAGGTTTGTGGAGTAGCATTTAGTTGGGTTTTAATAGATACTTAATATATTTTTGACTGACCGATAAGGACTGACCTTATTAGGAAAACTCCCGGAAGAACTATAGTCCAATATTATCATAATGCTTGAAACCGTAGAAAATGGCGTAGTAAGTAAAGCGGTGGCACAGAACACATCATCGCAACTGACGACTGAAACAGAAAGTATATACTTTTACAGAGGTTTTATTTGAGGAACTGATCCTGTCCTGCTGAAATTATTTCGCCATTTCTGTAGACGGTGGCTAGTTTTGGTAGTAGTTAAAGTGGTGGAGATTAAGAGAATTTTCGATAAGCACGTAATTTTATTTATGGAGAATAAAAAAAAATATTTAATCATAATTCACCTCCTTACAACTTTACCGACTAGAAAGTAAAGAAACCTGCATTCAAAATGTTTCAAATACAGATAGTTAAAAGCTTTACCTACCTTAAGTTATACATTTTCTAGTATCGATGACGTCACAACTAGGTAAACATGACAACTATGTTTCCCAGTGCGGTGATATAGTAGAGCGCCACCTGGTGGACGGTGATGTGGTCCTGTTCAACAGACAACCCTCGCTGCACAAGCTGTCCATCATGTGTCACAGGGCGAAGGTGCAGCCGCAGAGGACTTTTAGGTAGGTATGACTAAAATAAACGGAAGTTTTCAAATGAGGCTTGAGGCAGGTCCTTAAGGTAGGTCGTAGGAAGCGATTCTTTAGTGTTCCCTGAAATTTTAGAGGTCTATGGGCGATGGTAACCACTCACAATTTGGTGGCCCGTTGGCTCGTCTGCCTACATGACATAAAAAAAAATCATAAAATTAATTTATTTGAATTCGTTGCATGATGTTGCTGTTTTATTCAAATCGACTTTAAGGACTACTTTTATTCATATCACCCAAACTATTTTTTAGAAATACACTAATTTATAATTTGTCAATTTTAACCTGGTTGGTATAGTTTTATAACACCCTGTATATCGGTCAGGTTTAACGAGTGCGTGTGTACGCCGTACAACGCTGATTTCGATGGTGATGAGATGAATATGCATCTACCGCAGACTGAGGAGGCGAGGGCAGAGGCGCTCATACTTATGGGGGTGAGATATTATTATACAGGGTGTTGAAAGAGCACTCTCGAAAGGAAAGGCGAATAAAAGTTGACGATTTTTTTGTTTCATAACGGTCTCTATTTCAGGAGTGCTTGTTTAACGTCGTATTTATACAGGGTGTATTTATTTATAAATATTGATTTTTATTTAGTGTGAAATATTGTTATATGATAATAGTTTACCAACGTGGTCGTGATCCTTAAAGATTACACAAGTAGAAACTAACTTTAGATAAACTAAGTTGAGATTGAACTAAATTGAGTTAAAGGTATGTGTGATGCGATTGTGTCTTTATGAAAATGTGTGTTTGTGTGCATAATACATATGAAACATCATCAGCCTATAGACGTCCACTGCTGGACATATGTCCCCCCCCCCCCCCCCCCAAACCTCGTCGGTCCTACGCTCTTCGCATTCAGCGACTTCCCGCGATTCTAATCAAGTCGTCGGTCCATCCTAACTCATAATTACTTCCAGAACAAATCAAACCTAGTGACCCCCCGCAACGGGGAGCTCCTGATAGCCGCGACCCAGGACTTTATCACCGGCGGCTACCTCCTCACGCAGCGGGACACCTTCCTCTCCCGGCGCGAGGCCCAACAGCTGGCCGCGTGTCTGCTGGCCGGCCCTGACGGTAACATGAGGGTGGACATGCCCCCCCCGGCTATACTCAAGCCGAGACAGCTGTGGACAGGGAAGCAGATCTTCAGGTAAAACTGTACAGGGTGTCCTAGGGTTATGCGTCATGATTGGGATGTGCCTTGAATATCGAAGTTTATGTTTAAAAAAAAGGAACATCATTTTATTTAAAACACCCTGTATTTTTATACCGGCAATCGAAAGAACAAATTATTACAAATAATCTTTGCTTACAAACATAGCATCTTAAATAAATGAATCAATCTCCGATATTTAAGATACTTACCATTAATCAATCCGATCCAGTCAACCCAAAGTTATGCGGTAAAAAATATTTAAAAAATGTAAACGAATTGAGTACCTCCTCTTTTTTGGAAGTCAGTCAATCATCATCTCCATAGAAAAAACTTGAGAGGTGACATGGGACACCCGAATAGAACGAAGTTCCTTTCGATTAAAAGATATCTTATATTTTTTTCCTAACGTAACGCGCGATAAGGAACGTGTTTTACAAGATTTTGATCACAGCGCCATCTAGCGATAATCATCTAAAACAAAAAAAGTGTCGTGACAACTTTTCGTAAGATTTTTTCCGTCTAGCCGCCTTTCACAACGCGCGATAAGGAACTTCGTTCCAATAATTGACATCATTGTTACAGTTTGATAATGCGTCCGAACAACAAGTGCGAAGTGAAAGCTAATCTCGAAACTAAAGGCAAGAACTACACAGGAAACAAGGATATGTGTGTACAAGACTCATGTGAGTAGTAGAATGTAATTATAGACTTTTTTTAATTCTTTTGTAGACATACAAGCCAACGGGCCATGTGGTCGTAAGCGGCTTTTTCTTTTTTTTATTGCCATGTAGGCAAACGAGCCAACGGGCCACCTGATTGTAAGTGGTTACCTTCGTTCATGAACCTCTGCAATATCAGGGGACACTAAGGGGTCACTACCTACGACCTAACTTTAAGGACCCTCCTCAAGCCTCGTTTGAAGTGGTTACCGTTGCTCATGGACCTCTGTAATATCAGGGGACACTGCGCTGTAATAGAGCCTACCTTTAAAAACTATTTCCAAGCTTCGTTTGAAGAAGTATGTCAGATATATTGATGGGAATTCGCAAGTTTTAAAATATTCGCATTCGTAAAACCCTTGCGAATGTTTGTGTGAATGGAGAGGTAATCTGATAAAGCCAAGATGAAAGTCTTCACGTGCCCTTTCAAATGAGCCCAAAGTTAGTTTGTTTAACCACTCAACTGGGAACGTCACTATTCGCTAGATGGCGAAACTGGGGACTTCGTTCGGAATCAATACCGTGTTTGAGCCCCTTTTTAAAAACATTTTTTTCCAATAATTTTTAATTTAGATTTTTAATTAAACCTTATATTTTTGTAAATCTTTATTACTAAACGACGCTGTATTGCATTTTCAGCGAAAATATATCATCTCCGTAAAATATGAGACGATTAAAAATTGTAAACAAAACAAGTTTTAGAACTGTGCTCAATTTTGGCTCCTGCCACAGACTTGGCAAAAGTAAACAAACCAATTGGGTTGCCGATCCCAGTTGAGTGGTTAAATATCAACATTCATATTTGTCAATATCGTAACTAATCATTCTCATTTGACATCCCTACTGCGTACATGCTAGGGTTGTTGTGGTTGACGATTTTTAAACATTTAATTAAAAAAAAACTTGAGAGGTGTCAAGGGACACCTGGATGGAACGAAGTTCCTTTCGATTAATTAGTGAGGGAATTGTAATAAAATGTTATTTTTTTAAGTTATAATAATTAGTTAGTTTAAAACGTCTGTCTCTCTCTCTCTTAAATATCACAGCGCCATCTAGCATTAATCATATAAAACAAAATAAGGAATTATTTTAAAAGATTTTAAACACAGCGCCATCTAGCGATAATCATCTAAAACAAGAACAAGTGTCGTGACAACTTTTTCATAAAATTTCCGTCTAGCCCCCTTTTGATAACGCGCAATAAGGAACTTCGTTCTAAAAAATATCTTAACAAAAAATAGGATAAACCTTTTACGTGTTACTCTTATCTCTACGTCACTCTTATTAACAATTGTTGGACATCAGACGTGATAATAAGGAACTCGGAGCTGATCTGCGGGTCCATGGACAAGAGCACCCTGGGCTCCGGCACCAAGAGCAGCATCTTCTACATCCTGCTGCGGGACTGGGGCGAGGAGTACGCCGTCCGGGCCATGTGGAGGTATACGTATACAGGGTGGACCTGTAACTTTGGACAATCTAACGTGGGGTGAATGACCTGTCGAAATACAATTTAGAACCACTTTTATTTTAGGAATTGGATAAAGCAAATTTTTTATCATCGTATCGAAGTCCGCAACGATAGTCGTACGTTTTCCATACAATGACAGAAAAAAAAGTGTAACCGATACAAATAATAAAAATGGTGTCTAGTTGTATTACGACAGATCATTCACCCTGTATAAAATAAATAAAAATAGCCTTTCATTATTTTTAACAACTAAATATGATAAAATTACACTATAATATGTTTTTTTGATGTATGCCAGTAGTAGTTGTCTCTGAAGTATTCATATACAGGGTGATAAATGTGGTGGAAACTGAGGGTAGTTAGTACTGGATTTTAATTTCGTTGTAGTAGTCATAATTTTAAATCGTTTCTTAATTAAATACATCTATATTTTAATCCAAAAAATATCGTATAGTTAAACGGAAAGCTTTTTTGTATAACTATAAAAAAAAATATTCCAATGACTTATTCTTGTGAAAATTGACAATAACGTCATAGAACTCCATTCCTCGGGGACGGAGCGACGGGAAAGAGTGTCGAGCGCGTAACGCGTCGCGCCTTCCCTCCAAACCCCGTGCTGAGTTCTAGCCTCAGCCGGGGTTCGAACGCTGAGTGTGAGCGGTTGGAGGTTTTTAGTGCGGTTCAACTCCCACATACCCCACCGGGCGGGCGGGGATCCGGTGATCTCCTCCAACTGAAAAAAAAAGAACTCTATTCCTATCGGCTGCATTCTCAAATTTCGAATTCATCTTAAACGTATCTTCCCTATAGCTACAGGTATGTTATTATTACTGTGTACAGGTTAGCTCGACTGGCTTCGTACTACATGATGAACCGAGGCTTCAGTTTCGGCATCATTGACGTCACACCCGGCAAGAAACTCATACAGGCCAAGAATAAACTATTGGAGACCGGGTAAGTTGGTGTATTTGAGGGTAGTTGTATCTATACTAATACTAGCTGCCCCACGCAACTTCGTCTGCGTCGAAAAAATAAAAAAAAATTAGGGGTGGACTACCCCTAACATTTAGGGGGACGAAAAATAGATGTTGGCCGATTCTCATAGATACCGGATAAGCACAAAAAATTTCAACAAAATCGGTCGAGCCGTTTCGGAGGAGTTCAAGTTCGAACACCGTGACACGAGAATTTTATATATTAGAAGAAGATTATAAAGCTGAAGAGTTTGTTTGTTTGTTTTAACGCGTTAATCTCAGGAACTACTGGTCCGATTTCAAGGTTATAGGCTATTTTATTTTCAAAAATATCGGGGATCCGTATGAAAAAATCGAATATGTAACACAATATTTCGTCCCGAGATTGAATTTAACGTTAAATGAGTATCGTTATATTAACCCTTATCCAAATTAAGTATTATGTTATCAAGAGTATTAATGTAGAAGTAAATTACTTTTTCTTTTATTTCAATCGGACTTTTCGTTTAGAAGTTACCACGATATAAAACGCAATGAATGTGGGTGCACAGCGGACCGCGCAAATAATAACTCGACGGCGCGGCGTTGCGAGTACTGTTTGAATCCCTTTGTAACGCAGACGAAGTTGCGCGGGTCAGCTAGTTATTTGATAAGTGACCAGAAATTATATTAGTACAATTTGGTAAAAAAATACATTTTTTTAATAATTGAGGTGCATCTTATGCTGACGAGTAAGTGATTTGTAATTTCCAAATTTAATTGTTTTTTTTTAATAGTTATTCAAAATGCGACGGCTACATCCTGGAGATGGAGAAGGGTACCCTGCAGTGTCAGCCCGGCTGCACCATGGAGCAGACCCTCGAGGCGGTCATGCTCAGCGAACTCAGCAGCATCAGGTCAGTTGCGACTAGGCATATACAGGGTGTCCCAAAACTATGCGACATGAACGGGAAGTACCATAATTAGAGATAGGATGTTTTGTTAAAAGGAACCATTATTTAATTTTTGATGTTTAATAATACTGCATTTACAGATTATTCGTAAATTGCTTGGTTTGTCTGAAAATCGAGCTAACGAAATTAGCAAAAATCTACATCCTGTATTTTCATGATGCCAATCGAAAGAACAGTTAATTACAAATAATCTTTGTTAACAAACATAGTGTCTTAAACAAAAATAACAAGGTGAAAATCGTGATTCAAGATTTTAAGTACCTTATTTTCCACCATTTACTGTGTTTATAATTAATATTTAAGATGCTTTCATGTCGCATAGTTTTGAGACACCCTTTATAACTAGGTGCTAGATAACGGCCCCTCATTTTCCTGGCATAACAGAGGTTCATGAGCGACGATGACCGCTTATCATCAGGTGGGCTGTAAGCTCGTTTATATACTTGTACTAAAAAAAAATTGCAGCAATGCGGATCTTGATCTTTGAAGGAAATAAATAGTCCAAAATCCTTGACTGGATTTCCAAGAAAAATGGTATTCAAGCATCTTTATAATTTTTCTATAATAGAACTAGTAAGAGGTACTCGTCTTATCGTCGCCTCAGTGCTTGTTTGGCCAATCTGACATTTTTACGAAAATGACTTTTTAATGTAGTATTATAAAGAATAAAATTTCCATCCGACTGGTAAAATATTTTTTTAAAATATTCAATTCTAAAACAATAAAAATCTCATTTCAATTTTTTCTCAACACGGCACTTAACGAAAATTCCGTGCTTGTTTGCTGTCTCCTGTAAAATTTGCTCGAGTGCAGATTGGCCAAACAAGCACTGAGGAGACGTTATATTATCTTAGAAAAAATACTCTTATTGAGTATGGGCTCATTCGCAAGGACATCATGTTTTGTTAATGCAAATATATTCCCAATATACGCTAAGAATTATGCGAAAGTTGAGTGTTTATGGAATTTGACGAAGCCATAATAAAGTTCCTTTCTAACGAGCTTTCGATGATTCGATCTTCTTATTTTACTGCATTATTAGCAGAAGAAATTTAATTAATTCTGAGGAGTGAGACATATAGTGACCAATCATCTTATGTAAGCTATGAAAACAAAAAATATCACCATTGTGACGTCATTCTAAATTCCAAATTTAACGATAATGTTGTTCCTTAGAGAGTTGGCTGCGAAGGCGTGTTTCAGAGAACTGCATCCGACGAATGCTCCACTCATAATGGCGCAGAGCGGATCCAAAGGTAATATACTATATACAGGGTGGATATGTTTGCACCCTATATAAAATGAAATTAAAAGACGTTTTATATATTAATGAAATTATTGAAAAGATATCAAATTCTATATATAAAATTAATATTGGTCATAAAAAGTCTGAGTCAATTCTATTTCATATCAGTAAACTTATACCAATAATTGAGCCAAATATAAATTAGAATAGTTGTATAGATTTCAATAATACTGTCATCATTTAGATTTTATTATAATAACTTATGTATGTATAGAAGAAAATTCTAGTGAATTTTCTTTTTGATGGAGGGAGATGTAAAGAAACTGTATTTCTTTAATGATGTAGATGGCGCTGTAGGTTACGCGAACGTAAAAAGGAATGACATCTGTCAAGTGTGTACATACCTATTACTAAAAAGTTAAAACTAAAGAAGCTGAAATTTATTAATTAAATATAAAAGGGAATTGAGTAAAAGACTTTGAATGTCGTTTCTTTGTTTGCAGGTAAGATTTCTATTTTAAGTATACGGTGTAATAACATTGTACAATGTACGTGTATGATAAATAAAACAATAAATCTTTGTTTGCAGAGAAACACATCTTGTTTTTAACTTTACAATTCCTGATTGAAATATAGAACGAGTCTTATATATATAAAACGTCTTTTAATTTCATTTTTTTTTATCTACAACACTTACGGCATTGAAGATATTCTTTGAGAAAATTTCTAGATTTGTTAATTAGTGTTTAACCACTCGTCTCTGTTCTTTGTTTCTGAACTAACGTCACCTCGTGCTTAATTTTGTCTCCCGCCTTTTGTCGCCGCCAAGTCTGTGGCAGGAGCATTTTCGCTGAAAATGCAATACAGCGTCGTTTAGTAATAAAGATTTACAAAAATATAAGGTTTAATTAAAAATCAAAATTAACAAATATCGGAAAAAAATGTTATTAAAAAGGGGCTCAAACACGGTATTGATTCCGAACGAAGTCCCCAGTTTCGCCATCTAACGAATAGTGACGTTCCCAGTTGAGTGGTTTGTATATTATAATACTTTTGTTTATTTTTTTTTTTTAGGATCGAACATCAACATATCGCAAATGATCGCTTGTGTAGGACAGCAAGCGTTGAACGGTAAGCGAGTACCGAACGGATTTGAAGACAGATCTTTGCCGCACTTTGAAAGACATTGTAAGTTCATTTTAATTCTTGATATTTAAAAAAAAAAGTAGTAATGTGAAATATGAATTACGAAAATGTGATCGTAAAATAATAATATGTTGTTTGGAATCTTACGAAAGTTTATAAATTTACGGCTCTTGTTCTTTTCCGGTGACATAAAAATTTGCTTAGGGGTATAGTCTTGGAAGGCGATGCTCGACTTCTGCGAGTTCACCATCTCGCAGAAGCAGGTGGCGGGGGCTGAGAGTGAGAGGCTTTACGCCGCTCTCAACTTACCAACCCGCCGCCGTCGAGCAGGGGGCCGGGACTGGAGCGACGGGAAAGAGTGCCGAGCGCGTAACGCGTCGCGTCGTTGCTCCAAACCCCGTGCTGTGTTCTGGCCTCAGCCGGGGTTCGGACACTTCGGGGTGTGAGCGGTTGGAGGTTTTAGTGCGGTTCAACTCCCACATACCCCGCCCGCCCCGATCCGGTGATTTCCTCTAACTGAAAAAAGGGGGGTCTGCCTTAGTAATAATGTATTTAGATCATTTAATTCATGTTTTGACTGTATTCTGTTTTGTATAAAAATAAATAAATAAAGTTGATAACGGGTATATCTTCAAAACCAAAGTATATCTTTGCAGCGAAGATCCCAGCGGCGCGTGGTTTCGTAGAGAACAGCTTCTACACCGGCCTCACGCCCACAGAGTTCTTCTTCCACACGATGGGGGGGAGGGAGGGGCTGGTGGACACCGCCGTGAAGACTGCCGAGACCGGCTACTTGCAGAGGAGACTTGTCAAGGTAGGTGTTCCATCAGATACAGAACAAAAGATGATGTATGTTATTTTAGATTCTTGATATCTAGGGCTACTCTGCAATAGCTTATGTATGTTCCGCGCGAGAATTTTTTGTTTGTGTCTTTTTGACGTGACAACGTGTTATAAATTGGTTCGGGGGGTGACTTCACTTCACTGCGTTACGCTCCGCTCACGTTATGCGCTCACAATGAGAGCGAGTGAGAGGCACGCTTGTTATGTCTGTCTCTCTCGCTCTTAGGCGGGCTAACCATGCCCGAGTCGTTGTCACGTAAAACTTTCGCCCGTATACCGACTTTACAGGCAACCAATTTTTTATCAAACAAACATTTTTTTCTGCTTTATAATATGAGTTTACAAACGTACTATTGACTGTGACCTACATATTTCATCGATTTTTTTTTTTTCAGTCATTAGAAGATCTAGTACTACAATACGACATGACGGTGCGCAACGCGACCGGCGAGGTGGTGCAGTTCAGATACGGCAGCGACGGACTCGACCCCACCTACATGGAGGGCCGCGACCGACCCGTCGACCTGCCGCGCGTGCTCGCCGACGTGCGCGCCAAGTGTCAGGACAGGTACCGTCTACTAGTCACACAACACACCCACATGGAGGGCCGCGACCGACCCGTCGACCTGCCGCGCGTGCTCGCCGACGTGCGCGCCAAGTGTCAGGACAGGTACCGTCTACTAGTCACACAACACACCCACATGGAGGGCCGCGACCGACCCGTCGACCTGCCGCGCGTGCTCGCCGACGTGCGCGCCAAGTGTCAGGACAGGTACCGTCTACTAGTCACACAACACACCCACATGGAGGGCCGCGACCGACCCGTCGACCTGCCGCGCGTGCTCGCCGACGTGCGCGCCAAGTGTCAGGACAGGTACCGTCTACTAGTCACACAACACACCCACATGGAGGGCCGCGACCGACCCGTCGACCTGCCGCGCGTGCTCGCCGACGTGCGCGCCAAGTGTCAGGACAGGTACCGTCTACTAGTCACACAACACACCCACATGGAGGGCCGCGACCGACCCGTCGACCTGCCGCGCGTGCTCGCCGACGTGCGCGCCAAGTGTCAGGACAGGTACCGTCTACTAGTCACACAACACACCCACATGGAGGGCCGCGACCGACCCGTCGACCTGCCGTGCTTCACATTACCTTATATATAACAATTTTAATATAATAATTCTAAATAATTCTAATTCTATATTAAGGACTTACAGAAAAACTCATTTTTAAGTAGATTGTTATTTCAGTGGCATATTGTATTTATTTCAGAAATGCCGAGCCGCTAGATGGCGATGGTATAGTTTTAGCGGCAGAAGAAACCCTAGCACTGGATGACTTCAAATCGTGCACGGACGAATTCAAAAATGAGTTATTGTGAGTTTGTTTTTATTTTTTTATTTTTTTTTACTAAATCCCCCCCAACATGATCGGGAATGTTCTTACTCTATATATTGTCTTCTCTCTCATTCCATTTCTCGCTGCTATTCTACTGTCATACCGCATACCTCACATTCATCCTTCCCATTCACACTTTCCGCCGGTGGTTTGCCGGACTGCTCCCTAATCTTCTATTTTTTTCTATTCTAGGGTGTTTAATTTAAATAAGTACTACATGTTGTGCCTTTATTTTCTTACAGCTACTAAAGATTACATTTTTAAAAAAGCTATATAACTTTGTATTTTCCTCTTTCTACGTTTTATTTTAGTTTTACATTCTTATTTTCTATCTTAATCTACTATCTACGTATTCTAGTTGTTAACACTTTTTATATACACTATCTACTAATTTTATTTCTATAATATTCTCAAAATCGCAGTGCAAAACTTCAGGAAAGTCTCTCTTGTGTACTTCTTCTTAATTAATACCTGTAGGTCTTCTTTCTTAATTTCAGAGTTTTGTTTTTAAATTTCAGTGCTTATACAATATGTAACAAAAACCCTGTTGTTCCTTCTACCCACGTATTAAGATTCGGCACAAGTATATAACAAAGCTAGTCTTTTATAAAAAAACGTTCAACTAAAATAATAAGAATAAAATGTATTTAATTATTAATATTTATAATGTTAACATAGTTTGTTACCGCTGCAATATTGCAAAAGGGGATGTTGTTGAACCAATACAGAGAGAGTAGTACGTTCCGAAAGAATCGACAGTCACAGTCGCACGCGCGCCTGTGACCTTGGCCTTGTAAGCGGCAGGATAAGCACATTTACGGTGGTCGGCGACAACTTTCAAGATCACCGAACTCGTAGACTATTTTAATACCAGATATCCACTTAACTGGGAACGTCACTTTTCGCTAGATGGCGAAACTGGGGACTTCGTTCGGAATCACTAGCATGTTTGAGCCCCTTTTTAAAAACATTTTTGTCTAATATTTTTAATTTTGATTTTTAATTAAACCTTATATTTTTGTAAATCATTATTACTAAACGACGCTGTATTGCATTTTCAGCGAAAATATATCATCTCCATAAAATATGAGACGATAAAAAAATGTAAACAAAACAAGTTTTGGAACTGTGCTCAATTTTGGCTCCTGCCACAGACTTGGCAAAAGTAAACAAACCAATTTGGTTGCCGATCCCAGTTGAGTGGTTATTACCAGATATTCTTAACACTTTTTTTTTAATTACTACTTCATTATTGTGGTACCTGTAGGCAAACGTATACGTCCCTAAAAGGAACAACAGGGTTTTAGTTACATATTGTATAATCACTATATTTGACACTAGAAAAAAAATAAAATTCATTACATTACTTATAATGTTCGTGGCTGCCACTCCAGAACTTGAGTGGCGGCCACGAACCGGTAGGCGCAATGTTGGTAAACCCCTCACAAGATGGATCGACAATCTGGTCAGGATCGCGGGAGGTCACTGGGGACAGGGTGAGACCTATGTCAAGTAGTAGACGTCTACAGGCTGATAATGATGATGACATATAATGTGAGTTATTTTTTAGTTTGTATTTTTGCGTGCTGATTTTAATAATTTTTTTTTTTCAGATCATTCCTAAAAAGCGTAGCATCCCGCGTGCGCTCCCTCCGCTCCCGCTACACGGGCTGCGGCGCCGTGGCGTTACAACTGGAGCGCCTGACGCTGACGCAGCTGGTGCGGTTCCTGCGCGTCTGTCACCACAAGTACCAGCGCGGGGTCATCGAGCCGGGGACGGCGGTGGGGGCGCTGGCTGCACAGGTCAGTTGACACTGGGGACGTCATCGGGTAGCTTGGATTATAATATGGAATTTGGATAAATTGTAATGTTGTAAATTAGAACATGTTTGTTGTGAGAATTTTATAGTTATATTTTTTTATTATCATCTTTATGTTATTTGGACAACAGTATTTTTATTTATTTTTTATTGCCATGTAGGCAGACGAGCCAACGGCCCAACTGATCGTAAGTGGTTACCGTCGCTCATGAACCTCTGCAATGTCAGGGGACAATGAGGGGTCGCTACCTCAGACCTAACTTTGAGGACCTTCCTCAAGCCTCGTTTGAAGAAGGACAAGTCATAGCGCTCTGGGAATACCGAAGAGGGGAGCTCATTCCATAGCCGGATGGTGCGTGGCAAAAAAGTGTTCCTGAAACGGACCGTGGATGGACGGTGGTTCCATATAGTAAGGATGAACTCCACCTCGACGCCGGGTGGTACGATGATAAAAGGGAGATGTTGGAATCATCTCAAATAATTTTATCTTATCTTATTGATACAAAACGGAATACACTAAAAACTTAACCTAAGTAGTTTCCACTAATAAAACAATTTTATCATAAGGTTACAAATAATCATAAAATTATTTCAATAATAAATCTGTCATTATTTAAATTACATTACATTAATTTATAAAACAAACGATCATACAAAAAAAATCTTCAGCAAAAACACCAAAACAAAACACGCTGTATACATAACCTTTTCCCACTGTACAATCTCTTCTCACAGAGCATAGGTGAGCCCGGTACACAAATGACATTAAAAACCTTCCACTTTGCTGGAGTGGCGTCCATGAACATCACCCAGGGAGTGCCCCGGGTCAAGGAGATCATCAACGCGTCCAGGAACATCTCCACTCCGATCATCACTGCCGAGCTGATGAAGCCGTTCGACCAGGAGTTCGCGAGGAGGGTCAAGGGGAGACTCGAGAAGACTACTCTTGGAGAGGTAGGGTGAAATGAAATGAAATATTTATTTAACTAAATTTAGGACATAGGCTTTTTATAGAGATTTCTAAATCCGTTTTTTTTTTTCAAATAAGTACTATATTATTTATTATGGCAAGATATTACGACAGAAACATTAATACTAGTCTTCATTTGTTCTTAACCACTCAACTGGGATCGGCAACCAAATTGGTTTGTTTACTTTTGCCAAGTCTGTGGCAGGAGCCAAAATTGAGCACAATTCTAAAACTTGTTTTGTTTACATTTTTTAATCGTCTCATATTTTACGGAGATGATATATTTTCGCTGAAAATGCAATACAGCGTCGTTTAGTAATAAAGATTTATAAAAATATAAGGTTTAATTAAAAATCTAAATTAAAAATTATTGGAAAAAAAGTTTTTAAAAAACACGGCTCAAACACGGTATTGATTCCGAACGAAGTCCCCAGTTTCGCCATCTAGCGAATAGTGACGTTTCCAGTTGAGTGGTTAAGCAGTGACCCCTGCACTAGGACAAGCCTGTGTCGCAGGTGGTCTGTGTTAACAAATAATTCTTTTAACCAACATATTAAGACACCAAACATCAAAACAAACAGGTATACAGGATATGTCAATCAAATTTGATAAACCTAGGGTATGCAATGAATGTTTACTTTTTTAAAACGCATGCCACTGTAGGTGGATAACCTACTAAAAGTTGAAGAAGGGTGAATTGGTGCCCTTGCAGGATAGATAAACGAGCTTACGGCCCACCTGATGGTAAGTGGTCACCGTCGCTCATGAACCTCTGCATTGCCCCACATTATAATATGGGGTATGTGCAACTATCATTGCGGGATGTGGGTACAGTGGACTTATGGCCAAAGGGAGATCTCGTTGCGGGCGAGGTAGTGTATGGTGGTCAGGCCGAAGCCCACTGTAGTAGATTTCAGATGTCGTATATATGCGAAGATTTTTGCAAATGTTGTAACCGCAATTCAGGATCTCGCGCGCTGTTATTGGTCGCCATACGGGAAAATAATGTTAAAAAAAAATTGAGATGAAAAATAAACTTCTTTTATCCGATTTTTGAGTTTTAAATGTCTAAAAAATATCATCGTAATATCGAAAATAATGTTAAAAAACAGCTCCGAATTTCATGGCGCAAGTTGCATTAACTGATTAGTCGTAGTGGCCGAGTGGTTGAAGTGCTTGCCTTCCGTACGGGAGGTCGTGGGTTCCAAAGCGGCCGGCTTGAACCTCTAAATCTTAATATGAAAAAGATTTATGTGCAATTTTTCACAACACCACTGGCTAAAAACAGTGAAGGAAAACATCGTGAGGAAACCTGCATGTCGGAAAAGGGTTCTAAAAATCCTTTGAAGATATGTGAAGTCCCCAATCCGCACTGGGCAAGCGTGGTGGACTATGCCTAATCCCTCTTCGGAGGAGACCTGAGCCAAACAGTGGGCAGTAATGGGTTGTTACAGTACAATTTTTCGCCACGCGCGCCATCTGCCGAATGGATATTGTTGTCGCCAAAATGTTATTTAAGTTTAAATTCAAAAACTATTTTTTTCTTGTGTTTAGATAACAACATACATCGAAGAAGTGTACCTGCCCTATGAATGTTTTCTACTCATCAAACTGGATGCTGAGAGAATCAAACTACTTTGCTTGGAAGTAGATGTACATTCCATTGTTTATTCGTAAGTTTTTTACTTATTATCTTATACAGGGTGTCTATAATAAAACGGACTATAATAGTTTAATGACTTTTACTGCGAATCTCCAAATTTTTTTTAAATAGCATTTTCTATGACCTAATTTTAGTCGGTTTTTGAAATTAGTGCGTTCAAACAAATAAACTCTTCAATTTAGTATCACTGCATAGTATAAAACAAAGCTGCTCTCTCTGTCCCTAAATCCCTATGTGTGTTTAAATCTTTAAAACTACGCAACGAAATTTGATGTGTACATACTACAGAAACACTTATTTTAGCGGTTTTTGATGTGATGTCGTAAACACACATTGCTCTACACTAACAGAATTCTCCATTCGTGACGTAGACGAAGTTGCGATTCAATCTTCTTATATACAAAAATGAATTGCTTTTCGTTAGTCTCGCTAAGAACGACTGAACCGATTTGGCTTATTTTAATCTTGGAAAATTCGTAGAAGTCCTGGGAAGGTTTAAACGGTAAGAAAATTTCCTTATGTGACGCAGACGAAGTTGTGTGGGCCTGGTAGTTATAAAAATAAATGTCCATTCCAGAATATGCACAGCAAAACTAAAAATAAAGCCTGCGGAAGTGAAAGCGGTTTCGGACTGGGCTATCAAAGTGACGGTGGAGCCCACCAAGGCGTGCAGCTGGCTCAACATGGCGCTCCAGCAGCTCGCCCGGCAGCTCCCCGCGGTCGTCGTCAAGGGCCTGCCGCAGGTGGCGAGGGCGGTCATCGCGTGTGACGACTCGGCCACTACACCGGATACGCCTAACAGGTCGGTGGAGGTCCGCCAAACATTTGTTTAGTTTGGTTTATGTGGTGTGTACGTAACTGCTTCAAAATTGGTTGGTTTATCTATGCGAAATCTGTAGCAGGAGCCAAAATTGACAGTCCTGAAACTTAATTTGTTTACTTTTTGTTATCATCTCAAAATTTACCGAGATAAATTTTTTTCCACAATTAATATAAAATAGCGTAGTTTAATAATAAGGAATTACATAAATATTAAGATTAAACAAAAATGGAATTCACAATTTTACGGATAAATACATTTTTAAAGATAACCAAACAAGGTAGTAATTCCGAACGAACTCCAGGCGAGCGTGCCCAGTTCGCCATCTAGAGAAAATTGTCAAATAAATAATATCATTAAAAAATCACTCTGTATATAATAATACTTTGTGACGTCGAAAACCTTAAATTGGATTAGTTAATTTACTTTAGTTTGTAAAGTGTCCAAATTATTTCAGGTACAAATTGTGTGTCGAAGGCGACGGTCTCAGGGATGTGATAGCTACCTTTGGAGTCGACGGAACCAAGACAACATCCAACAATATATTGGAAGTAAGTTGGCATTTCAGTTTATAGCCTAAAATATTTTATTGTCTAACAACGGCTGACTATGTAGGTAGTATAAAAAAAAATTGCAAATCGCTATTCGCCCATGACGTTACGGTTAGGTACAACTCGACTCGTATTCGCAAAATGGCTTTAAATCTAGTTAAACTTTACATGATTACCGGTTCTTTTTTCTTAAATAGTAAACGTATATCCACATAAAAGGATAAGAGGACACATAAGATGATTTCAAAATCCGTCTTCATGCCTAAATGACAATGTCATTGCTATTTACTAAATAGTAGGGGTGTGCGAATATCGTTCGAATCGAATAATTCGAATTTCGAATAGTATCGAATTTGATTACGATGATGCATCGGAAATAGGACAAGAATTCGTATTTTGTAGATAATATCTGTAATGGGCTAGATGTGTACAAAATAGTCGTAGTCGTCGTAGTCAAATTCGACACTATTCGAATATTCGGCGAATTTCGAATAATTCGAAGATTCGTCTCCCTACAAGGCAAAAAAAAACACCATCCCCAGGTATACCACACGCTAGGCATCGAGGCAGCCAAGTCCACCATCATCAGCGAGATCCAGGCCGTGATGGAGGGGCACGGCATGAGCGTGGACCGGCGACACGTGGAACTCCTCGCCGGGCAGATGACGGCGCGGGGCGAGGTGCTGGGCATCACGAGATACGGACTCGCCAGGATGAAGGAATCCGTGCTGAACTTGGCCAGTGTAAGACATCCCTACTAATATTATAAAAGTAACTGTCTGTCTGTCTGTTACGCTTTCCCGCTTAAACCTCTCAACCGATTTTGATGAAATTCAGCACAGAAAATCTTTAGACCCTGAGACAGAACTTAGACTACCTTTTAATTGAAAGTGACGTAGACGAAGTTGTGCGGGCCCACTAGTTGTCTACAGATCGTCTAGAAAGGAAGCCGATGGGAATCGACTTGTAAGGGCCATTCGCCATTTACTAATTAATGTTTTATTGTCAAGCACAAACATTCCATTACAACAAAAAGCCCATTAAAAAAATAACTTGAGAGGTGTCAAGGGACACCCGGATGGAACGAAGTTCCTTTCGATTAATTAGTGAGGGAATTGTAATAAAATATTTTGATCACAGCGCCATCTAGCATTAATCATATAAAACAAAATAAGGAATTGTTTCAAAACATTTTAATCATAGCGCCATCTAGCGATAATCATCTAAAACAAAAAAAGTGTCGTGACAACCTTTTAATAAGAATTTCCGTCTAGTTCCTTTCGATAATGCGCGATAAGGAACTTCGTTCCAAAAACCTGTAACTGAATTCTTAATCCTAAATTCCACAGTTTGAAAAAACAGCGGACCATCTGTTCGACGCGGCGTTCTACGGACAATGCGATCGTATCGAGGGTGTGTCCGAGTCTATCATAGTGGGCACCCCGGCCGCGCTCGGCACGGGAGTACTGCAGCTACTGCATCGGCACACTGACGCACACACAGGCACTCCGCAGACCCTGCTCTTTGATAGACCGGAGTACCATCCTTCTATATGGGATACATAATAAATAACTTTTTATAATATTGACTTTTATTTCTACCTTTCTCTGTAGTTAAGATATTTGGGACGTTTACCCTATTTAAAAAATCTTAGTCTAACTTGGAGTACACTGGTATGATTACCCTATTAAAATAAAGGTCTAAATACGCTGTTAATTAGTTTAAAAATTACTTCTTGGACATTAATTACACTTATTCATAATAATCGTATCGAGGGTGTGTCCGAGTCTATCATAGTGGGCACCCCGGCCGCGCTCGGCACGGGAGTACTGCAGCTACTGCATCGGCACACTGACGCACACACAGGCACTCCGCAGACCCTGCTCTTTGATAGACCGGAGTACCATCCTTCTATATGGGATACATAATAAATAACTTTTTATAATATTGACTTTTATTTCTACCTTTCTCTGTAGTTAAGATATTTGGGACGTTTACCCTATTTAAAAAATCTTAGTCTAACTTGGAGTACACTGGTATGATTACCCTATTAAAATAAAGGTCTAAATACGCTGTTAATTAGTTTAAAAATTACTTCTTGGACATTAATTACACTTATTCATAATAATCGTATCGAGGGTGTGTCCGAGTCTATCATAGTGGGCACCCCGGCCGCGCTCGGCACGGGAGTACTGCAGCTACTGCATCGGCACACTGACGCACACACAGGCACTCCGCAGACCCTGCTCTTTGATAGACCGGAGTACCATCCGTCTATATGGGATACATAATAAATAACTTTTTGTAACACTGTTTTTCATTTATACCTCTGTGGTTAAGATATTTGGGACGTTTACCCTATTTTAAAAATCTCTTCCTAACTTTTAATATACTAGTATGATTACCCCATTAAAAAATCTAACTGCACTCCTAATTAAGTTAAAAGTGAAAACCTGTACTGTACCAACCCATTACTGCCCACTGTTGGGCTCAGGTCTCCTCCGAAGAGGGATTAGGCATAGTCCACCACGTTTGCCCAGTGCGGATTGGGGACTTCACATAACTTCAAAGGATTTTTTTCAGAATCCTTTTCCGACATGCAGGTTTCCTCACGATGTTTTCCTTCACCGTTTTTAGCCAGTGGTGTTGTGAAAAATTGCACATAAATATTTTTCATATTTAGATTTAGAGGTACAAGTCGGTCGGTTTTGAACCCGCGACCTCCAGTTCGGAAGGAAGCGCTTCGACCACTCGGCCACCACGACTGCAAAAAAAAGTGAAAATCTAGATTTTTTATTGCTGTCTTCTGTAGTAGTACTAGCATTTGGTACGGTTACCCTATTTTGAACCGGAGTACATAGGAGAGTTGTCTCGATTGTGTAAAAATACTAAATTCGATATTTTTTCGAACGATTCGCTATTAAAAATAGAATTAGGGTAACTGCCCCGATTCTTGCTGTATTATTTTTTAACAAAAAAAACTTGAGAGGTGTCATGGAACATCCGAATAGAACGAAGTTCCTTTCGATTAAAAGATATCTTATAATTTTTTTTAAAAGATTTTGATCGCAGCGCCATCTAGCGATAATCATCTAAAACAAATAAGGAATGTGTTTTAAAATATTTTGTTCACAGCACCATCTAGCATTAATCATATATAACAAAATAAGGAATTGTTTTAAAATATTTTGATCACAGCGCCATCTAAAACAAAAAAGTGTCGTGACAACTTTTCGTAAGGTTTTTTTCCGTCTAGCCCCCTTTCACAACGCGCGATAAGGAACTTCGTTCCTTCTTTCTTCGTTAAAATCAAACAACATTAAACATATTAAATGCATTTATTGAACTAAATTATATACTTAAAAATAAGAAACTCTACAAACAAATTATTAATACTTTATTATTAATCTACCCTCGTTGTGAAGTAGCAATGGCTGCCTTATGTTCGTCAAGTTTAGTCCATTTCTCACTGACCTTCCACAACCACTGTGCTAGCTCGTAGTCTTGAGCGTCTTTTGAAGGTTCTGCTTCTTTCATATCACTAAAAACAGTTAAATTATTAGAAAGAAAGGAGTAATAATATTTTTCTTAATCTTTATTTAGCTTACGCAGCATTCAATTTGACGAAATATATTGTATCTCTTTAAAGTACGATCTTATAATAAAACTAGCTGACCCGCGCAACTTCGTCTGCGTTACAAAGGCGTTCAAACAGTACTCGCAATGCCGTCGTGTTATTATTTGCGCGGCCCGCTGTGCCCCACATATTCATTGCGTTTTATACTTTATAACTTCTAAACGCAAAGTCCGATTGGAATAAAGCAAAAAGTAATTTACTTCTACATTAATACCAAGAGTATATATATAACAAAATACTTAATTTGGGTAAGGGTTAATATAACGATACTCATTTAACGTTAAATTCAATCTCGAGACGAAATATTATTTTTATAAACATAAAAGCGGTTATTGTAACTTAACTATGATATGTTAGATAAATGCTGTCGCAGACTTTTTTGTTTGTCTTACTAAGACCTAAAAACTTGTAGTACATCATTTTGTTCTATTGTCAATAGTTTTTGCAGCGTACGCATAAGTAGATTTTCGATTTTTCACCTTTTGTTACA
This sequence comes from Trilocha varians, assembly GCA_030269945.2. Taxonomy (NCBI): domain Eukaryota; kingdom Metazoa; phylum Arthropoda; class Insecta; order Lepidoptera; family Bombycidae; genus Trilocha; species Trilocha varians. The sequence goes on along the minus strand of AP028273.1, from coordinate 935,366 downwards.
TATTCGATATTTTCATACGGATCCCTATAAATTATTAATTAAATAAAATATAGCCTATAACCTTCCTCGCTAAATGGACTTTCCAACACTGAAAGAATTTTTGAAATCGAATCTGTAGTTTCTGAGATTAGCGCGTTCAAACAAACAAACAAACTCTTCAGCTTTATAATATTGTTATAGTATAGACTAGATGACCCTCGCAACTTCGTCTGCGTCATAAAGGGGTTCAAACAGTACTCGCAATGCCGTCGAGTTATTATTTTCGCGGCTCGCTGAGTCCCACATATTGCGTTTTATACTCGTAATAACTTCTGAACGAAAAGTCCGATTGGAATAAAACAAAAAGTAATTTAATTCTACATTAATACTCTTGATAACAAAATACTTAATTTGGATAAGGGTTAATATAACGATACTCATTTAACGTTAAATTCAATCTCGGAACGAAATATTAAATTTTAAAAACATAAAAGTGGTTATTGTGACTAAACTATGATAGTTAGATATATGCTGTCGCGGACTTTTTTGTTTGTCTCCAAAAGACCTAAAAACCCGTAGTACATCATTTTGTTCTATTGTCAATAGTTTTTGCAGCGTACGCATAAATAGGTTTTCGATTTTTCACCTTTTGTTACATATTCGATATTTTCATGCGGATCCCTAATTTTTTTTTAAATAAAATATAGCCTATAACCTTCCTCGATAAATGGACTTTCCAACAGTGAAAGAATTTTTGAAATCGGACCAGTAGATCCTGAGATTAGCGCGTTCAAACAAACAAACAAACAAACTCTTCAGCTTTATAATATTATATAGTATAGATAGAAACAATAGGTACAACTTTTTTTACTAACGTAAATGAAAAAGAAATTTGGTTTATTTTTTTTATTGCCATGAAGACAGACGACCCGACGGGCCACCTGATCGTAAGTGGTTACCGTCGCTCATGCTGTAATGTCAGGGGACACTGAGGGATCGCTACCTACGACCTAACCTTATGGACCCTCCTCAAGCCTCGTTTGAAGAAGAACTTACACAAAATAATCTCCAGCGCAGTTCTGTAGTTTAGGGTCTAACGCCGCATGCACTATGGTCTGTCCACCGATCTCAGAGGTCTTCATGAAGGGCCAGAACAGCGGGTAGATTATGAACCTCGTGATGCTCTTCATCATTGACATGTGGCGGGTGATGTTGGTGTCTACCAGGCCTGGGTCTATGGCTATTGTTGATACGCCTGTGCCTGGAAGGATGCGAGGGTTTTATTAGATTTTTGGTATTGACCAACTTCCAAAAAGGAGGGGGTACTGAATTCGTCTGTTTCTTTTAGTTTTATGTTTGGTCTCGCATAACTTTAGTTTGGCTGGACCGATTTGGGTAATTCTTATGAATAAGATAAGATCGATGAAGTACTTTTGGATCTGTGTTTAAAAATGTGAATTTTAACGGACAATATTTCACGACATGCTGTGTGTTGACGTGTATTTCTTTTTTATATGAACCGATTTCGATGATTCTTTCGGAAGCCGGTCAAAAACAATGTTGATTTGTTATTTTTTCATGTCCTAAAACTTACTTGACTTGGACGATTGCACAAAGTGGGAATGAGTGGCTCGTCAAGGTCATTTCATTATCGTAATCGTTTTTTTTGTATATTTAATGTAAATTTGTGTAATACTGTATAAATACTTAAAAAAAATGCTCATTATACAAAAAAAGACATGGCCGCTGAGTTTCTTGCCAGTTCTTCTCAGGACGATGGCTACAATTATTATTTTTTGTGTCCGAACTGGTGGTAGCTTTTAAATTTTGACGTCAACGAGAATGAGTACGTCATCAATGTTGAAAATAAAGTATTTCATTTCATTTCATTGGAACTTACCTAACAGCCTCCTCCCCAGTTCCCTAGCGAACAGCAAGTTGGCCAGTTTACTCTGACTGTAGGCGGCGGGCGCGTCGTACTTCTCATTCATGTTGAGATCCTGTTTGTTGATCTTACCACGATGGTGGGCGCTGCCTGATACTACTATTATTCTACTGGGAGCTGAGGCCTTGGATATGCAAAAACAGAACCTTTATTACGACAGGTTCTTTGTATACTGGCACTACAAACAAAATGACGAAATTTGTTTTGACGTGACAACGTGTTATAAATTGGTTTGCCGCGAGTGACACTTCACTTCACTGCGTTACGCTCCGCTCACGTTATGCGCTCACAATGAGAGCGAGTGGGAGGCACGCTTGTTATGTCTGTCTCTCTCGCTCTTAGGCGGGCTAACCATGCCCGAGTCGTTGTCACGTAAAACTTTCGCCCGTATACCGACTTTACAGGCAACCAATTTTTTTGCTTAAGGTAAAGTGGTCTTAAAATTGCCTAATCTTTATTTCTTGAATTAAATTTGCTTCTAGAAACTATTCTAAAAGCTTATCAATTAAAACTGGTTAATGCTAAAATAGACCTTCCTTATAGGGGCGTCTACTAAAGAATACCGTAGTGTGTAACGCGTCGTGCCGCCCCGCATAACTCGCCCTCAGCTGGGATTATACTTAGTGTCAGCGGTTAGAGGTTTTAGTGCGGTTCAACTCCAACACGAATTCGGAGGCCAGCGATTTTCTCAAACTAAAAAAAAAAATAACTTAAATGCGTTCTGACCTTCAATGTATCTAGTAGTAAATTGGTAAGTAGAAAGTGTCCGAGATGGTTGACACCTAGTTGTGTTTCAAATCCGTCCGCAGTGACACCTTTAGGAGGCTCCATCACTCCCGCATTGTTCACTAACACGTGGAGTTGTGGCTCTTCTGCTTTGAATCTATTGATATAATAATATGACATGTTCTTCTATAAAAAGGTTTAAGATCATCTATTTTAATCCTCCTGGATGCAGCAGTACAGTGCTAGCTCATACAAGTAAAACGAGCCCAAATACGACAAGTCTATTTTGTTTAGCACCTTTCGAATCCATCATCAGATCAGCGCCACGCGATATACATCTGCGTGCAAAATGTCAATTCAATCGGAAACCGGGGAGTTTGTCAAATTTAACTCGTAAGATCCCACCCGAACTTACATAATTACATCCAGTGCAAGTTAATATAAAGCTCGGAAAAAGTTGGGGTAAGCAAGGCGACACGAACTGAAGTAAAAAGTTTGACTGCAGTTCGAATCCCACATATCCTACCCCGCATGAAGGCTTACGGTTTCCTCCTATTCTTCGAAAATGAGCAAGGAGCCGCCGTTAAGGTCAATGACGAGCGTTACCGTGCCATGCTCAACGAATTTTTGTTTCCAAAAGTTGAAGAGTATGACATGGACGACATTTGGTTTCAACAGGATGGCGCAACATGCCACACAGCCAACATGACAGTCCAACTTTCGAACGTTCGATTCAAAATGCAAACTTTATATGGCCCACCCCTTACAAATAATATGCTTGATTACCTGGCTGCGAATTCTCTGATGGACTTGGTACTAGCGAGGTCACATTGTCGACAGTACACGTATTTGTTTCTCGTTTCCAGCACGATGTTGCGACGGATATCCTCACACTTCGTCATGTCACGACACGCCATGAACACCTGGAACAAAATATTGGAACTCCTGCATTTGAGTGGCTTTAGAACTAGGCTTTGATGCAAATGCTCTGAACCCTCCCGTTATGACACAGACGTAGTTGCACGGTTCAGCTAGTCTACAATAAACAGGTTTAGTAATATCTTCAAGACTGCCTACGATTCAATGAGAATTTTAAAAAAAATATTTGGAACGAAGTTCCTTATCGCGCATTATCGAAAGGGGGCTAGAGGGAAAAAAATCTTACGAAAAGTTGTCACGACACTTTTTTGTTTTAGATGATTATCGCTAGATGGAGCTGTGATCAAAATCTTTTAAAACACGTTCTTTATCGTAAAAAAAATTATAAGATATCCTTTAATCGAAAAGAACTTCGTTCTATTCGGGTGTCCCATGACCCTTTTTTTTATCAGTTTTCTTCGTTACAAAACTTACTTCGCTATACCCTTTGCCCCTGACATTTGCCATATCGACGGGTCCTACGTATTTAACTTACAAAACGCAATTTCACAAGAGATAAATTTGAATTTTCTAAATTGAGTTCTAACTCTGAAAATAATTGGAATTTAAAAAAAACTTGAGAGGTGATGTCACCTCTCAAGGGACACCAGAATAGAACGAAGTTCCTTTCGATTAAAAGATTTTTTTTTCCTAACGTAACGCGCGAGAAGGAAAAATTGTTTTAAAAGATTTTGATCACAGCGCCATCTAGCGATAATCATCTAAAACAAAAAAAGTGTCGTGACAACTTTTCGTAAGATTTTTTTCCGTCCAGCCCCCTTTCACAACGCGCGATAAGGAACTTCGTTCCAAAATTAAATTACATACATAAAGTTTAGGCAATTTTAAGACTGCAAAAGATGACTTTCGTAATTTTGTTGATTGTACCCGTATACGTATGACGCGTTAATATTGTTCCTGGATTCTATACTACTGTACCTTAGCGCCTCGATTGGCAAAGTCCCTAGACACTGCCTTCCCCATGCCGCTGGTTGCGCCGGTTATGATGATCGTGAGATTGTCTGCGCGAACTTGTCTATTGTACGGTGGGCCGCTGTAGTAGTCTCTATAAATAAATAATATTATGTTTATTCAGGAGGAATGTGGTAAGTAACCTGGATATGGATAATACTATGGTATGGTACACTAAGGAGGCGTGTTCTTTGTCGAGGGTCACCAATTGTGGTTACAGGGGACTTACGGCCAAAGGGAGATCTCCGACCGGGCGAGGTTGTGTTTGCCCGGTCAGGCCGAAGCCCACTGTAGTAGATTTCAGATGTCGTATATGCGCGAAGATTTTTGCAAATGTTGTAACCGCGATTCACGATCTCGCGCGCTATTATTGGTCGTTTGGTATGAACTTTTTTTTTTATTATTGCCTTGTAGGCAGACAAGCTAACGGGCCACCTGATCGTAAGCGGTTACCGTTGCTCATGGACCTCTGCAATGTCAGCGGACACTGCGGGGCCGCTACCTACGGCCTACCTTATAAGGACTTTCTTTTTTTTGCTACTTTTATTTGCTCGACACGGACAGTATTAGTTTTATAGCGTTGGTAGGTATGAGGTTATAGGCTACTTGAAAACAGGCGCGTAGACACTGGTCGTCAGTGATTTCTTCATATTCTTTGGTTCTAGACTTCTGCTATTTCATCAAATGCTTCTGAACTGTGAGATAGCCATTCATTTCATTTATCTCTTAGAGTTATCATAAATTTTCTAGAAGAAATACTGTTAGATGTTAAACGACAAGTATTTTTATTGATTTATTTCATAATTTTGTTGGCATTAAAGTTTTTTGTTTCGTTTCAAAAACCTTACTTCATTTTTAACTGGAGTACAATGCAGTTTTGCAGCTTAACACTGCATTTTGTATGTACATCGATAGAGATAATAAAAGCTGTGCAACTTACTTGAATAAACAGATACCGCCTGCAGCCGCTGCGACCGCTGTTACTAAAGCTACCGGTGTGCTGGGGACCCACATCTTGCCATACACCTGAAACGCATCTTTGAACATTTGCGATTTACCTTAATATAATTGTAGCAGATAATCTAGGCAAACGAGCTAACGGGTCAGCCGACAACGCTCATGTCAATTTTAGGAAACACTACGGGTCGCGACGGGAAACTGTGCCGCAGTGCGTAACGCGTCGCGCCTCAGCCGGGGTTCGGACGCTGAGTGTGAGCGGTTGGAGGTTTTAGTGAGGTTCAACTCCCACATACCCCACCCGCCCCTCAGGTGGGGTTCCGGTGATTTCCTCAAACTAAAATAAAAAAAAGGACACACTACGGGGCCACTATCTGCCAGGATTTACTTCAAGCCTTCTTCAAGAAGGAATGTCAGAATACACCGCGGGGCCGTTACCCACCTTTGAACAAGGACAAGTCATGGCGCTCGAGAAACGTAGCGGATGAAATAAGGTAGTCGAGACCATTTGCGAGTTCTGATCTAATCAGCTTGCTTTATTTATTTTTGTCCAATCCGCATTTGGACGCCTGGTCCCTCCATTGAGGAGACCCGAACCTAGCAGTGGGTACAATTTAGTAAGGGAAAATTATTAAAACGACCTTTAAATTTCTTATTTTATATATTTTTTTACATTTGAAGTGTAAGGCTAGTTAGTGGTGTCAGTTATAGTATGTTACAGTGCGCAAAACTTAACAATGGGTTTATTTAGCACAATTTTAATTGTTAAATTATATGAAAAATTCGATGTCTAACTTTGATAAATTCACTGTTTAGTAAAATAAAAAATGGCGACGGTTATGTGATAAATTGTGAAAAGGGGCTAGACGGAAAAAAAATCTTACGAAAAGTTGTCACGACACTTTTTTGTTTTAGATGATTATCGCTAGATGGCGCTGTGATCAAAATCTTTTAAAACACGTTCCTTATCGCGCGTTACCTTAGGAAAAAAACATAAGATATCTTTTAATCGAAAGGAACTTCGTTATATTCGGGTGTCCCATGACACCTCTCAAGTTGTTTATATTTTTATAATTTCAGCATATGTGGTGAAAAAATGTTGGTAAAATAAACTGAAAAATGTTTTTGTACGTTTATTTTCTTTTTAATTTGAATTTTGTTAATATTAATTTTATATTATGAAGGAAGTCAATTTCTCAAAGTTAGATCTAACTTTCCGATATTTAGTTTATACGTTTCATTTCAGTCTACGACTAAAATAAAATTATAAAAACAGAAATTTCTCAGCGAGAGTTTTCCTTTTTGGGGAAAAACAAATGATATTCGAGTTATCTCAACTGTTTTAATAATCAAGGGGCAGAAGGGGAAAACAGACCCAACGCTAAAATTATCCAACTTTGGGTCAAACTTTCGCCTTTTGGGAATACATAAATTAAAACTTGTAATTTGACATTTTGTTTCCCGCCTCCCGCCGAGAACGTTCCATTCAAAATGGCGGTTTTATTAAGACCAGTTTTTAGACGAACAAAAAAACCTCGTTCGTTTCATTTGAAATTCTTTTCCATATTTAAATTAGTGCGTTATAGAATCATGTAAAGTTGTGTATATTTTTGCGTAAAATTTTCAAGTGTAAAGATAGTACCAAGATGCTTAGTTCATGTAAAAATAAGCCAATAATTTTACAATACATTTAATTCTAAAAGGCCATAAGGTATCAGGGGTGCGAATGCGACTTAACTAGAGTCGCTAGAAGTTCGTGTTCCGTGAACTACAAAGGTTTTTTTGGTCATCAAGATTGTCTACATACTTACAGTTACATTATATTATTATGTACATATAATTTCTGTAGCGCAACGGAAAAAGGGGATCTAAACGACTCTGAAACATACATATTTGCTTGTTTTAAGCACATGTCCTGAGATAAGACTTTTTTCGTTAAAATACTCGCGAACTTAAGAAACGAGCTTTTGTAAAATAAAATTCTAGTTTCCCCTTTTTCCGTGGCACTACTGATTTAATAACGACACAGCCAGTTTTGATAAATGAATTTTGATTTTACTATTCTATACACTGAGTTTATACAATTATGAAGTTTAAGACAAAAATATCCCAAACCTTAAATTAATCGTTGATAATTATTAACATATTTCCGGTTAGAAGAGCTAGTTTAGTTTTACTAATACTAGATATATTTTCTTACTTACTACAATATAAATTGACAGATCATTCGTTGAAAAACTAAATAAAAGAAATACATATTTGAGATTCATTGTGATGGAATTGTTAGACGAAAGAATACAATTTTTTTTTTTAATAAATGCAGAAATAAAGTAATATTAGGCAGGTAAACGAGCTTACGATTCATGATTTGCGACGAAAGTGACTAACCAGATTCCTTTGCTCCCTCTAAATCAGCTCGCTGACAGCGTTGCCTACTCACACAAACCTAGGCTTGAATATAGCCCTAGATAATCCTAACAGCCCTAAATCTGGGGCTCAAAACGGATTAGTAACGCTGTTGAACAAAATGGTTCTTTGCATCATAGTTAGTCGCTACATTCAGTCGCCAAACTACGATTGAATGTCAACAAGGTGTACAAGAATCTTATCTCAGCTCGTCACAACTAAACAAATTATACTACACTTAAATCAAAGCTTTCACAGAAGACAAAATTACTTAAAAATGTATTTTTTTATATAAAAATGAAAACATTATATAAAATGATAGCACCAGTTCATATGAAACACACAACACTGATAATATAATAAAATGTGAGGTACAATCAAATCTCTTCATTTAGTTTGTGCCCTTTTTCATTTTTATATACAGGGATATATCTTAATTATATTGATATTATCATAAGATTTTTCAAGATGGGAATTAAAGTTACAACATCACAAGTTCATCAGTGTTTGCCAATGATGGACTTTGTGACGTTCTTAATATTTTTATATGTAACATACTATGAGAATTCTTATTTGTTCTGACCTACTTCAGTACCTGTCCTAGATGAACTAAAATTAATTAAGTAACAATCATGGAACACATTTAATCGGCAGCGGGTCAAAGAGATAAAGTGCTAACTATTTACAGAAATTATCGAAAATAAATATCAATTAACGCAATAGAATTTCCTGTCTTGCGCTAAAGACTAAGATTTTGGAAATTTATGAAAACGTTATTGAGGCAAGCTGAGAGATTTTTTTGGTAAATCTAAGTTACTTTGGAATTATGTGTGTGTAATTAGTTCCATTTAACCCCAACATACTCCAGTGTGGTCTCCATTTTTGTATTAGAACGTGGAACTGACATTTTTAGGTATAAACTTCATTATCATTTCATATATTATAACAACCATAGTCATAATGATAGGAAAATTTTTCAGCAAGCTTTTTGTACTACTACCAGTTGTTCAGGGTATTATTGTACTCCATAAATCAAGGAAAAATTTCATGGAAATAGCTCAGGTCAATCTGACATAGTTAGCACTTTATACATCTTAATTGAACTAAAAAGTTATCAAAAAAATGTAAATTATTATTTAATACAAAAAGGTACCTTATATTTTTATATTCTTATCTATTATGTGCATTATAAAAGTGATGTGTTGTCCCTTATACATAACATTTAACTAGTAAAGCGTAGTTTTATTGTTATTTTAAGTTTGAGCTCATTCCGCACTGTGAGTGTACTACTAAGACTAATGTGCTCCCTTTCATTGTCGGCTAAAACATTCAAATAATAGATAAAGTTTAAAAATAGTGATAAAATCAGATCTATTGAGGGTTTCTTTAATTCGGATTTAAATCATCAAATCACTTCTACAATTATATTCTAAATCTTCAAATAAAAATATTAATGAAGTTTCTTTTTAAAATAAATATTTGTAATGTTTTAGCCCAACCTCCTCATTTCTCAACACTTTTATTCCCATCATGGACTCAACTTAAATGTACAGATATGACTCAAAATTTGACTAGTTCAGTGATTAGATCATTGATCCACAATTAGCTTGATTTGTTCAAATTTGACGTGCTCTTCGATTTCGCTGGCTCGTGGGGCGGTAATGGCCTCGCTATGCCAACTTTTACTGGGCCTCGTGGGGCTCCTTTGAGAGCCTGAACCGCCTGGTCTAAGGTCGCATTCTTAATGCTAACACCATTCACCGACATCACCCTGTCTCCTGGTGATATCTCACCGTTCTTCTCTGCTACACCTCCTGGAACTAAACTTCGGACCACTATGACTGTTCCGTTAGGGTCAATGGGATCTTGGTAGTCTAGTATTGAGAAACCTAGGCCTTGATCCGCTTTGACGAGTAACACTATATCTTCTTTGCTTTGCCACATGGCTAAACCTGATACACACTCCAGGGATTTGGACTTCTTTGATTGGTCTGAGTGGTTGGTAAGAGTTGCTGTGCTTGACGTGTTTATCGAAGTGTCTGATTGAGCTTTTACAATTGTAGTGAGGTTATTAAGGCTTCCAGAAATAATCTTCCTGGCTTCGAAGCCTTCTCGATCAGATGCTAGGTTTATAACAGGTCGTGGTCCACTGTCTATGCTGTTTCGAGCACAGACTAACCTGACTTTGTCGGGCAGTTGTTTTAATATGTTCACAACTTCAGTATGGGTTAGACCGTGTAATCTGTGTTCGTTGGCCTCTAGAAGCTCATCCCCAGCGGTTAGGACTCCTTGCTGGCCCACTGGGCCTTCAGGAAGCACGGATCTGATGTAGTGGTGGGGTCTGAGCTCTTGACCACCTTCTACATCCACGGTACCTTCGAGACTAATACCAAGTCCTTCTAACTTCTTTACTTCAGCAATTAAAATCTCTTTTTCAGTTCCTACCTCTTCCTGCCACTTTTTGACAATGTCTTCCTTGTTTACAGCCAGTAATTCCTCAAACTTCTGGTCTAATTCCTCTTGTGAAGGTTCTAATTGGTCTCCAACTTCTAAAACACTTGAGTCTATTGTTGTACCTGATTCTGGTTCTGGCTCTATTTCTGTGGTACTATTTTCTATTTGAGAAGGCACTGGATACCAGGAGAGGGTTGTGGTGGATGGTGACGGTGAAGTTGGCCGTTCCTCGTTAAATATAGCTAGTTGTAAGTGTTCAAACTTTGGACCTCGTAGATACCTTTCTAACACTAAGTGTACTGCAATTCCTGTGTTCCTCAATATCTCCACAGACTGAGGGTTGCTCTTATCAGCTAATGATATACCGTCCACTTCTGTGATTCTATCATTAATTTTAATTTTACCACTTTGATCAGCACTGCTACCTTCAATTATACTCTTAACAAATATTCCGGAGAGTTCTTCCTTTTCACAAACATAGCCGGCCACCGTGATACCGAGTCCGTACACATTTTTGTTCAAATGCACATGAATTATCTCTATTTCCGGCAACTCTACAGGCACAGTGATGGTGATGGTCGGGGACACTGAGTCAGACACTACGGGGTGGTCGGGTATCTGCTGAGGGTTGTCACCAATGACACTAACTGCGGCTGCCACTATACTAGTCTCAGTTTCACCATTCTGTCCGTTAATATTATAGTCACTGTAGCACTGTGATAGATCGTAGACTGCACCGTACCCGGTCTCGATGAGATGTCGGTCGAGGAGCTCAGGGTCGCCGAGGATCTTGGTGGGCACGAGCGCGGTGCCGGGCTGCGGGGCGCGCAGGGCGGTGGCAGGGTCGGCGGGGCGCGCCACTAGCAGCCGCACCACCGGGCCTGCCTGCCGCAGCACGGCCGCCACCTGCTCCGACGTGAACCCGCGCAGGTTCACTGAGCCCACCTGCAGCACGTGATCGCCGCTCTGCAGCCGCCCGTCCTTGTCGGCGACTCCACCGGGCAGCACGTACTTGATGACGACGCCGGTGCTCCGCCCGCCGACCAGGTTGAACCCCAGCCCGTTCCCGTCGTTCGTGAGCTCGACCACTTCGACCTGAGCCCATTCGGTGCTTAGAACCATCGCGGTCCTCACCATCACACGCGATGTTACGTGATATGCACGGAGCCCTTGCCGAGGTTATAACGCTCCGGGGAACGCATAGCGAAGAAATTTAAAAACAAAATTATGCAAATATCGGACCCGAACGTAACACAAAATAAATTCACGTTATTTTTAACGTAAAAAAACAATTTAAATTTATATAAAATGACATTTACATACTTGCTGAATTGGAGACAGCGAGTGTGTGGCCAGCTGCTGAAAAGACTTTCCAATAATAAACTGAATTCGACTGTCAAAAATGTCACAGCACAGAGTCGATAATATAATTTTTCTCAGTTTAAATTTTGCTTTATGTTAATATCAAAGTTAATAGAAGCATTTCCGTAGTTTTACGCCTTACTTTTAGGGGAGAAATGAGATTAACATCAGTAATATTTCTTAGTTCTAACAGTAATTTGCTCGACAAATTCAAACTCTTCAAATGACTTGAGTTTTACAGCTTAATTAACAATTTATATTTCTAGTTAGACTTTGTAGAGATTTGTTGACATAAATCCGTGCTAATATAACTAATTGTGTATCTCGAGACTTATAAGAATAATAATGTAAACTGTTACAAGTTTCTTTTAGCTTCACATAATTTTAGTTATAAAGTCTTGACTTCTGTAGACCGTCTTTAATTTTATTTTAGTGCAGATTTTTTTCCAGTCCCAGGCAACCCTGTCTGTCCAGTTGGTAGGGATGCAACATCATTCATGAAAAATATCGATGTTTTTAAAAGTCAAACATCGATGTCGAAAATATTGATGTTTATGAACGATATATCGGTGTTTTTTAAAATACTTATAGGAGTGATAAAATGGCCTTGAAATACAGAGCAAAAGCGTTTTCCTATCTGATTGATATAGTTAGACTGATTTCTGATAAACAAATTACTTACTTACTTTAAATAATACAGATATAATTTACTCGAATATGAAGAGTGGAAGAACTATGAAATAAACAAAATCAAAGACACGAAGATAAATTTATTTTACTTAAGAGGAATTTAACAAAACAATAAAATAAAAAAGTATTGTTTTTGTATAGCAAGGTTTTGAGCAAGCAAGGTTGCACGAGTACGTACGTAAGTTGGCAGTATTTTTTTTTTTTTTTTTTTCAGTTGGAGGAAATCATCGGGTCCCCGCCCGCCCCGCGGGCGGGTTATGTGGGAGTTGAACCGCACTAAAACCTCCAACCGCTCACACTCAGCGTCCGAACCCCGGCTGAGGCCAGAACCCAGCACGGGGTTTTGAGGGAGGGCGCGACGCGTAACGCTCTCGGCACACTTTTCCGTCGCTCCGTCCCAAGTTGGCAGTATACGCACGAATCAATAGATGGCGCTAGTAAACATCGTTCATAAAACATCGCTCATAAAGAACGATATATCGTCGATGATTTGAGTTTCAACATCGATGAACGTTTATGAACGATACATCGATTTTTTTAAACATCGATGTATCGTTTGCATCCCTACCAGTTGGTATTACTAGGATGTATGGTTTTGAAACCGTTTACCGCAATTAGAAAAAAAATAGGTAAAAAAACTTTAAAAGTTAAACGGTTTTATGTTTAACATACATTGCAATGTTTAAGATAAATGTACTAAAAACCAAAAATCGTTGCTATCTTAATCCAAAGTGTATACAAAATTTCAGATTAATCGGTTGACAGGAAGAGGGTGAAATTTGAATTACTAAATTTAACCCAAGAATAAATAATAAAACAAACGGGCTGAGCTAAATAAAACCGTTTAAAAAACCGTTTAATAAAAACAGAAACAACAAATATTTAGTTATTTGTAAATACTAGCGATGGGCGTTATTAACCATAACTGGTTATATATGCAGTTACGAGCTCGAACAGTGATCACTCGTTTTCCACTACAACAAAAACTAGTGATATTCATAACGCCATTTAAACGATCGAAATAGGCATCAGTCTTCAATAACTCTTTTAATCACAACGCCATAAAGTTAAATCGAATTCACTCTTATGTTTAAGGCATAGCGTCGATGTTTGGCTACTTTCACTACTCACGCAAAATCACTGGTTTTACAATATTCGTAATGACAAGATGAAAACGACGTTTTACATTGACCACCTTACACATAGCTTTGACAACGTAAAGGAGTAAAACGAGTAATGTAAAACGCGCCTAAAAAAATAGTATCGATACACGATACGTGTGCGTGAAGAAGAATTAAGTTATACTGCTACCTAACCAAACGATTTTACGTTACAATTATCACGTTTGCTTCAGAACGTTGTGAAAATAACTAGTTATAAAAATCACTAGTTAAGAAACTAGTTATTGGAAATCACATAACGCTTACGTTACGTTATCTCAAAAACCGATAACGACCCATCGCTAGTAAATACAGATGTCTCTGACACGACGCCACCTATTGAAAAGTTTTGGCGTTATTTCATCGTCGGTGAAACAAGAAAACATGCTTTTCGACAATAGATGGCGTGGATCATCTGTTAACTGTATTTGTATTAAAATTTGCCGTGTTCATTTTCTAGAATTTGTTCCATAATCAAACACTTTCTACTAGGAGTGTCGCCAATCCGAAAATTGTTTTTCCACATTCGCGAACCAGAATCAAGCGACCTTTTGAACTAAAACATCTAGGTTTCTGATTCATCAGTTTTATCTTCTGAAAGTTTATTTATTTATTTTAGGCATAGAATTATTACATCTGGAATCAACATCATGAACAACAGAATGAAGCCAATTGAAAGTGCACCGATCGCGCGTAACTACACGATATTTTGAATCAACATCAGAAATAACAAAGTGAAATTTTAAAGAACTTATGTGTATGTAATATTTCATTAGTGTGTTAAACGAATTGAGTGTCATCGGTACTCTAACGTCAGAATATCGTGTAGTTACGCGCGATTGGTGCACTTTAAATTGGCTTCATTCTGTTGTTCATGATGTTGATTCCAGATGTAATAATTCTATGATTTTAGGAACATCAACATTTAACAATCATTCATTAAAAATTCACAACTTAATTTCTAATATGTATTTCTTTTAAAGATGTTCACAGCATTCAATATAATTATTAATTAATTAATGTGCTTCACAATAGCAAAAAATAAGTATTTCATAAATAAAATAGCATTAATTAAACTACCTATAAGTCATTATAACATAAATATATTTTTTAACAATTTTAACTAAGTAGGTACCTTTATCTTACTCAAATTAGTCTACTAGGCAGAGGTAGTTGCCTCCACCTGCCAAACAATTGAAATTACTTCCAGTAAATTATATTAAGGCCGCAGATCCATACAATATTATGGGTTCATTTGATGCTTATTTGCTTTTAGATTCTGTTTAGATCCACACAAATATTGTCAATGACATTCTATTCCCACATTATGCGAAAGCGAATTTTCGTTGAGTACATCCATAGTCTATAATAAACGATAAACTTTTAATTGGAACGAAGTTCCTTATCGCGCGTTATCGAAAGGGGGCTTTTTTTTTTTTTTTTTTTTTCGACGGGAGGAAATCGCCGGACTTCCACTCGCCCCGCGAGTGGGGTATGTGGGTGTCGAACCGCACCAAAACCTCCCGCCTCTCACGCTCGACATCCGATGATGTAGGGGTGACAGGACGCGTTCGCGATCGACGCTTACGTATTGCCCCGTCACCCACATCGAAAGGGGGCTAGACGAAAATTCTTACGAAAAAGTTGTCACGACACTTTTTTTGTTTTATGTTTATCGCTAGATGGCGCTGTGATTAAAATATTTTAAAACAATTCCTTATTTTGTGTTATATGATTAATGCTAGATGGCGCTGTGATCAAAATATTTTATTTAAGTTATAATAATTCTCTTATAGAAAGAGAGAGAGAGACAGACGTTTTAAAGTAACTCATTATTATAACTTAAAAAAATTAAATTTTATTACAATTCCCTCACTAATTAATCGAAAGGAACTTCGTTTCATCCGGGTGTCCCTTGACACCTCTCAAGTTTTAGGTTTTAAAAATATTACCTTGGTTTTCATTTTTAAGAATAACTGAAGAACAAAAGTATTTTAGAGGTTTTTCATCATCGAAAAACTTCTGAAATAAATCCCTATATTGTAAAGCAGACGAAGTTGCAGCTAGTTAAAAATAAAACACTAAATAAAACAAAATAACATCACTCATTCTTTATTTAAAATTTAAAGCTGATTTATCATATAAAGGTAGATCTTGTAGGTATAATATTGAGACAGTTGATTAATGTGACCACCGCCATACTGACGACTTCGATGGCTGTCAGGATGAACATGGTGCAGAGGAGAGGATATACCATCTGGAACTGGAAGAAATTATTCATTAGACCTGTCTAAATACAACTTAGATTTTAGAATCCAGTTTTAGGTATTTTTGTATCGATAATTTTGACGTGACAACGTCAAAATTCAACGCAAAAATTGGTTGCCTGTAAAGTCGGTATATGGGCGAAAGTTTTACGTGACAACGACTCGGGCATGGTTAGCCCGCCTAAGAGCGACAGAGACAGACATAAAAAGTGACGCGGCACGCGTGCCTCTCACTCGCTCTCATTGTGAGCGCATAACGTGAGCGGAGCGTAACGCAGTGAAGTGAAGTGTCACCCGCGGCAAAACAATTTATAACACGTTGTCACGTCAAAATTAAAAAACAACTTGTAAATCAGATTTTAATTTGAGCATTTGTAAAAATTACAGGAGTCATCAAATTGTTAATTGTTACATTTTAACTAACATTTTATATAAAACTAGCGCACAATTTCGTCTGCGTCACAAAGGGGTTTAAACAAATAAAATGAAAAGTATTTTACTTCACATTAATACCTTGGATAACATAATGTTTAATTTGGATATGTATATATATTACGATACCGCGTTACAGAAATTAGCGCGTTCAAACAAACAAACAAAAGATTCTACAGCTTTATAATATTACAAAAAAGAAAAAATAATATATGTAGTATATACAGGGTGTAATTTTTAAACGCCTCTCCAGGGGAAGTACTCGAAATAATTATTTCAGCGAATGTTGTTCCCCTGGAGAGGACGTTTTAAAATTACACCCAGTATAGTAGAGATTATAGGTATGTAGGGACGCATGCACTTTATTGTAAACAGTGACAATAAATTTATAAAGGGATATCTCTTTCCGCTATAAGAGATACCCCAAAGGTACTTATCTAAATTCTATACAACAAACTATATTTAGACATTTTATCCTCTCAAAATCACGAGGTGGGGTTTATTTTTACAGAAATCAGTAGGTATCCGAAACCTTATTTGAGAATCATTTCACCTCTAAATGGCCGAAGTAGACATCGTACGTCACTTACCAATCTTACGACGATCTTATATAAATAGATAGATAAAAGATAATGAAAATCTTAATCTGCTTAACCAAATTAACGATTAATGATTAATTTACTTAATCACGATTACGATTAAAATTTTAATCACAATTAAATTAATCAAAAAAGGATCATCTATCATCAGTGGTTTCCGTTGCTACTCATCATCAGATAATTTCATTTCGTGTTAAAAACAAAAACATTTTACTCAAATATACCTTTTTTTTAGTTTGAGGAAATTCCGGATCCCCACCTGAGGGGTATGTGGGAGTGTTGAACCGCACTAAAACCCCCAACCGCTCACACTCAGCGTCCGAACCCCGGCTGAGGCCAGAACCCAGGGGTTTTGAGGGACGACGCGACGCGTTACGCTTTCGGCACTCTTTCCCGTCGCGCCGCCCCCGATACCTACCGCTATCTCTATCGTTCTATGATCTTTATTTATAACCAAAGTTAGGAAGAGAGGATATCTCAATTTGATCGTATTTATTTTCTTGTAAGCATGTTTTTTTATTTCACTTATCTTATTTAATCGACTAGGACGGCTATGCAGTAAAGCATTTTATAAAGTTAATGATTATTTAAATGACTGCACAAAATGGGAATGAGGTGCTCGTCCCGGGCCATTTCAATTGATACATTTGTTAAAAACAAAAATATTGTAAAACAAAATAAAAAAAAAAGAAAAATAAACATATTAAATTAAAAAAAGACATGCCAGCTGAGTTTCTTGCGCCGGTTCTTCTCAGGACGGAGGCGTAATTTTAGCGAACTGGTGGTAGAACTTTTGATTTTATTTTTGACATTCAAAATGTATGTGTCCACATCTAATTTGAAATAAATGATTTGACTTTGACTAGGTACATTTTTGTTTTGACCAAAAATGGGAGGTCATTAGTTCGTCTGTATTTTGTTTGTTAGGTACCTACATCATAACTTCAGATGAAAGGTTGTTGTCGTCATGGGCCCCGTTTAATTTTTTTTTATTATAACGCAGACACTTTGGATATAATCTCATATAAATTTGATAAACCTGACTGCTAGTTATTGTTTCTAGTAGATAAAAAACTGAAACTGAAAACTGATAAAAGGTAAGTATTTAAAACACAAAAACTTAATTTAAATTAGAAACTAATTCTCTACAAAAGGGTAGGTAGGTCCGCGGCGTGCAGTTCATACAAGCAAATACGCACTGCATACCCTATCATTTCAAATTTGCTTAAAAATTGTAACAAAAAACGATTAAACGTTGTATATTTAATCAAAATACACTTTTCATTACTATTATTGGCACACATTTAGCGTAAAAGTTAAATTAAATTAATTATAGGACATAAATATGTGGAAAATTACTCAGATTTATATTTCTGCATACCCTGACTTAAATATGTATGCACGCCACTAGGTATTTTTGTTAAATGCTGCACTAAGGTAATCCCGTCCCTCTGTAACGATATTTAATAAATAGGTGGGTACGATGAAAGAAAAGTCCTATCTACCTAGGTACGTGATAAATAATGGCCCCTCAATCCAGGGGATATTACAGAGGTTCATGAGCGACGGTAACCGTTTACCAGGTGGGCCGTAAGCTCGTAAGTACCTATCTGTCTTGCAATTAAAAAAAAAAAATGTTTCAACACAAGAACTTAAAAACGTAACGTGTATAAATTGATTATAAATTGTTAAAAAGACGATAAAATGTAAAAAAAACATCTGCGTTAATTACAATAGAAATTAGCAATAATTTATCTCATTATGTATTCATTAAAATTACAATACAATTAAATTTAACATAACAAAACTAACTACTTCGATAAACAGACTAAACACAACGAATTTAGCGTTTGAAAACTGCAGTTTAACAAACACACTTTATTAAAACAAATATTTAAATTTTATTTATTTAGTGTCGAAACAAAATAAAGTAGAGCGTGTTGTACCTGCGTGTCACAAGGTCCACTTATACCTATGTACTTCAACACACTAGTCTTAACTAAATACATAACATATCGCTTGAGACTGATGCAACATTGATCAACAAACTACACTGTGTTAGAAGCGATACAGCGATGCATAGCATGGCCACAGTTTCGCAATACATTCCGAGGCGACTGTCGAGGTGGGCCCGGAGAGACTTCGCCCCACCGCGCGAGGAGGCGCGCCGGTGGCAGACCCGACACAGCCAATGGCGCGGGACTCCGCCCCCGGGGCAGGGCGCGTCGAGCGGCGTGCGCGGCGGCCGGCACTAGTCGGCACTCCGGGCTCTCGAGCCACTAGAGTGTGAGCCGTCCGCGGTCGAGTGGCGTCGAGTGTCGGTCGGATGTCCGCGGAGGGCGGCTACTCGCCGTGTCCGGCGGAGGCGCTGCCGGAGCTGAGCGCCGCCGAGCTGGCGATGAGCCTCTCGCCCAAGTCTGCCTTGCTGCAGCAGAACCTGTCCCAGCTGCAGCTCCAGCACTCGACTCCGTTCTCCGTGACCGACATCCTGTCGCCGATAGAGGAGTACCGCAAGCTCGAGCTGGCCAACAACCCGCCGTCGCCGTACAGGTGCGTCAACGATCGATCGACCATACCCCCCCTCGCGCCCCCCACCCTCGTGCCATCCACCCGCTGATTTTTCGAGTGGCGAAGGTCCCTACGAGTGTGCTTGAGTGAGGCTCCTAGTCGAAGGATATAGTTCGGTGACGTTTGTTTGTGCAGGTATGTTGTGATTGACGGTCAAGTGATGATGCCATGTGGATACTCGGTCGCTGCTCGCTCTTGTGCGGTACTATCTCGATACATTACTAACTATCGTGTTATAATTAAATATAGGTTTTACGAAATCAAAATAAAACTAGTTTAGTGCACCGAAGTTTAGGTACGTTTTTACAAACCGGATGAGAATACACCACTATTCGCAAAATATAATAACAAAAAGCAAAATGAAAATAAAGAACTACGTCACATCGTGCGATAAAAAATCTTCCGTGAACATACAATAATCGATTTTGAAAAGAAACATTTGTATAAATTAAATAAAGAAGATAATAAAAGACGTAACCTTGAAAAAGCTTTGAGCTTATGACGTAATAACATATCAACAATATTTTTAAAAAACTTGAACAAATAAAATTAATTCTTTCACGGTCAATTTATTTGTAAAGTGAACAAACATTACGCGGCCGGACAAGTTTTAGATCACAACTAGTGTTGTTCGCGAGTTTCTATGATTTTTTGAATTTAAAAACAAAATGACTTACGACTTAAAGTTTTCATTAAAAAAGTTTTCTTTATTAAGTTTATTGTCTAAGAACCATGAAGTTATTACTTAATTTGATAAATTTTAAAGAAAAAAAACTTGAGAGGTCACGGGACATCCGGATAGAACGAAGTTCATTTCGATTAAAACGTATCTCATAAAAAATATTTTCTTTCGTAACGCGCGATAAGGAACGTGTTTTAAAATATTTTGGTCACACCGCCATCTAGCGATAATCATCTAAAACAAAAAAGTGTCGTGACAACTTTTCGTAAGATTTTTTTCCGTCTAGCCCCCTTTCACAACGCTTTCGTTCCGAAATTATTTTCAATCAATCTCCACTGTCATTCTTTGACTTAAACTTAATTTAATTTATCCTCTAAAGCGATTAAAATATCTCTACTTAAAAGGTATTCCAACTAGACTTAAATACATTTAGATACTTAAAAATACTATAGATCTTTCTTATTTAATCATTATAAGTACATACTCAGAACTTGTGAGCTGATAGCCAGTTCAGTTGAAGTATAATACTTTTTGAAATGTTTACTGTGTAGTATTTTCTTACTACGATTTGAAATAGTAAATCAGATGAGTGTGCCTTAAGAAAAAAGATTTATTTTTAGTTTTTCTTATAGGTAAACAACATTATGCTATTAATCACACTACTGGGATCGGCAACCAAATTGGTTTGTTTACTTTTGCCAAGTCTGTGGCAGGAGCCAAAATTGAGCACAGTTCTAAAACTTGTTTTGTTTACATTTTTTAATCGTCTCATATTTTACGGACATGATATATTTTCGCTGAAAATGCAATACAGCGTCGTTTAGTAATAAAGATTTACAAAAATATAAGGTTTAATTAAAAATCAAAATTAAAAATTATTGGAAAAAAATGTTTATAAAAAAGGCCTCAAACACGGTATTGATTCCGAACGAAGTCCCCAGTTTCGCTATCTAGCCAATAGTGACGTTCCCAGTTGAGTGGATAATAAAAACTTTTAAAAAGCTACCTCCCTGTACTGAGAATAAAAGCCAATAAGTAAATAATAATTAGGTAATAATTAGACTCTACCTTTACACAAGGGGTTTTTTTTTTTTTTTTTTTTTTTTTTTTTTTTAGTTGGAGGAAATCACCAATTCCCCGCCCGCCCCGCGGGCGGGGTATGTGGGAGTTGAACCGCACTAAAACCTCCAACCGCTCACACTCAGCGTCCGAACCCCGGCTGAGGCCAGAACCCAGCACGAGGTTTGGAGGGACGGTGCGACGCGTTACGCCCAAGGCATTCTTTCCCGTCGCTCCGTCCCCGTTACACAAGGGGTAGGTAACAGTAGATACAATTAAATATTGGGTACTTGACAAGGTACTTAGATTTCTTTCATTTTTTCTTTTCACATTAAAATCAGAAAACTCATGTTGTAGTTCTTTTTTGTACTATTCAAATCGGTTTATCAGTTTACGCGTGAACAGACAGACATTATTATAATAGGTAGAATATATTTGTTTAATGATCGCCTTTTTAGTAGTCAGATGATTACGGCTACCGGTCTATTGGATTCTTAAGTAAATTTAATAATATTATGATTACATTTATAAATGAAGCGTTGTCTTTTGAATATTATTTTTAATCTAGACGTTATAATATTGGTTATAGCAGCTGGGCCATATAAAGTTTGCATTTTGAAAAAGTTCGACTGTCATGTTGGCTGTGTGGCATGTTGCGCCATCTTGTTGAAACCAAATGTCGTCCATGTCATACTCTTCAACTTTTGGAAACAAAAATTCGTTGAGCATGGCACGGTAACGCTTGCCATTGACCGTAACGGCGGCTCCTTGCTCATTTTTGAAGTAAAATGGCCCAATGATGCCGCCGGACCAAAACCCACACCAAACCGTAACTCTTTGTGCGCACTGTACGAGAACGTGAATGGGTTGTTTTGTCCACCAACGATCCAGTTTCTCGAACACGTTTCACAAATTGATCCACAAACTGCCTTGAAGGCCTATACCTACTAAAAAAAGAATTAGCCTTATTTCTAACAATAATTACACAATTAATTACAATATTTAATTCATTTTATAAATTGTTACAATCTTATAAATGTAATATAGGTAATTGATTTTTAAATTAGTTATTACGGTCCAATTTGAAAGATCTATGTTACTATGAATGTCCTCATTGCCCTGGAATTGCAAGGAACAAGCCTAGGTACCACATGATGGTGAATGGACACCGTCGCTCATGTGCCTCTGCAATGTTCGGGCATTAGTAGGCCGTTAGGTACCCACATCACCTCACCTACTTGCAGGACTTTCTAAATCTCGTTTAAACTGGCTCTGGGAACACAGTGGGAGTCTATCTTGTTACAAGCTTTATATTAACTTGCACTGAATGTAACTATGTACGTTCGGGTGGAACCTTGCAATGTAAATTTGTCAAACTTCCCGGTTTCCGATTGAGTTGACATTTGGCACGCAAATGTATATTGCGTGACAATGTAATAATATGACAAAATGACGATCTGATGATGGGTTCGGAAAGTGGTCATGGTGGGTTGGACTCATTTTACTGTTTGTGCATTGTTAGCCAACACTCTCGCCAAGTAAAGTCCAAACACGACAGGTCTATCTTATTTAGTACAGGAGTTCCTATGACTACTTGACTGCATCAAGATCAGCTCTATAACATATTATTGCATTATACTATGTGTATATCCTATACTTAAACCTCAATTAAAGAGAGACATGTCATAGCATCCGGTCGGCTTGTACCTCTAAATCTAAATGTGAAAAAGTTATGTGCAATTTTTCACAACGCCACTGGCTAAAAACGGTGAAGGAAAACATCGTGAGGAAACCTGCATGTCGGAAAAGGGTTCTAAAAATCCTTTGAAGATATGTGAAGTCCCCAATCCGCACTGGGCAAGCGTGGTGGACTATGCCTAATCCCTCTTCTGAGGAGACCTGAGCCCAACAGTGGGCAGTAATGGGTTGGTACAGGATACAGGACAGGATGTCATAGCATTTTAACATCGATTTCGACATTATAACTAATTGCTAACAAAGTAATCATTAGGTACTATTCTTCACTCTCGATTTTCTTAAAGGAATACAAAGTTTTTGCTTTATCTAATAAAAAAATCATTGTACTAAGTTCTTCAACTGTCCTTCGTTTTTCTAACATTTTGTTTAATCAATATTTATTTTGCGTTTTTTTATATCGTTATTGAAACGTCAGTATAGAATCAAAACCATTCTCGAATTGCAAATAAATGGATATTCTTAATCATTGAGTTTTTGTATCTTTTATAGAATGTAAAAATCATGCATTTCAATTAGATTTTCGTGCGTAATATTTTGCTAACGATGAGCACGGATACTATTAATTATAAATAGCTGGGTCCGTGGCGTATTTGGCTATGATTTTTGGTTCTTTTCAATGCTTTAATCTTTTATATAAAATAAATTAATATAAAATGAATCGCAATATGTGTTGTTAAGCGTATAACTCAATAACACCTGGACCAATTTGACCAATTTTTTTATAAATGTTCGTTGAAGTTCAAGAATGGTTTTACGGTGATAATTGAGATTTAGAGAAAAAGAGAGAGAGATTCGAAAATTAGAGAAGCAGTTAGTTATAGATAGTTATATATTTATTGCGAAATAGATAACCGAGCTCACCGGATGGTAAGCGGTCACCGTCACTCATGAACCTCTGCAATGCCAGGGCAATGAGGAGTCGTTATCTATCACCTACCCATACAGGACTCTTCTTAAACCTCGTTTAAAGAGGGACATGTCATAGCGCTCCGGGAACATATAATCCGCGGTAAATATACCTAATGTTACTTTGCTACAAGTAACATTTAACAAGAAAAGCTCAAAAATGACTCGACTTGTTAATATATGAGATAACGTCTAAAGTATTTTGACAAAAAAGACATCTAGAATATAAATATTTATACAAAACAAACTATAAACGTATTTTTACTAGAAAAGTTAGAATTTTTATGATGAACTTGTAAAATGACGAGTTGAGAGCTCTAAGTTAGTGTTTTATTACAAATCTCTTCAACAAGTTTAGAAGAAAATAGCTTTTTATTTTTCAAATGATATCTGAGTGTCTGTCAAGTAGTACCTAGCTCTTTCAAGTAATGAGTTGGCTATGTACCTACTTTTATTTCTATTAAGTTGGGAAACAAACAGAATAACTACCAACCCATTACTGCCCACTGTTGAGCTCAGGTCTCCTCAGGAGAGGGATTAGGCATAGTCCACCACGCTTGCCTAGTGCGGATTGGGGACTTCACATATCTTCAAAGGATTTGTAGAACCCTTTTCCGATATGCAGGTTTCCTCACGATGTTTTCCTTCACCGTTTTATAGTCAGTAGTGTTGTGAAAAATTGCACATAAATCTGTTTCACATTTAGTTTTAGAGGTACAAGCCGGCCGGATTTGAACCCGCGACCTCCCGTACGGAAGGAAGCGCTTCGACCTATTATTACTATTGCCTATGTACCTACTTTTATTTTTATTAAGTTGGGAAACCAACAGAATAACCTTCTACCTAATGTATAATATGAATTGCTGTTCGTAAGTCTTGCTAAAACTCGAGAACGTACCAATTGAGATAATTTTAGTCTTGAAACATTCGTGTGAGTTCAAGGAAGGTTTAAACGGTGAGATAATTTACGGGAACAGTTTTTTGTGACGTCGACGAAGTAGCACGGGAAAGCTAATAGATATTTTATATTGCCATGGTTACTTATCTGCAACAAGATGTGAAATTATGTGACAGATTTTTCAAAGTTAATTAAACCAATTTTGATGCCGATCCCAGTTGAGTAGTTAAAATGTATATAGGTATCTATAGATGGCAAAACTAGACAACGATAACTTTGGTCAGCTCCTAAAAAAGGTTATTTGTCGAATGTGATGTCAAATAAATAAATTATACTGTACAAATTTGGCGGTCAAAACTGGTGTCGCAAAATGACGTAATTTACTTGTAATTTGTTCTTCGAAAAAAATACAAACGTAGTGTTTATTTTTCAAGTTAAGTGGCTGTACCCGAGACACCTTAGCCTAAAATTTACCAGTCTCAACAAATAAAAAGAATTAGCATAGCGTGTAAACAAACTACACTTACCGACATTATTATATGTAGAGATCCGTGAATTCGTTTGGTTGTTGCATGACAATTTTTTTTATTTTTAAAGGCTGTTAAATCTTTGTCACCTTATCGGGGTGCAAAACTAGACACGACTGGGGTACGAAATTATAACACTCAAAAAGTGGATAAAAAATTTCAGTCGGTCCAGTATTTTTAACATCAGTGTAATTTAGATCCTTAAAGTATTATGGACCGCACACATTTCACCGCAACGCAAATCAGTCTGGATCCGTCTTTCATACATAAAAGTGTCATTTATCTGATTTTCGCGATCGCAGTCTGGAGATCAATTCTTACTAGGTAGGTACAATGTACGGTTTCTTAAAGTCGTGTGTATAATTTTTGTTATGAGTTGAACCGCACTAAAACCTCCAACCGCTCACACTCAGCGTCCGAACCCCGGCTGAGGACAGAATCCAGCACGGGGTTTTGAGAGACGGCTTGACGCGTTAAGCGCTGGGCACTCTGTCCCGTCGCGCCCCTTCGGAGGTTATGACCTACGGCCCATCGATACCTAAGCGGTTACTGTCGCAAATATACTTGTCTATATTTAATTTTCAAAGAGTTCAAAGACTTTAAACCTGAAACATAAATAAAGTCTTAGCAGACAGAGGTTAGTAATAAGAATGTGGGCGCAAAATTGCCATAAATTTCTAAAATAGCATCGCATAGATTAATTATTAGCATAGATCTATTATTAGACTGAATAAAACAGTACAAAGTAGTGCCCACACTAAACATCAAGAGTTTCAGATTTAAATCTTGAGCGACGGAGTGTTTTTCATTTTACAATTGTTTTATTACAAAAAATTGACAATACAAGGCTCGTCAAGCCAATGACATGAGAACACTACCAAATTTTTATTTTCTTAGTATTTAGTTGGTTCCATTTCTACGCTCTTTTTCTTTGAGATAGAGATAATTGTCTGATATGTAGGAGTCGAACCGCATTAAAATTTCCAATCACTCACACTCAGCGTACGAACCTCGGCTGAGGGCAGAACTCTGCACGGGATTATGCGGCGCGACGCGTTACGCATGACGGCAATTTTTTACGCTCTTATTGTGTCTATTATTTTTGATCGGTAAAACGGAGCGCTATGACATGTCCCTCTTTAAACGACGTTTAAGAAAAGTCCTGTATGGGTAGGCGATAGATAACAGCCTCTCATTGCCCTGGCATTGCAGAGCTTTATGAGCGACGGTTACCGCTTACCATTAAGTAAAAGCCCACAACAGTCGTTTATCTGTCATAGAGTAAAAAAAAGCAGGTATCTAAGTATCTTATTTTTATTTATTTATTTAGTTCAATCAATTATAGATCATATTATTATTAGGAAATTACAAAGTTCCATTAAATTAAATTAAATTACATTTATTATGCTAACAGATATTATTGGTAAAAGAGGGACACATCAGTTGTTTGTTTGTCAGTATATGAATCCTATCACAATGATTCATATACCGACAGTCAAACCTCTCTGCGAATACTCTCAGAATGATCTACAGTATGAACGTAATAACGTGGGCGAGAACTTGCTTTTATTTCTACAATAAAAAGTTTTTCTTTCATAACTTAGAATATCCAAGCTATTTTTAAACTGCTATTGTTATCTTGAAATAGATGTTCTATTAACTATTACTAAACCTTGAGAACCTCTTAAGTATTTATTTATTCTATTTATGAATGAAAGGTCCATTTCCCGCGTTTTCTGTTCAACTTATGTTTGTTGACCTTTATTTTTTTATTTTATAACAGAAGCACCAACTACATTCACACTTAACTCTACCTATACTAAAAAATACATAGTTGTCTCTTGGCCCGAGTGGATGTAAAATAGACGTGCATACAGCTTTCACAAAACTAGTATTAAATCAAAGTAACAAAAAAATTCTAAAAGTCAAATCACAAAACAAGAAAATTAAATTAGAAAAAAATTATGAATGAAAGGTCCATTTCCCGCGTTTTCTGTTCGACTTATGTTTGTTGACCTTTTTTTTTAATATTTTTGAAATGGCCATTAAATTTATAGGTTATAGTCTTCATTTAAATGTTTTTTGAATCGACTTTTCGTCATCATTTTTAAAGTTATAATTATTGTTGTTTAAAGTTTTTTAAAGCTGAAGAATGTAAGTAAACAAGATGGCGACTGAGAACTGTTCCTTATGAAAATGCATTTGGGCAATAATACATGATCTCCTTAAAATTTGAGATGAGAATAAAATTTAATAAAAGTTCTCGAACTAACGTCACCTCGTGTTCAATTTTGGCTCCTGTCACAGACATGCAACAAACCAATTACTTTGCCGCAGCATTATTACTAACCTTTAAAACTATTAGGCCGTACTCTTTGCCCTCAAAATAAAAAAAAAAGATAAGATTTAAAACTAGAATGTTTCATTCGCAGGGCACATCGGACAGCCTATGACCTGAAGGTGCCCGATGATTACATAGATTATGCCCAGCTATCAGTAGACAGGTAGGCAAACATTTACAACAAAAACAATTATTAAAACTCTTCATCTCATCTCTTATGTAAAAATTAATTGCTGTTCGTTGGTCTCTCTAAAACTGGAAAACAATTGAACCGATTTGACAAATTTTAGTCTTGAAATATTTGAGAAGTTCCGGGGAAGGTTTATACGGTGAGAAAAAGAGAAAATTTAATTATGTGACGCAGACGAAGTTGCGCGGGCCAACTAGTTGTTATATATTAAAATGAATTGCTGTTCGTTAGTGTCGCTAAAACTCGATAAGGGCTGAACCGATTTGGCTAATTTACGTCTTGAAATATTCGTGGAACAATAGGGAAGAAAGCGGTGAGTAAATTTACGGGAACTTTTGTATTTGTTGTGTCTTATGGAAAGCAGACGATTTCCCCAGAGCGCTATGACTTGTCCTTCTTCAAACGAGGCTTGAGGAGGGTCCTTAAAGTTAGGTCGTAGGTAGCGACCCCTCAGTGTCCCCTGACATTGCAGAGGTTCATGAGCAACGGTAGCCACTTACGATCAGGTGGTCCGTTGGCTCGTCTGCCTACATGGCAATAAAAAAAAGTTGCGGGCCAGTTATTTATTTATAAAGTATGGAAATAAGAAGTGCTAGTGTCTTTTGATGTTTAGTCACCAATGTTTGTGAAGGCTATGAGTGCCGGTAACAGTTACCATTTACTTTTACTACTTTGGGACATTCAACCATCATAACATAGGATTTAAATCACGCAAAAAGTTTAAAATCTCCATTTCATCCCTAAATTTAGCGCTAAAAGCACTAACTTGGTGACCATTGTTATTTAAATGAATCGAAGAGCTGAATAACATTTATTAAAAAACGACTAACTCCCATTTTTGCCGAAAAACACAAAAAAAAATCATCCAAATAAGTTCACCTAAACTAAAGTTATTTAAGGAAAAACAAATAAAAATTACAGTCAACTTGATAACTCCTCCTTTCCCTACCTCCTCCTTAAAAAATCACACTCACAATTAAAAATGGCGAATTAAATTCTACCTTTATAGCAAGCCCGGGTCTATGTGCAACCATCTTACAAGTAATCAAATTAAAATTCCATCTAAATAATTTAATTAGAAGATAGGGTGCATAGTGTGTTTGTTATTCCGTTTCATTTAACTTCCTCATAATGAATACCCGTTCCTTGAGTTAGTTAATTTAATTAGGACTTTTATGTTGGACTGTATGGTCTTATATCTTTGCCGGAAATGAGAATGAGTTGGACGATGTTTATTGCAAGAGAAATTGTCTTTATTTTATGGCAAAATTGTTGGTTTGGTGTCAATTTCCGTTAGGGTCGTTTCGTTGTGGTACCTCTGAACTACCTTTACTACCTAACGGATTTGGAAGTTTATTATGTGATCTAGTAGCCTTTAAAATCTTCTTGGTATTGCACATCAAATCCTTCTCTTACTGAAAATTTGCAAAGAATATACAAAATTAATAGAAGAATGGAACAAAAAGTTATCAAATTCGTCGTTAAGACAACATGCAATGTAATTCATAAATTAAATCATGATAATAAAATTAATTGTGAAGCGAAAAACCGTTTCCCGCTAAATTCTCCCGCCCTGTCAAAACTCAATTTGTCAAACCAAACACACTAATGTCAACGTTAGGGATGTACCTACCGCGTATCATAGTCAAATACCAAGTACATTTAAACTTTGTTACCTATTCCCGAAGGTTTAAAATTGCGGTGAATGATCTGTTGATGAAGGGCAGAAGATTAAATTGTGTAAATAGGGATTAGGTAGCTAAGCTAAGTATTGTTTGAATGGTTTGGCGCCTGCCGAATGACGTAGCAGGACTGCGTGTGGCAGATTTGGGTTAAAACTGTTTTGTGAGAAAATTATCTATGGTATTGTGTTGATAATATAATTTGCTTTTTTACGCGAAATAAGCTTCGGCATTAGATTTTATCGGATGATTTCGACACAGGTGGAACTGTATCGAATTATATTTAAATTTAGGTTTATATAAAAATTGCTAATGTGAATTATTTATATCCATAGTGTCGCGACAGTAACTTTAAATTTCCATTTAAAAATAAGTTTTTATTTATTTGTAATGCAGCACAAAATAGGGCTCTTTGCCACTCGATAAATCAGCTAATAAAATATGTACCTAGTTATGTTTTAGAACATTTTCATTTATCGTGTAATACAATACGATGACTTTACGTAATTTTTAAGAATAGTTATTTTGCAATAAGATCAAGTAAAGGCTTACTCATATCACCTATTTTGGAAGTGGTTACGATTCCCCATGGATGCCAGGGCATGGAGGCGTTCATTACAGCCTACTGTAAGAAGTTTTTCAAACCTCGTTTGAACAAAGAGAAGTCATATCTTTCACGGTGCTAACCATTGTAAAGTTTTTACCTACCCACTCATTAATTATCACATTTCTAATTAATTTTCTTGTTCCCAGGTCGAATTCGTCCGGCAGCAGTATTAATTCTCCCCTCGGTCCAGCCGCATCCTGCGGGATGACGGCGAACCCCTACGCGGTGCCCCTGTATGGGGGGGCTCCGGTCCAGGGCTACGGATGTGCCCCCACTGACCTACCCCACTACGGAGACATGAGAGGGGCTGGCTGGTATCCAGCTTCCAACGACCCCAGGTTTGCCAGTGAGTCGGAGCAATTGTTTTTTTATTATATTTCGTATGTTGGGAATGGTTTTGTGTTGAAACATCACATTCTCGCTGAACGGTAAATTAATTTAGAAGTGGATGGTAGTGTAAATTTACATCGTGTGGTAGTCGCGTTTAATTTAATTACTTTACATAAAGTTGCTGGTACAATAGTTGAACTAAGTATTTCAAATCAAATAATAATATATTTGTTGACGAAGTAAGGTATCCGTTTCCTTAATTCACATATCAAATTTGATACAATATTACTTTACTGGTTGTGTAGGTTTTTTTTTTATTGCCTTGTAGCCAGACGAGATAACGGGCTACCTGATCGTAAGCGGTTACCGTTGCTCATGGACCTCTGCAATGTCAGCGGATACTGCGGGGCAGCTACCTACGGCCTACCTTTTAAGGACTTTCTTATTAAATTGTTTTCCGCCGCATTTTATTTTATGTCTTTATTTATTGAATAATTGCTCACCTATATTACATTTTGTTGTAAGTTACGATTAGTAGGTTCTGAAACATTTACAATCGGTTTTTTCCCAAAATTTCTATCTCAACAAAAAAAAACTTAGCAATCACACCACATCTAAATACGCGGTATCCATTACATATTTTTTGCGTGAACAAGATGGCGCGGTCTGGAAGCGTTGGCGCGAAACTCGATATTCAGCAATATCTCTCCAAGTGCGCGGTCCGGTTACTGAGCTAATATACTGATATCTGATATTTTAGAGGGGAGAATTGTTACACCTAATTACCGTATTTGTTTATTAAAGTGGCGCGAAAATGGGTTTAGTATTTTTTTAATTTCGATTTTAAAGTTGTGACGATTATTTTTTAAGTATTTGAACCAATACACGACAATCATATTATGTAGACAGTAGACAACGGGGGCGGCGCGACGGGAAAGAGTGCCGAGCGCGTAACGCGTCGCGCCGTCCCTCCGAACCCCGTGCTGGGTTCTGGCCTCAGCCGGGGTTCGGACGCTGAGTGTGAGCGGTTGGAGGTTTTAGTGCGGTTCAACTCCCACATATCCGGGGATCCGGTGATTTCCTCCAACTGAAAAACAAAGGACAGTAAACAACGACTTACCTGTCTATTAATTGTAATGAAAACTAGAAATAAATTTACGAAAAATAGAATCGAAATATTGATCCTGCACATTCAAAACTTAATAGAATTATAACTATGTTTAAAAATTGTGTGATCTTCTCTTTGAGAGGAATCTTACAGTTTAATTGATTTACAAAAAGGAAGTTTAAAATTTTACTTATTTCGATTTATAATGTTATTGAATTGGTAATTTGTAGTAAGTAAAAAGACATTAAAAATCATGAAAACGAACCTACGTGTAAATTAAGTAGGTACTTTCATGCATTTCAACGGGTTCTTACCACGATATTTAATTAACTGAGTTGTCTCGATATTTCGACGTTGTTGCAAACGTCATGATCACGAGAAGACTGGATACTGCGGGTCGATTTAAGAGCAAACAAATCTGTCTAAATATCGTGGTACCCGTTGAAAATGCATGAAAGTATTATAGAAAACCGCGAGTGTCTGAATAAGTTTATAAGTAGGTACAGTTTAGAATTATTGAGAAAACTATAATCAACGTAGAGAGCACTTGATGTTGAAGAGTATTCAGTCTCGTACTCGTATGGTATCATATTCTTAACTAATTAGGGACTAAGTATTTGAAGTATCTAGTCTCGATATCAATCCCTCACCATATTTATATGTTATTTAAAACTTATTAACAAAACCACAAGCTGTTCTTAAGATACCTAGTTATTGAAAAAAGTATAATTCCATTTGGAGTTTCGTATCTATTTTTGTATACTGTTCAATCTATATTGAACATACAAAACTTTTTATATTTTATTTGTATTCAAACTTTTTAGTTTTCGCGATGACTCTGTCTCGCTATGGAAAACTAAATTCAAATTCAATTCTATGTCAAATTTCACTTTTCTTTCTATCCATGTAGAGATTAGTCGCATTTTTATTGTATTCCATAAATACAATAAATTAATTAATTATTATGGTGTGGTTTCAATATATACGAACTGCATTAATTGTTCATTGTGACTGACCTCCGTTACTCATAAAATACTACCATTACTGTGATACTAGGTTTTAATACCTAGTATATCTAAGTATTTTTAAAGTTTAGTAGCCACCTACAACAAAAAAAAAGTTACATTTATTTTTTTACCATCCAAGTTCAAAAATCCCTGATAAATGAAATCATCGTAAGGAGTGGCGGCAAGACAAAGCGTTGTTAAGTCTATTTGCACGAGCTTTACAATAAAACTGTCTCGAATTGCAACCAGCTCCGAGCAAACACCATTAGCCGCCGAATAAAAAAACATGGAAGCTACCATAGACATTCAAAGAGTACTGTTTTGAGAAGAGACTTTGTCACTATTGACCTATTTTAGAAGTAATATGTTTTTTTTGTCATGTAGGCAAACGAGGTAACGGGCCACCTGATTGTAAGTCACCGCCGCTCATGGACCTCTGCAATGTTCAAACGAGGATTAAGAAAAGTCCTGTATGGGTAGGCCCCTCACTGCCCTGGCATTGCAGAGATTCACGAGCGACGGTGACCGCTTAACATCGGGTGGGCTGTAAGATCATGCAATAAGGAAAAAAAAGTGTCAGTCCGTATGACCTACTTTTAGGGAATCTTTCGTGGTGATAATATGATGAAGAATATCTATTATGCGGTTTTTTCGAGTGCTATGATACCTAGGCCCCTTTTTAAGCGAGGTTTAAGAAAAGTCCTATGTAATTGACTAGTAGAGAATATGTAATGTTTTATAAGTAAATACATTATTTGATACTAAATACGACAAGAATAACCAATATTCATAATCAACAATATGTAAAAATCAACTAAAAGTGATAGTTTTATGCCCAATAATATGGTCTAACATTGCGCCATGTTTTTCAATAGACAAATCAACACAAGCAAAGATATTATTATACACAAACGGTTCGAAAGCGAAAGTTTAAATAACCTCAACCTCAAGCTTATTAAATAGAAAGATGGCCACCAATTGAGCGGGAAATTACGTATCATCGGCTGTGAGTCTTTAGATAAATAATACATATAAACAATTCACTGGTAGAGTAAGTAGCGATTGTTTTTTTTAATTACCTAGAATTACAATGGTTGGTGTAACTACTAACAAAGGAAAAAAGACTGTATTGTAAGAAATAATAAGATTTAAAATATACTTATTACCTACATATTATCCGGGGGTGGCGCGACGGGAAAGAGTGCCGATGGCGTAACGCGTCGCGTCGTCCCTCATAACCCCGTGCTGGGTTCTGGCCTCAGCCGGGTTTCGGACGCTGAGTGTGAGCGGTTGGAGGTTTTAGTGCAGTTAAACTCCTACATACATACGGTGATTTCTTACAACAAAAAAAAAAAACCTTATATAATCAATTAAGTTAACATGGCTTTCTCTGTAAAAGTGTTCAAAAGAATGTAAAGCAAGCGATGTTCAATACAATCAAATAAATACAATTTAAGTTTAACAATATTTTAAAAGCCCAATTCCAAATTTGTTACTATTACGTTCAATACATCTTTGTCCCGCAACAATACAAACAACGGTACACCATGTCAAGTTGCGTAATTACATCCCAAAAACCCTTGCAACTATAGAACTATTAGCTCTTAAAAAGACACGCTTCCGCGAAGATAAGCATCACTAAATACGAGATTAAACCGGTAAGCCCGCCGAGTGCTGTCGAACCATAAACAACACGTACCACCGAATTTGTCCAAACACAAAAAATATTATAAGTAAAATACGCAGCCCTGAGGCACGCCGAGATATATACCGACCTGTAGGAGTCGTGTACGATGGACAAAATAAGCAATTCCATTCGATGGGTCCCTTGTTTGCCCATCACTAGAGACTTGGCTGCGTAAACATTGGCCTCACGTCGGCAAATAGCGCGGGATCGGTGCACCATAGATTATACATTCGAATATTTAAAATTATCTATGGTCACTCGAAAAGTGTTGGTGTGGTCGAACTATTTAACCACGCTTTAGCATTGTTCATTTGTTTTCCTGCATAGCAAGTTGTAATCTAATTTTGAAAATGGTTCTTGTTGTACTTAAGTTAGTGGCGAGGTTATCTCGGTCCCGGCATACGTTCTGTCACTACCTAACAGGTCCAAATGTAGCTTAATGTTCTGATGTATTCATAAAAATGTATAGTTTTATAAAAAATATTTTCGTGAAAACATTGACACGTCTAAAACAGACGAAATCTCAAGTAGGTAGTTGGAAGTCTATGATTTTTCGAATTTATAATTTTAAAGCGATATCCAATTAAAACAGTGGTTTTGGCTTATCTTTCAGTTATTAACCACTCAACTGGGATTGGCAACAGAATTGGTTTGTTTACTTTTGCCAAGTCTGGCTAATTAAGTAATATACGAAAATGTTCGTAAATACTTATCTAAAAATGTTTTATAAATATCAAAATGATGATATGAATAGCAAATCGCGTGGGTTTATGGACGAAATGATCTTTGTTATAAGATTTTTAAAAATATACCTTCTTATCATTGTGTTCTGAAATAAAACATCTTCAGTATAACATAAAGAATGAATATGTTTGTTGGACGTTTTCTTTTCTCTGAATGATGGTTACTTTTAGATTTGTTAATAATAATGGAGTGATCCTTTCACGTCAACTTTTGTCTGAAAATCTGATACGTTCAGTTCAGTCGCGCTTTAATGTGCGGTGGTTCATACAAAATAATAAGGGGTGAGCCATATAAAGTTTGCATTTTCCAAAAGTTCGACTGTCATGTTGGCTGTGTGGCATGTTGCGCCATCGTGTTGAAACCAAATGCCGTCCATGTCATACTCTTCAACTTTTGGAAACAAAAATTCGTTGAGCATGGCACGGTAACGCTCGCCATTGACCGTAACGGCGGCTCCTTGCTCATTTTCGAATGATGCCGCCGGACCAAAACCCACACCAAACCGTAACTCTTTGTGGGTGCATTGGCTTCTCAATGATGACGTGTGGACTTTCCAACCCCCAGATGCGACAATTTTGCTTATTGACATAGCCTCCGAGGTGAAAATGGACTTCATCTGAAAAGACGATTTTTCAGTAAAAATGCTCATCTTCGGCCAAACGATCTTCTGCCCATTGGGCGAACCGAAAACGTCCCATTTCGTAAATGTCAAACCTTTAACTAAATTATGAACACAAATTGAATGACATTTGAGCTGTCATTCTCTAAATAAACAGTAGTTTAAAATGCAAACGTTAGATTGCCCACCCTATATGTTAGAAGTATCTATATGTTAGAATTGTAATTTACATTACGCTCCTTAATTGGTTTAACAAAACTGTTATGTAGACCATTTTTGTATGACCAATGAAGTCTAAACATCTCTTAGATTTCCAAAAATTTTTAATATATCTTTAAATTCTCAAATGGTCAAAGTTGCTACGACAAATTCCCGCCAAAACACATGACAACACCAGTGTTGCCATCAAAAGGAATTTACCTTGCGTTCAACATGGCGGAATTGAAATTGCCACGGGGAAAAGCGCGACACTTAGCGCGGCTAATGTCCGAAGTGGACATGTCAGATGCAGACGCAGTCGTATTTTATCCTCTACGCTCGTTCAAATACTAATGTTTGCTGTTTCATTTTGTTTGAGCGTCGCTAAGGGAAGGAATTTATACGTAGAAATTTTTTATTTTATGTGAAATTGTATTGTTATATTTATGGCTAATACATTTCTTTAAACACTCGCGGTTATCTACATCACTTACACTATTATGCTTATTAGCATGCCGTGGATTACTATGCAAAGAGAAAGACATCTGTGTACGGGTGTTTCCTGGATCTCTCGAAGGCTTTTGACCTGGTTTCATACGATCTCCTTTGGAACAAATTAAAAAAATCTCAAGTGCCTGATTCCATAATTAATATTTTTAAATATTGGTACGGAGGCCAGGTGAATAGCGTAAGATGGGCCGGTGTACTGTCGCGAGCGTACGGGTTGGAGTGCGGTGTGCGGCAGGGGGGGTTGAGCTCGCCGACGCTCTTTAACCTGTATGTAAACGATCTCATTGAGGAGCTTGCTAGTGCTGGGGTGGGTTGCCGTATTGATGGTGTTTGTGTGAATAACATTAGCTACGCTGACGACATGGCGCTACTAAGTGCATCGCCATGTGGTCTGCGAAAGCTTCTTACTGTGTGTGAACGTTATGCCGTAAACCATGGGCTCATATATAATGTTAAAAAGAGCGAACTCATGGTCTTTGAGGCCGGTGGTAGATGTCCCAAGACGATTCCATCAATAATGCTTAACGGTAAACCCCTGAAAAGGGTGTATAAATTCAAATACCTTGGACACATTCTGTCACCCGGTCTTAGGGATGATGACGATGTAGAAAGAGAGCGTAGGGCGTTGTCGGTGAGGGCAAATATGCTGGTCCACAGGTTTAGACAGTGCTCGAGAAGTGTGAAAGTCACACTTTTCAGAGCTTACTGTACATCTTTCTATTCTTGTAGCTTGTGGGCCAAGTACACCGCTAATTCCTATAACGCTCTTCGTATACAATTTAACAATGCTTTCAGGATGCTGTTGGGACTACCTCGTTTCTGTAGCGCGTCAGGGATGTTTGCCGAAGCGCGTGTTGATTGCTTCTACGCAACAATGCGCAAGAGGTGTGCATCCCTGGTGCGCAGGGTGCGGGCTGGCTCCAACAGTGTCCTGAATATGATCGCCACCAGACTCGATTGTGTGTATGTGAATCGCTGCTGTGCTGTTTCGCATGGAGCGGTACAGTAGCGATTTACAAAAACTTTCATTTTAATTACTAACATAGCTTGTAAGTTATTTGTAATACTAACATTTTTTGGGCCATTGGTAGCCTTAAATAAAGATTATTATTATTATTATTATTACTAAACGGGTTCTTACCACGATTATTTTTAATGGAGAGGTCCCGATATTTCAGCACTGTTTCAAGCGCCATGATCACGGGAAGACTGAGGAACTGCAGGTCATTTAAGAGCAGACAAATCTGTCTACCCTCTTTCTCGTTCGTTTGCCGGTACCACTGGAACTCGAACTCACATTTCGACATACCACACTGACAGTATCGGGACCGCTCAATTAAAAATAATCGTGGTAAGAACCCGTTTAGTAATTTATGGCTAATGTTTTAGATTCTCTATTATTACGTGTTGGTTTAGCGTTTAGCTTCTGATCTTAGTAAGGAATAATCGTTGTGTTGAAAATACAAGGTAACACGGCGATACGTTTTGTCTTCTTTTCACTTTTCCGCCAATCTTTAGGGAGTGGCAGTTGATGACATTCTGATTTGTTTTCAGTTTAGTTCTCATTTTTTTCCTAATATGCACACATGAATTGACAATTGATCTCGGCAGAAAACGTCTTCCCGATTGTCATCCGTCACATACCGGTTCCAACTGCCTGTGTATAACCGATAACTGTTGTTTGTACTGTACTGTAACAACCCATTATTGCCCACTGCTGAGCTCTGGTCTCCTCCGAAGAGGGGTTAGGCATAGTCCACCACGCTTGCCCAGTGCGGATTGGGGACTTCACATATCTTCAAATGATTTTTAGAACCCTTTTCCGACATGCAGGTTTCCTCACGATGTTTTCTTTTACCGTTTTTAGCCAGTGGTATTGTGAAAAATTGCACATAAACCTTTTTCATATTAAGATTTAGAGGTACAAGCCGGTACTCCCGTACGGAAGGCAAGCGCTTCAACCACTCGGCTACCACGACTTTTAACTGTTGTTAAGCTATTACAACTCTTAAGTTTCATTAAATTTATTGTTTGGTTTTGTGTGAAAGAGCAGCAAACACCTCACTGTCATACATACCGCAAATAATGTTAATACCTATTTAAAATTACTTTGTTAAAGTTAACAAAGATATTCTTTGCAATTAACCTAGCTACACATTCAACGACCCGCGTAAGTGAAAACAGGCAGCCTTCACCTATATTCACGCAAAAAACAGTTCCAGCTGCGTCCTAAATGTAATCGTAACACGTCGTTTTCCGATCAACTGCGCCAGATACATTCTGCACAATGTTTTCACAGGACATCCGATGGGGGAGCATCACAATACATCTATTATCTCAGTGTTTATTCACGCACAATTTGCGCGCGAGTTTATTTTGCTGGCAACACTGGGGCGATGGTCGATAACGTTTCTAATGTGATTATCATAGTTTTGAACTTGTCCTTGTTTGAAGGTTTGGGAAGAATTTTGTACCGTAAGTCGTAGGTAGCACTGTCGGCGTCGTGTCTGCTGACATTGCAAGAGTCCATGAGCCACGGTAGTCACTACAAACAAGGCAATAAAAAAAAAGTTTTCTATCGTTGAAGAACATAGCCTTGGATTGTAATGATGGACTATTATATTGTAGTATTCTATTCCTTTTAGGTTAGGCTTTCAAGGGATCTTAACGCCTAATGCAATGCAACGCCTAATGTAAAAACCAAGAGAAGTGATTTCACCAAACAAAATAAAACTCTAAACAAACTATCGTTTCTACCAAGTAAATCAATCCATTTAGCAGACATTTGCTTTATAATAGTCGATAATAATATCTCAGATTTACTCTCAACAATACAAAGCAAAGTTTAAGACTAATCCAACAAGAATTAGCAATCAATTCACATTTTCAATTATACAAGTTTCGGTCAGTGCTACGTCAACCACAGGCTCTTAAAGTGTCGGCCTCCGTAAGACCCTATCCCGGTGGCCCCTCGCACGCCCCTCCAGGGTAATTTCACGCCAATCGCGTGGTCATCAAACGCACGCTATCTAGGGGACGAGTGACCCTATTGGGCAATTATTTTTTACGTTTGTTTTAGATAATTGTTGCTTGAACGTGTGTGGTGTTGGACTGAATGTTGTAGTTTTATTAAGTAGTATCAGTTGAATTGTAGGTTATTTCCAAAATAAATGTAGATTCTCTGTGGCTATAATTATTTTTTGTGACTGAACTGGTAGCTTTTAGTTTTTGACGTCAACAAGAATGAGCACGTCATCAATGTTGAAAATAAAGTATTTCATTTCGCTGCAATAGTGGAATTGATTTTTTTCTGAAGTTAGTGCTTCTATTTTATATTACATGGTATAAAATGGTTTTTTTTATGAATTTTCCTCAAAATAACTAAATAAAATAAATTCTCATCTATATTCTCCTGAATCTAATAAGCCCGTCACCCTATTTCACATTATGCGTGGGTTAACCTTTGCATATGTGTCCATTACCTATTATTATGATATCAAAATACATATTGTTAATTTAATAATTCAATTATTTGTTGGCTGTAAGGCTTAAGGCACATTATATTATTAGTACAGCTACATTTTTATCATTGCCTTATCTCGAGCTGTCGATGATTTTTGATGTCACAGAGGTTCATGAGCAACGGGAATCGTTAACCACCGTGGTCATATACTGGTGGGCCTGCGTTCTCGTCATCAGTCATCATGAATCCACCACACCTATCCACTGTACAATAATGTTATATGAAAATACTTTCATTTTCAACGGGTTCTTACCACGATATTTAATTAATTGAGTTGTCTCGATATTTCGTTGTTGTTGCAAACGTCATGATCACGAGAAGACATCCAGTCTTCTCTGCGGGTCGATTTAAGAGCAAAAAAATCTGTCTACCCTCGCACTTGTTCGCTTTTGGGTGGTACCACTGGAACTCGAAATCACATCACGACACACCATTATGCATGAAAGTATTATAGAAAACCGCGAGTGTCTGAATAAGTTTATTATTATATGAAAAGTTAATAAATTTGGCGACATTTAAACGTTCATCAATCTAAAACATCATAATCATAATAATATTATAAAGACGAAGTTAGTATGTATGGATGCATGTTTGTTACTCTTTCACGTAAAAACTACTGAATGGATTTGAATGAAACTTTACCACAATATAGCTTATACATCAGAATAACACATAGGCTACAATTTTTGAACCCCTTTGTAACGCAGACGAAGTTGCGCGAGTCACCTAGTTAAATTATAATTTTCCATGAATAGCACATCAGTGTTGCCAGACCGCACATCGATATACAGCAATACACGTCACTCGTTACGAATTCAACTCTCTATTTACAAAACACTCAGAGAAGGGCCTTTCAATAAAATATTACTCCCCATTCTGTCTTACTCCAGCTCCTATTGTGTGTAGAAGCTGTTTATCGACAATTTAGAGATCCTTACAAACTGAAACCGTTTTAAAGATGTTTTATACATTTCTTGCAACGATATTCTTTTTTTTTATTGCCACGCTGGCAGACGAGCTAACGGCTCACCTGATCGTCAGCGGTTACCGTCGCTCATGGACCTCTGCATTGCCAGAAGACATTGCGGGGCCACTACGGCCTACCCTTTTCAAGCCTCGTTTGAAGAAGGACAAGTCATAGCGCTCGGGAAACACCCTTCGTACGACTATTCATAAATCTTAGATATTTGTTACGTCTTTTTCGAGCGATTGAGCCACGATGACCCGTCTAGTCAACTCTAGTTATTAGTTACATTTAATACAAACCAACGCAGACTTGGGCTGACCGTGCATTCTCCATCATCCGAGGTCACCAGAACCTTCTATAGAGTTTTATAGAATAATAAACTGTAATGGACAAAGTAAACCGATACCTCCCACGTAAGTTGTTGTATCTCCAAAACTGCAAATTTACATAATAATATTAATGTCATAGTAATATTATTACTTAAAATATGTTTTGACGATGTTAAGACGACTATTATATTACATTTAAATACGAAATTTCAAAAAGATGTAACAATAAATGCAGATTTTGACTGATTTTGGTTCACTTTGAATCTTTGAAACGCTCTACTGTAAATTTGCAGTTTTGGAGATACAACAACTTTAC
This sequence comes from Trilocha varians, assembly GCA_030269945.2. Classification (NCBI taxonomy): domain Eukaryota; kingdom Metazoa; phylum Arthropoda; class Insecta; order Lepidoptera; family Bombycidae; genus Trilocha; species Trilocha varians. The sequence continues at coordinate 893,943 of AP028273.1, read as the reverse complement.
GTGGTTATCGAAACAGTACTTTACAAATTGTGAATTGGAGTTCGGCAATGTTTTCTAAATCTAATATATAAAATTCTCGTGTCACGGTGTTCGAACTTGAACTCCTCCGAAACGGCTTGACCGATTTTGTTGAAATTTTTTGTGTTTATCCGGTATCTATGAGAATCGGCCAACATCTATTTTTCATCCCCCTAAATGTTAGGGGTAGTCCACCCCTAATTTTTTTTTTATTTTTTCGACGCAGACGAAGTTGCGTGGGGCAGCTAGTATAAAAAATAAGTTTAAAACTAAAGCGGACTTGACTACATACACAAAACCTAAATATATATCGACAATGATATCCATTTTGATTTTATAACTACAGAACCCTCTCTTACAATAATTGATCTTCACCGTCTTTAAGCTCACAACCAACAATTGATTCGAATATATCGCGCTGCACAATAATGGAGGCTGTCTTTTGTGTGGATAATATTAAACATCGTCGTCTTATCGTGATCTTCGTGAGGTTTTAATTGATATCGTATGGCTGCTCACGGAATATTATTGTTTGAATATTGTCAATATAGTAGACGTCAGTAATGTCAGGGGACACTGCGATGGCTTTTACCTTTTTTTACTATTGCCTCGTGTAGGCAGATGAGCTAACAAGCTACCTGATCGTAAGCGGTTACCGCTACTCATGGAACTCTGCATTGTGAGAAGACACTGAGGGTTTATTAGTACAATTCTTGCCTTCGTAGAGTATATTAACACTATACCCTGTATTGTATGACGGACAGAGTTATGAAAATGAGGTTAAATCGTTAATTAGATGATTATTTGGAATTCATAGGGAATTTTAACGGTTTATCATTGCTATACTATAGTCCTATACTGTTACCTTCCCCATATTCACCAAGATTTATACTGATCTCGATAAATAAATAGAAGTATATAAATATATATTCTATGTATATTGTACACTTCTCTACCTTACATTAAAGTCTACTTACTGTATGTTTTATTTTGGGTTTGCTGTAAGAAAACTCAGTATTGAGTTAAGCTCGCCTTTTGTAAATATTTTTTAAATATAACTGATTTTTCTGTCTTGTACAAAGTATTAAATAAATAAATAAATAAATATAGGTATAACTGAACACCAATCTAGTATTATCTCATTTGGCGAATGTTACGTAGATTACATCGTGGAGACTCTCCAATTTTTAATTTTCTCGTTCCTTCTGACAAAGTAATTAATGTTAAACCACAACGATATTATATTCAAAATGAATTACGTTAAGTATATCATCGTTTACACCAAATAGAGTACATTTTAGCTTAAAACCACCATTCGGACGCCGGTTTGAATCCTGACACCCTATACGCATATTTTTGTACATATCAAAAGTTTATCGCGATATCACAAGTTAAAAATGGGCATGGTATAGGCACACGAGGAGAAATTGCACTGCCTTATTTTTTCAATTTTGCCCATTTACATTACTTACACTATTACTAAACGGGTTCTTACCACGATTATTTTTAACTGAGTGGTCCCGATATTTCAGCACTGTTTCAAGCGCCATGATCACGGGAAGACTGAGGAACTGCGGGTAGGTCATTTAAGAGCAGACAAATCTGTCTATCCTCTTTCTCGTTCGTTTGTCGGCACCACTGGAACTCGAACTCACATTTCGACATACCACTCTGACAGTATCGGCTGACGTCTCAAAACTAGATTTTTTGGCTTTATTTTCGTCTAACACTGAATTCCACATACAGAATAGTTTGAAGCCGTCACCCCGATTAAAAGTGTTATTTTACTCCTACTTCTATAGTAGTATGATACTACGATATTCTTTTCTACCTATGACAGAAATATTTTAAGTTTTGCCTGAAGAAGGCCAGTCAAAAACCTCCTACATCTTTTCAGTTCAAAACTCTATGCTAAATTCAAAAACTAACACATTTCTTCAGTTTCCAGACTAATGACGTCAACGTCTGGCGGCATGGGCCATGTGAACAACATGGGCGGTCTGGCGGCGTGCGCGGGGCCCGATGCCAAGCCCATGCAGTTCCCCCTGGCACAGAGGAGGAAGAGGAGGGTACTCTTCACACAAGCACAGGTAATCATGTATAGATTTTTTTGGCGCTACAGGATTTGTTTAGATTTATATTTTAATACGCCTCACGATGCATACAGCGTGTCTTAAGGCTCTCAAGACTATTCTTTATTCTTAATTGTACACATAACAGTTATTAACATAAACATAAATAAAAAGCAGGTACAATCAAAAGACGAGCTTAACTCAAATTTGAGTTTTCTTCCAGCAAACTAGGTATTGGTGGAACAGGTAGACATTTGGATAGGATGAAGCGTACAGAAAGTAGAAAAAATAAAAAAATAAACAATCAAATCTTACAATTACTAATCTTAAAACTAGCTTACACTACTGCACACACATCAATGATATTTATCGAATACGGCTAGATCTTATACTTAATGTTATCGAAACAGATTTAGATTTTTATAGATAAAATTATTGAAGAGGAAGGTTTATACGAGTGTATACTTAATACTACACAAATATATACTACATAAATAAAATAAAAAAGCCTTTAATTCCAAACTATAAATAAAAGCTTTACATATAAATTTGTTCTTAATCTAAGTATGTTATTCTAAAATATATAGGTTTCTAATTTTGGAACCCTTCTCGGGTGAAGGCCTCTTCCAAGGATTGCCTGATCTCTATCTTGCGCTTTTGTCTCCATTGTGGTCCGGCAATTTTCTTAAGGTCGTCTTCCCATCTTGCGTGAGGTCTACCTATATGACGTTTACCTGGAGGTCCTTGCCACGAAGTCACCGTCTTCGTCCATCTGTTGTCTTTAAGTCGGACTGTATGTCCAGCCCATCTAAATTTTAGTTTTTGTGCTAGCTCGTTTTTTATACTTACATACATAACATATTTTTCTGTGTTTTCATCGCACACCCTCTAAACTCTCCCTTTATGACGAAACTCGCTCAACTACGTAGGTATAATAGGATTTAAAGAAATACCCATTGAAACGAGGAAAAAAAACAAAAAAATCTAAATAAATGTAATAAAACTCCATTCGAATAGATATTAGTAAAGATAAAATATAGATAAGTTAGCAGGAATCATCCCCTACGATCGTATTTGCAACCCTCGCCGGGGGTGAGTTATTTGTCGATCATTTTACAAACACCGCCTTGGGGTTGCTACCTGTTCAATGCGAGTAATTTAGACTGATCGTTATACTATTATTATAGATTCTTTGTTTGTATTTAGTTGATTATATTTTTTTTTTTGTTTTTTTTTCTTGTGTTTAATTTGGTAGCTGTATGATCAAATTGTTTTCATTTCTTTTTAATTTTCTTTTTCTATAGTTTTGTTATAAATTTACAATACTGTCTTCGTTTTCATTCGTGAATGCTATGCTCACCTATTATTAGGATATTTACACTGTTATTGGAATTATTGAATGTTTTAACTGTAATTGATGTCTGTAATTATACTGTTGGTTGGCTTTATATATTAAATAAATAAATAAATAAGAGGTTACGGAAAGATCTGTATTTTTAATTAAATAAATAAAGCCTTTATTTCGGACACAGGTTACAGTTTTTACTAAATCTAAAAATTAATTATGCATCCGTTTGCCCTATTTTGACAAATATTACGAGAGCTGACGACCAAAACCATGTCTCATAGCAATACGGCAAAAACCCTATAAAATCGTTAGATTGTATGATTCTGAACCCGACTACGCGTGTAGTAACGGTCGAAAGTGTAGCAACTGCGTGGGAGTCCATTTCTGCTGTGTCAATAAAAAAAGACAGTCGGTATTATAGCAATACGTCTGATAGTGAAAATGTACATAGATTTTATAATAGTATTACGAAAAAGTTTGTTTTCAGACATTTTGCGCGTAGCATATAGCCTGAGCGCATTTTTGAAAATGTCAACAAATTTAGCCGACCTGTATCATAGCAATACGGATAATTTTTTTTCCAACTTTTCGTATTGCTGCCTTGATTACCAAAAACCTGTTTTCAGACACTTTAAGTGTAGCAACTGTTGTTTTTCAAGTTCATCCTAGTTTCCTTTTGTGCGGTTTATTTCAGTCCTGCAACTTCAATGTTTCGGGTAAATTCTTTGTTAATTATCATCTAATAAATTCAGGGACGCAACGTATTCATTGATTTGTAAAAGAAAATTCAAGATTCCTCAATACGATTTTTAAATGATATCTGGGTATCGAAAAGTTGTCTGATAGAGAAGGTGCTACACTTAATTTGTCTGATATAAATTTTTTGCACATGTGGACAACTAATTTTTTTTTTTATTTTTTTTTATTGCCATGTAGGCAGACGAGCCAACGGCCCACCTGATGGGAAGTGGTTACCGTCGCTCATGAACCTCTGCAATGTCAGGGGACACTGAGGGGTCGCTACCTACGACCTAACTTTAAGGACCCTCCTCAAGCCTCGTTTGAAGAAGGACAAGTCATAGCGCTCAGGGAATACCGAGGAGGGGAGCTCATTCCATAGCCGGATGGTGCGTGGCAAAAAAGTCCTATCATGCAAAGTTTTATCATGTCCAACAAATTTCAGACATATTGCTATGATACCGATCGGTAAAATTTGTTAACATTTTCAAAACGGTCTCAAAATTTAATGCGTTCACATTTCCGTCTGAAAATTGTTTTGTTCGCATCAAATAACCAAAATTAACTAATAAAAAAGATTTTCAGACGTATTGCTATGAGACATTTTTTTTGTCTCATTTTTTATTTTTGTAAGTGATTTTACGGGTTTGTGCTACACCACTAACGTCTGAAAAATATGTTTCTGGTATCTCAGAACTATCATTCAACTATAGTCTGCAAATCAGACATATTGCTATGATGCAGTTCGGTAAAATTCTTTGACAATTTTGAAAATTCGGTCAGATCAAACGCTACGCGGAAAATGTCTGATATTGGTATTTTCGAGTTCAAGATAATCGTATCTATCGATTTGATGCGGTTTTGGTCGTATTGCTATGAGACAAAAATTTTGGTCGTCAGCTCTCGTACTAAAAGGCCTCTTCCAACTTCTTCCACTCTTGCCGATCCATGGCAGTTCTCATCCATAATTTTCCAGCAACGACTTCGAATTCATCTTCCCATCTTTTGAAAGGTCTTCCACATTTTCTATAGCTATTTCTGGGATACCAATTAGTGACAGTATTTAGTAGTATCTTTAATTACGCGTAAGTAATTGATCACTTTGTTTTCTTGTATCATTAGCATGCTACTTTGCCCATTACACCGGACATGCTATGGCCTTATTCTAAAGTTAGTAAGTCGGTCTTCTGGGGGTGACGGGGCGATACGTGAGCGACAATCGCGAACGCGTCCCGTCACCCCTACCAGCCTCGTGCCGGGTTCTGTCCCGGCCGGGGATCGGACGTCGAGCGTGAGGTTTTAGTGCGGTTCAACCCCCACATACCCCACTCGCGGGGCGAGTGGAAGTCCGGTGATTTCCTCCCGTCCATAAATGACTGCACAAAATGGGAATGAGGTGCTCGTCCCGGGCCATTTCAATTGATACATTTGTTAAAAACAAAAATATTGTAAAACAATATTAAAAAAAAAAAAACATATTAAATTAAATAAAAGACATGCCCGCTGAGTTTCTTGCGCCGGTTCTTCTCAGGACGGAGGCGTAATTTTAGCGAACTGGTGGTAGATTTGACTTAGCGGGTCACGTGATCGTAAGTGGTTATTATCGCTCATGGTCCTCAACATAAATAAATTTTGCTCAAAATAAATTTAATTTATTATTTTTATTATAACAATGTCAGAAAAACAAAAAACCATAAATTTTCTGTTAGAAAAGTAACACGACAGACTTGTTAGAAGAGTCACGACATAACACCGTGTCCTGAAAAACAAGGAGTTCAGCAAAGTTAGGAGACATCGAAGGCTGCTACACTTTTCAAATCATTCAACCAAACTGGTTTTCATGCGGTTTTCATAAATATTTTACCAGTAACACACAAACCAAACGCCGTAACCTTGCAAAACAAAAACCTTAATCTACTTTCACGTACTTAACAAGCCATTTTCTAAAGGAATAGTATTAATTACTCCGTTGTAACCGGGGCGTGGTGGGCCCTGGGCGGGTCGTAGGCGGGGCGGCTGCGACCCACCAATTACACACCCCACTTTTAAACGTAATTCACACTTTACGCAACATTGTGAAGTTACGCCATTTTATGTGTTTGTAATCTACAGTTTTAGGCTCCATTTTTGATGTGAAACATATGTAGCCGCACGTAAAACCGATTTCTGGCGTGGCGACGTAAGAACACAAACAGCAGTCAATATTGTGCATATATTATAAATTATAAGACCACCTGAATAGTAGACTTACGATGTTAAAATTAATATTTTAGCATTGTACGATTTTGGAACTTGAACCTAAAATATTATTAAGTTTTTCAAGTATTATTGATCATAAAATATGCACGTGCTATTTTTGAAAATGTGCTTTTAATTAACACTTTCTTTAACATGCTATTTTATAGTATATTTTCGAAAGTATTGTCAATACTTTTTTAGGTGTGCGGCACGCTATTATTACAAGAATATTTAATTCCTCTATGTTTAACCATAGACTATACTGAGGGATATTACAATATCTATGGTTTCTTTCTTGCTAGTCAATTAGTAATAAACGAATCATAAAACTTGATCATTCCGAACCCATCTCTGCGTCTGTCACAAGTATTGACAATACTATTTTAGGTGTGCGAGAACGCATAGGTACGACAGCTTCACTTTTATATTCTGCTGCTACTAGGTAAACAAAATATTTTAGGTTTTGCCTATGCAATCAGATCTCAAAGATAAGAAAGTTGTGTTCGGAATTATCAAGTTTATAATTCGCGTTTCTTAATGGTAGGTAGCGGCCTCGTAGTGTCTGCTGACATTGCAGAGGTCCATGAGCAACGGTAACCACTTACGATCAGGTGGCCCGTTTGCTCGTCTACCAAGGCAATAAAAAAAATAAAAAATAATACTCATTATTTTCCCGCAGGTGTACGAGTTAGAACGAAGGTTTAAGCAGCAGAAGTACCTCTCAGCGCCGGAGAGAGAGCACCTAGCTTCACTCATACATTTAACGCCTACTCAAGTAAGTACATTTTTATTAATTGGGAACTAGTGAGCCCGCAAAAGTGGTAGTCGTGGTGACTGAGTGGTCGAAGCGCGTCCTTCCGAACGGGAGGTCGCGGGTTCAAATCCGGCCGGCTTGTACCTCTAAATCTAAATGTGAAAAAGATTTATATGCAATTTTTCACAACATCACTGGCTATAAACGGTGAAGGAAAACATCGTGAGGAAACCTGCATATCGGAAAAGGATTCTAAAAATCCTTTGAAGATATGTGAAGTCCCTAATCCGCACTGAGCAAGCGTGGTGGACTATGCCCGATCCCTCATCTGAGGAGACCTGAGCCCAGCAGTGGGCAGTAATGGGTTGGTACAGGAGCCCGCAAAAAAATGGTCTCAGGAAAATACCAGGGAAAAAGACCAAGAGGACGACGCCCGACGCGTTGAACTAATCAGAGTACGTTGAATACTGTCCATAAAGCCTTTCACTCGGCTTCAAACCGCACCAGGTGGCGTTTCTTGTAATTCAGATCGTCCTTGACAAAATAGATGACGTGTTATGATCGTGACTCCCAGCATTGGGATACGGACTCGAGGAGGAGAAGCCCGCAAAAAATCGTCACAACAGATGGAATAAATAAGATTGTTCCCGTGAATTTTCTCGCCGTATATCTTACCTGGACTTCCATGTTAGGCAAAACCGTTCAGCCGTTCTTGAGTTTTAGCATAGAATTATCTGGAATCAACATCATGAAAAAATGAATGAAGCCAATTTAAAGTGCACCGATCGCGCGTAACTACACGATATTCTGGCGTTAGTGTACTGATGACACTCAATTCGTTTAACACACTAATAAAATATTACATACACATAAGTTCTTTAAAATTTCACTTTGTTATTTCTGATGTTGAATATCGTGTTGTTACGCGCGATCGGTGCGTTTTAAATTGGCTTCATTCTGTTGTTCATGATGTTGATTCCAGATGTAATAACTCTATGAGTTTTAGCGAAATAATCGAATAGTGTTTTATAATAGGTATAGCATGTGTTTTGTCGTGGTGATTGGAATCAGTTGCCTTCTGAGTGCCAGAGGTCAGTCTCAGTGACTCAGAAATTAGAAATCCAGCACTGGATGAATGCTGATGATGTTGCTGATGATGTTGCTGATGATGGTAATGATGATTGAATACCTAATAAGGAAACCGAACCCGTCTTTCCATCTGTATTTGAAACTTAAATGTGGATTTTGCTGTTACCTTAGTTTTAGATTTTCTTTTATCTACAACACTTGAGGTCAGTCACAAAAAATTGTTCGAAGTCTCATCTCTCATCCTCCCCAACCGTGTGAACTCACAGTATCAAAATAACAAACTCAAACGTATCCCGAAGCGTTATTGTTTATTGTCGTCGTGTAACAAGTGTAACAACATTAGGGCGTTTCCTGGCTGCTACCGACACCCGGAACATAAATCAGAGAATCGCCCCAAGCCGCCCCATTACCACGGTCCGCCCCGGGGCATCGCTCGTTATACCGCTGGCAACACAAGACGGTGGCTCGTTAAACTCGGCATCTTGTTTCACGCGCTGCTGGCAACACCAGTGGATCGAGCCCGCCTTTGATTGTCGAGTGCGGCTTCCTTGTTTGAAGTTTTACGAGAAGACTCCAAATTAGTCTGCTGTGATAAACAGAACGTGTTTTAATAAATTCGCGACCTCGAGAACACAAATAATAAAGCTAGGCAGCCGTACGCGGACGAGTGGGCGCTATTAATATTTCTGTCAGCGGCACGCGACCCGTTTTCCCACATTCGCGTTCGATTCAAATACTGCTCGACAACGGGCCCGATAATCTCCGCCGTGTCAATATAAATTTCATAAACTCACCGTGTAACCCCGACAATGGCCGCAAACATCCATGAATAATCTCCATTTTGAGGGTGTCAACACCATTTACGGCGACGGCGTTTGATTTCGCGCCAAAACAAACGTCAAACCGAGTTGGCGGGAACAATGGCGGCGGGTGTCGGCGAGGCGCGAGCTAATTCGACGATTATAATGCGGTGCATTGTCGCCATATTAATTGGTTCGCGTTGTGTTGGTCACGTATTGTTTGGTAGTAGGTTGATAGGCTAATTGGTTTGTTTATTGTCACTCAAAACATCATAAACATTCCAACCTACAAATACCTACTATGAAACAAATATCAGCTTCGTAACAAATTTAATGATAAACAAAAATTAGGGCCCGAAATAAGTACCTAACTCATTTAAAAATACAATATATAATTATTTTGATACGCAAAGAAAGCCAAGTTATCATTTTTTACAATCTAGAAATCTAAATAAAATAATTAATAGAGATATTACATTCAGCAGTTTGTGTATTTATCTTCAAAATGTAATATTAATTACGAGAACAACTAAACTATCCATGTTAAATATGTATTATTTATCCACTCAACTGGGAACGTCACTATTCGCTAGATGGCGAAACTGGGGACTTCGTTCGGAATCAATACCGTGTTTGAGCCCCTTTTTAAAAACATTTTTTTCCAATAATTTTTAATTTTGATTTTTAATTAAACCTTATATTTTTGTAAATCTTTAATACTAAACAACGCTGTATTGCATTTTCAGCGAAAATATATTATCTCCGTAAAATATGAGACAATTAAAAAATGTAAACAAAACAAATTTTAGAACCGTTCTCAATTTTGGCTCCTGCTACAAACTTGGCAAAAGTAAACAAACCAATTTGGTTGACGATCCCAGTTGAGTGGTTACCTATTAATTCATCATAATTCCATTATTTACTTAAGAATACAAATTCGAATTCAAAAAGATTAAAAAAAAGGTCATCCAACGTGATTTACTTTTCAAAACAGAATACTTACGACATTTAATAATACCTTCTATATCTATTTATATTCTTGTTTAAAGCGAAGCTCCGTGCATATTCATGACCGTGAAGTTCAGCCGAGCGCTCGGTAAAGCCTCGGTTATATAGCTACAGAATAACTACAATGAATTGAGTAATGTTAAGGTATAAATAATTGCAAATCATTGGCATGACATCTTATTAGTTTTAATTTATGGATTTATATTATTTAAGTTTAACCAAGATTTTATTTAATTAAGTTTTTAGGTTTGTTGCTTTGTCGCAAAAACTACTAAATTAAAAAAAAAAAAAAAAAATTAAAATTGCTATGTTGTATTTCGACAGGTCATTCACTCCACGTCAGATTGTCTAAAGTTACAGATCCACCCTGTATATCCTGCAATTCAGGCATTACGGTTAGATCATTAAAAATATTTTTTACTCAATATTTTCAGGTCACAATATACACGTAAGATTCTAATTAACGTCCCATAAACAAAACTTTTTTTCAGAACCTTTTTAAAATGACAGTAATGACAGCTAAAAATCTCAGTAACCATTGGCCATGAAAAATATCGATATAGTTTCAGCTCTACTGCAATAAAACCTCTTTGCCAACAATATTCCGCAGTATTTGGCGTTCGGAGCAAACAGAGGGCTCTCGTTTCGTTATTTAAGTTAAGTAAATTTCTGTGTTAGCGAAACTGCCGTCTGGCGCTGTGGAGATACTCCCAGAGTGAATTTACGAATTGTGAATCTTTCGTTTGATTTGTTTGGACGGACTGATAGTGTTGCCGTATTTTTATTTTGATTAGGTTATTGTTTTAACTAAACTAACGTATTTTGGTAGTTTTCGATAATTTTAAAAACTGGTTAAAAAGAACGCTAAAAAGGCTATCGCGTACATAACTCCGCTAATATTTTTATCCATTATTAAAACATGTTACTGTGTATGCCTTTTTCTATGTTATTTATTAGTCACCGGTTTATTGTCTGTTGACCTGGCTTGTATTATATGAAGGACTCCTGCACCCGTGATACAGTTTTTACTAGTACGGGCTCAGACGTTCCTTCCCACTATAAGCTTACCATGTAACGTCGGTTTAATTTGGTTCACTTTAGTCTATGTGGGAAATTTATATGTAAAACTTATTACTGATCATTGTTGGATGCTATAGGATCCAACAAAGAAAAGAGTTTTTTAAACTTTGTAATTTATTGAAACAATGAATAATTTATAAAATTACAAAATATGACCACTCTCCTATATGGCTAGAACAGAAGTGAGAAAAAAGTGAAGAATTAATTTTTGACATAGAACAACCAACAATATTTATAAGAAGATTTAAAAAGTTAATAAAATAGTTTCCATGCAAATACAAAAAAGTTTATGTTGTGAACAATCATTAAATACTTTTTCTTTTTTTTTTCCTTAAGTTCCGAAGTATTCCATACAAAATCATTAATCAAAATAAAGGAAGATATTTTCATACATTTTTTATGAGGATGGATGTCCTTCTATCTGTTCCAAGTAATATTTGAAACGGCTAGATTTTTATGAGAATTTCACTTGAACATACAAAAGACATTGGTGAAGGCTACATACAAATCGTTTCCTAACGGCATCCCTGGATTTACTCACAGTAAAAAACATCAAGTGAAGCTCAGTCTTGTCCTTCTAGTATAAAATAAACATACTCTTATGAACAATTTTTGAACAAGGGAATTTTTTTTTTATTTAGTTTACAACATAGTGGCTACAAGGGCCCACATTACAATACATAAAAATACATAGAAGTGTTAGTAAGTCTTAATCTAAGTGTTAGTGACAACATAACAGAACGTGGCCTAAGCAATATATCATAGGCCACGCTTCCATTCCAAGAGCCAAACTTACCCGACACTACACCGAAGACATCCCGGACGTCAGCTTGTACGAGATTAGGATGGCCCTCAAACAGCTCAAAGACAACAAGGCGCCGGGTGATGACAGTATCACGGCTGAGCTTCTGAAAGCGGGAGGGAAACCTGTCCTCAAGGCTCTTCAGAGGCTTTTCGATACCGTCATACTCGAAGGAAAAACGCCACGGGCATGGACCAGGGGTTTGGTCGCACTGTTCTTTAAGAAGGGTGATAATACCCTTCTGAAGAATTATCGACCCATTACGCTCCTGAGCCATGTCTATAAGTTGTTTTCGAGGGTCATCACGAATCGTCTCTCACGCAGGCTAGACGACTTCCAGCCTCCCGAACAAGCCGGTTTCCAAAAAGGCTATAGTACCGTAGACCACATACATACGCTGCGACAAGTTATACAGAAAACCGAGGAGTATAACTTGCCTCTGTGCTTGGCGTTTGTGGACTACGAGAAAGCCTTTGATTCGGTCGAAACATGGGCTGTATTGCAGTCCCTTCAGCGGTGCCAGGTCGACTACCGGTATATCGAAGTGTTGAAGTTCCTGTATGAAAACGCCACTATGTCAGTCCAACTCCAAGGCCAGGCTTCGAAACCAATACCTCTAGAGCGCGGCGTGAGACAGGGTGATGTTATATCACCAAAACTGTTCTCCGCTGCCCTGGAGGATGTCTTCAAGGTTCTGGATTGGAAAGGGCTAGGCATCAATATAAATGGCGAGTACATAACTCACCTTCGATTCGCCGACGATGTAGTGATCATGGCTGAAACCGCGGAGGAGCTCTCTGCAATGCTCAATGATCTCAGCAGAGTTTCCTTGGAAGTAGGTCTAAAAATGAACATGGACAAGACGAAACTTATGTCAAATGTCCATGTCGTACCTTCTCCAATAACTATCGGAGACTCTGTGCTTGAAGTTGTTGACGAGTACGTATACCTGGGACAAACTGTCCGATTAGGTAAGTCCAACTTCGATGCAGAGATCAAGCGACGAATCCAACTCGGTTGGGCAGCGTTCGGGAAGCTTCGGAAAGTTTTCTCGTCCACAATACCACAGTGTCTCAAGACGAAAGTCTTTGACCAGTGTGTGTTGCCAGTGATGACCTACGGATCAGAGACTTGGCCGCTTACGATGGGTCTTATCAGACGACTCAGAGTCACTCAAAGAGCAATGGAAAGGGCTATGCTGGGTGTCTCTCTGCGTGATCAAATAAGAAATGAGGAGATCCGCAGAAGGACTAAAGTAACCGACATAGCCCAAAGAATTGCATCTTTGAAGTGGCAATGGGCAGGACACATTGTGCGAAGAACAGATGGCCGTTGGGGCCGAAAAGTTCTAGAGTGGCGGCCACGAACCGGTAAGCGCAACGTTGGTAGACCCCCCACGAGATGGACCGACGATCTGGTCAAGATCGCGGGAGGTCACTGGATGCAGACGGCGCAGGACCGGTCGTTATGGCGAGGTTTGGGGGAGGCCTATGTCCAGCAGTGGACGTCTATAGGCTGATGATGATGATGATGATGCTTCCATTCGACTCGTCCCTCATGAGCATACACGCAATGGGCTATGTATGGTGAGTCGAAACGTTGGGCTATCCTCGCCATAATGCTGTTTGGACTGTCCCGCACTCTGCAGAGCAGCGATGCGCATCGTTTTCGAATGGTGGCATGGAAACAATCCACTCGGGCTTCTGCAAACATTCCCGATGCGCTGCAGAATCGAGGCAGTCCCAACAATTTAGACCTTCGCTATTACTGATAACTGATGTATTAGGGAGCAATATAAATCCTACTTTTTACCTTTATTAATCAATGAAAAACGCAGTTTATCTATTAAATTAAAATGTCAATCCATCTTAAATCTAACACAAACAACAAAAACACCCTTCTATTAAAACAGGGTCATCGAACCAAACTCGGTGTGGCCCGCCGAAAAAAAACAATACCTCTAGGAGTGCAACCCGATCATTGTCTATGGTCACGTTCTCAGCCCCTCCGGAAGCCAGGCATGCGGGCGCCGCGATATTAATACTAACAAGATAATAATGAAAACTGAAACAATGAATTGATAAAATTGTCGCAGATTTTTTGTGGTTTAAGAACAAAGTAGTTCCGGTATCCATAGAGCGGATATTATCCACTCAACATCATCAGCGTATACGTCCACTGCTGGACATAAGCCTTCCCCAAACCGCGCCACAACGACCGGTACTGCGCTGTCTGCATCCAATTCCCACAAACCAAACCAGGTCATCGGTCCATGTTGGGAGGTCTGCATACGCTGCCCCAACCAGTTCGTGGTCGCCACTCCGGAATTTTTCGGCCCAATCGGCCATTCGGCACAATTTGCTGCCCATTGCTACTTCAAAGACGCAATTTTTTGGGCAATGTCGGTTACTTTAGTCCTTCTGCGGATCACCTCATTTATGATTTGGTCACGCAGAGAAACTTCCATCATAGCCTTCTCCAGCGACTCTGAATCTTCCTATTTGAGGCTTCTTTTAAAAGTAGTTAGTATCTACATACATAAGTAAAATATTATCTATAATATTGGTACAAAAACTTAAGGTTTAAGAAAAGTCCTGTATCGGTAGGCGATAGATAACAGCCCCTCATTGCCCTGGCATTGCAGAGGTTCATGAGCGACGGTGACCGCTTACCATCAGGTGGGATGTAGGCTCGTTTGTCTATCAAGCAAAAAAAAAATACTGCTAGATTTCATGTTTAGTTTACAAACGAAAACCATGAGAATTTGTTCAGATGTTTAGACGTTTACTCAACAACGATTTCGCAGTAGTAATAAAAACACACTTTGTGGTATTCACTTGTCTATCTCTTCAGTATTAAACATTATTGATTTAACTACCATACTTTTAAATTTCAAAACCAAAACCAACAATTGCAAATAATATTTAAGAATTGCGGTAACCCACAGTACAATTGAAAATTCACGATACCGTGAACGATTTGAAAAAAGTAATATTTTATTATAAAGCTATCATCATTATTTGAGCTAACCCAATATTTGAAAGATCGCGCCGCATCCCCCGCCATCCCTATAATCTTTCAATAATTCCACTTCACTTTTTTCAATCTCAAATCTCCGTGGGATTTTCAATACGTTTCCTGCAATCACAAATTTAAAGAAAAAAAAAATTGTTTATGGTATCATTGTTCGAATTAAGAACGCGGCTATTCAGTGTTGCTATGATGTCAAAATAGATTTGCCGAAAAAGTAATTTGATGTAATAACCGCGAAATGATTGGCTAGGTTGCCGGTCTTTACGATAATGGTGAGCAATCCTTATTGTGCGATTTGAATAGAGTTTTTGTTGAGGGTGGATTAGCTATTAAGAGGATAATGCACCTGACGCAAGCTTTGTACGTCAGGTAGGCAATACGACGCTCGTTCACTGTACGAGTGTTTTGTATAATAGATATTAGAATATCTACCTATTGTGTGTCCTAATTATATTATTGCCTCGCTATCTAGAATGTAGGTAAATGTTATAAATGATACTCTTAAATCGTCTGCAATGCAAAAGATAATTGTACTCGTATTTTATTGTGTCAATAAACTAAATTATTTGTGTTGCATACAAACACACATGTAGAACTTAAAACAATTTCCTTTTTACAAGCTTTATATTAACTTGCACTGGATGTAACTATGTAGTATGTACTAATACACCTACTATGTAAGTTCGGGTGGAATCTTTCTAGTTTAAAAAGTTTTCTTTAAAATAAATTATTATACATCAATATTCATTCTTTATCCATTCAACTGGGATCGGCAACCAAATTGGTTTGTTTACTTTTGCCAAGTCTGTGGCAGGAGCCTAAATTGAGCACAGTTCTAAAACTTGTTTTGTTTACAATTTTTAATCGTCTCATATTTTATGGAGATGATATATTTTCGCTGAAAATGCAATACAGCGTCGTGTAGTAATAAAGATTTACAAAAATATAAGGTTTAATTAAAAATCTAAATTAACAAATATCGGAAAAAATGTTTTTAAAAAGGGGCTCAAACACGGTATTGATTCCGAACGAAGTCCCCAGTTTCGTTATCTAGTGAATAGTGACGTTCCCAGTTGAGTGGTTACGTAAGTTCGGGTGGAATCTTTCTAGTTTAAAAAGTTTTCTTTAAAATAAATTATTATACATCAATGTTCGTTCTTTAAGGAAGGTTTTAATTTATGCAATACATAAATACGTAAATGTTCTCTTTAACTCTGAAGTCTTATTCCATTGCGTTACGTAAAACCAACATATTAAACTCGGATTAAAAGTACAGTTTAAAAAATGAACAAACATTACATTAATACAGTGAATTGCAGTTTAAATATTATATTTGCGAAGGATATTCACGGTCGGAGCGCTGGGGTCGGCTGCCATGCTGAATACAAATAATATTTAATCTCTTATGCAAATATACGTAACTTTGTAAAGGGAATATTATTAAAATTAGGTTTGTATTGTGAAATTGTTTTTGAAACAATGAATGATAATTTTGATTAGGTAATTAGAGACGGTTTTCCATAGCCGTTCAAACTAGTGCAAATTATCTCTTAGTTTTAGTGAGGATTAACTTCCATATTCGATTTCCTGGCACTAAATAGTGTAGAGTGGCCGATACTGATCCCATGCCATCATCTAAAAAAAAAGTAATTACCAACTCATTTCAAAATTTTCGCTACTTCGCTTCAATGAAGTCATTCCATTCCAATTAAAATAAATTAACGTAGTTTCTATCGCAGCTCGAGTAACCAATGGTTACCGTTCATCGTAATTTAAAGGTTCAATTAACCTGCTAAACCGGTTTCTGTGACTTTTATTTTCAGCTATTGATACGAATGAAGATTCTTGTGTCATTGGAGTATTGGAATGAATGACCTGAGTTCTATGACTTCTTCTTCAACACAGGGTTATGAAAAGTTACGTGTGAAAATGGTCGAACTTATTATTTAACTAAGGCAATTCTGTACCAAGCCATTACTGCCCACTGTTAGGATCATGTCTCCTCAGAAGGGGGATTAGACATAGTCCACCACGCTTGCCCAGTGCGGATTGGGGACTTCACATATCTTCAAAGGATTTTTAGAACCCTTTTCCGATATGCAGTTTTCCTCACGATGTTTTCCTTCACGTTTATAGCCAGTGGTGTTGTGAAAAATTGCACGTAAATCTTTTTTCACATTTTGATTTAGAGGTACAAGCCGGCCGGCTAAAGCAATTAGAATGTTTTTTTTAATCACGATATCCTTAGTATTCCTTAGAGAAAAACGAAATCTGTGTCAGAAATGAGTGGAAGTAATGAAATCAATTTTTTTTCCAGTATTAATGAAGGTCGTAAGAATCGGTTCAATTCACGGAACTACACTATACCTCTAATTAGATTAAAGTAAACCTAAATTTCTTATACACAGAAAATCAAATCAATTAAAATACGCATAAACTATTTGTAGGTAAGAATAATAAACAAAAAATCGTCATATTCCATTCACCACTCTCCGTATTTTATTTATTTATTTATTTAACAAAAAATCCACAGCTACAGTTACAATTAAATTCGACTTAAAATTATAAAACAAAACATTAGCCAATTACGGATTTACACTTTGCTTACACTAATTTTAGTCCTTAGGGGTACAATGATAAAAATAGATCAAACAAATAGTAAAATTATGTAACGTGTGTGTATGGGTGTGTGCATATGTGTGTGCGTGTGTATGTGTATGTGTTTGTGTCCATGAGAGTGCATGTGTGCGTGCTTGTGTTTATATTCACTAAGTATCACACAATCCGTGATAAAAAAAAAAAGCTACCCACATTCCCAGACTATATCGGTCGTGAGTTATTTAAAAAAAAAAAAAAATATTAAGAAGGGGTTACATACTTTCGCATCAATTCACCATCAATTAAGTATAAAGTATGTCTTTGAAAGGAAAAAAAAAAATATATAATTTAAAATGTTTTGATAATGTTAATGTAGTTTACAGTTGCTGATTGATTTTAGTGATTAATTGAATTGAATTCGAATCAAAGCCTATCAATGTTCTTTAATAAGGATACGACTTTTTGCTTGAACTGATACTTTTTAAGGTAGAACAAATCTGCATCCTCAAAAAAGTTGTTATACATTCTTGGAATTCTCTTGGTCATACTATTTTTACAATACTTAGTACTTGCATTTGGAACGTAGAATAATTGCGTGTGTCTGGTGCGCAGCCTAGGAACCCGAAGGCGCACTAGCTAAGCTGTTAGTTCTGTGCAGTCTATAGCGCCCGAGCATACATCATGTAGCAGCATCATATCAAATAAAATACGCCGATTCTTTAGCTGCATTATATCATATATAGCACATGATTTTGAGTATTCTCTATAATCAATTTTTTTTTTTAAATCGAGGTATCTTACAAACTTTTTCTGCACCTTTTCAATTGCATTTTCATATTTAGCATATTGTGGGTTCCACACACAAGAACAATACTCTAGTACACTGCGAACCAGTGAGAAGAACAACATTTTAACGCAAGAAATATCGGTGAAAGGTCTGCTTATCCGAATAATAAAACCAAGGCGTTTATAGGCTTTATTGACTATATTATCAATGTGCGATGAGAAGGTAAGTTTCGAGTCAAGAAGAACACCCAGGTCCGTCACACTATCCGACTTATTAATTTTAATGGTATTGAGGTTATAATCATGGTCGATGATTCTTCGACTTCTCGTAAAGGTCATGTGTACACATTTGTCAATATTCACTCCAATTCTATTCCTTGTATAGTAGTCAGAAAGTCTCGCAAGATCTTCTTGCAACTTACGACAGTCATCATCGCCATTGACGGGTAAGTACACTTTCTTGTCATCGGCATATAATAAGAATTTTGCATAGTGGAAACAAGCTCCTATATCGTACAAATATGCAACATATAAAAGAGGCCCGAGCAGAGAGCCCTGAGGCACACCAGACGGAATATCGATAAAGTCCGAGCAATGACAGCCCAATACCACTGCCTGTCGCCTATTCCTGAGGTAAGACTCAACCCAACGCAGCAAATCTCCACGAATACCCAAGGAATTTAACTTACGCAGTAAAATTACATGATCTACTCGGTCAAATGCCTTTTCAAAATCCGTGTAAATCACGTCAACCTGCTTTGACACGGTCATGTCGTTCAATACGTCTGAGAGGAACACCCCCAAATTAGTTGTTGTGGAGCGTCCCTTTACAAAACCATGTTGTTGTTCGGGAATATGCTTCCTAATTGTTGGGTAAATGGTGTCATATACGATTTTCTCCAGACATTTACTGACAACATTTAACTTCGAGATAGGCCGGTAATTTTTGACATACAACTTACTTTCTTTTTTATGTAGAGGTACAATGTGTGCCTGCTTCCATACCGTGGGGAAAATTCCTTCCCCAAGAGAACGCTTAAATAGTATATATATAGGAGTTTTCAAGCTACTAGCACAATTCACAAAAAATATAGGAGGTAGATTATCACTTCCTGCACCTTTCTTGCAATCAAGTCCCTTCAACAGCCGATAGACAGACTCTTGAGACAAATTCACGGTAGTGATGATGTCATTGACGTCAGCCCTGGACGATTCATCTTCCTCATTGTAAGACGTTGCAGGTGGTAAAAACATTTGATGAAAGAAGTTGTTAAATGAAGTACATATCTCCTCCACTGTTTTCAGGGCATTGTTCTCGTGATACATAACACTTGGATAACCCCCACCATCCTTCCGCTTGGACTTCACATAAGACCAGACAGATTTTGGGTCAGATTTAATTTTCCTTTGTGTATTATCCATGTAATTATGGAAACACTCGTGGAGTAAGACTTTCTGTCTTCCACGAAGAAGGGAAAAAGCGTCGTAATCTAATGGATTTCGGAATAATTTCCACCGACGGTGAAGCTTGCTTTTTTCCTTTATTAAGTTTTTTAAGGCTATGCTGTACCAAATAGGATACTGATACTTTCCAGAGAAAGTTGTCCAAGGCACATGTGAGTCTATTAAGCCATTAACTATATCATAAAAAACTGTCACTGCTTCATCCACTGTGCCCGTATTTAATAATTCCGACCAGTTTAAACTATTAATTTCATCGTTAATAACATCATAATTTGCCTTTCCAAATAAATACTTACCACGAGTGAGAGTGGGTTGTGTGATTACGCATAAGTCTGACGCATTGATATCCAAGGTTACATGATGGGGGTCCTCTATAACCAGTGGGTAAGGATTTTTAGAAACACTGATATGAAAATTGGTGAAAACTAAATCTAACGTGTTCCCAGACTTATTAGTAAAGTAATTATATTGCGTTAGACCCAGAAAAGTAAACTCATTTATGAGATCAGTAGAAGAAACCTGAACCTCAACACTCCCTCGTTTTGAATATAAAGGAATAGGTGAACTCCAATGAACATGAGGAATATTAAAATCTCCAATTATCAGAAAATTATCATTAGTATAAGAGGTCATGACATCTTTGACCCATTTAGTAAAATTACTTAAACGTTGGGCTAGCAATTTATCAGGTGGCATGTAAACCAACGCTATATGGAGATCACACTTGGATTGGAAACAATGTCCGTCTACAGTCAACCACATACACTCAATCTCCGGGGAATACGAACATTGCCAATCAGATCTCACGCGGGTGGTTAGTTGTTTCGCACACATAAGCATGATTCCACCACCATGTGAGCCGCGATCGCGTCTGTACACATTAAACCGTCCACCCGACACCTCAGTGTCCAGTACGCTGTCGTTCAACCAGGTCTCTGTAATTAGTATTATATCATAATTTGAAATTGTAATATTTTGACTAAACTCTAATGTTTTAGTTCGCAATCCGCGGACATTTTGGTAGCACAAACTAAGTGTTGTATCCAGATTGATTTTTAAAAAGTATACAACGTGTGTAGACCGTACTTTTATGAGTAAAACTATTGGTTGATACGACAGCGGGGCCGGCCCGCCGAATGCCAAACAAAGTTGTATTTTTAATGTAGAATGACAACGTAATAAAAGAAAATATTATGAGTATGTAAAATCCCAAGCAGAGTAAGTAAAGAGAAGTCGGGCAGAAATATGTATCGTTTAGCGTTTTTGTGTGAAGTGACTTATGTAATTTGTGATTTTTGTTTAGTGTGGCGTAGTTAGTTAATTGTGAGCTGTATTGTATGAGTAGTATAAAATACACTTTGAAAACAATGTGAATAAAAATTGTGTGTAGTGTGAGTGTATGATAATTGAATGTATGAGTGAGGTAGGTCTTTAAATCAATTTTGTGCGTAATACATTTATAGGATGACATTGATCTTAAATTAAATAATGCTAAAAATACAATTAAATTAAAAATGTTACGGTATAATAAATATAGAAAAGAAAAACAAAATGAAAAATTATGCTTACAAGTATCAATCAAATGAGCTTTTCTAGATCTGCTTCTTTGGATATGAGCATGAAAGGCGACTTCTCGTTTTTTCTGACGTATATACGACAGTTTTTTGTCCACACATATTTATAATTCAGTTCCTTGCACTTGGTCTTGCATTTACTTAATAATTGTTTATTTTTTATGGTGAGATGTTCATTGATATAAATCGGGACCGAGTCGCCTTTCATGCCAATATCTGATGTAGAAAGCCCTTGTTTTTTACGCATTTTTGACAAAAAGCTATCCTTCTCAATGCGTTGTTTAAATCTAGCAATAATAGCTCTTGACTTATGCTTCTGTGGCCGCTTGGCTTGTACACGATGGGCAAACTCGATGTCGTTTGCGTCCAGTTGCAGTCCAACACACTTTGCAAGGCTGATGACGTGAGACACGGGATTCTCTTCATTGACCTCCGGAATACCGACAATTTCAAGGTTCTGTTGCTTTGACCACTGCTCCTGTCTACTCGACGTGTCCTCCAGTTCACCAAGCTTGGTTTCCATCATCTTTACGTGATCACGAAGTTGATTATTTTCGGTTTGTAACTTTTTCAAGGTACCGGCTTGTAACTCGTTAGTCTTTAGTATGGAGTCATAGTTGTCGCTCAAAAGAGTTACGGCTGATTCCAAATCATTGATTTTTCCTGTGAGGGTCTTGGTTAGTGTACACAAGATATTATCTATGTACTTTGGTAGTTCCTCGCGAATCGCTGTTAATATTTCAGTTTTCATACCTTCTAGATACTGTAAGTCTTGAGAATCGGTTGTTTCAGTCTTTTTTTGACGACGGTAAGTTATGTAGCTGGAATCAGAATCACCCTCAATTGAAGTAGCAGCGTCAGTTTGTCTGACTGGTGTTTCACTATTGTCACCTTTTCTTTTAACACCAATCTTACATTTTGGACAGTTCCATTCCTTTCCGGGTTTTGAATCCAGACCGACACACAAAAGATGATAGCCTCGTCGACATGTTTGATTAGAGCAATTAATTTTTTCTTTGGTGTGTAGTTGCTTATTACAAGCGTCACATATTTTCGACACCGGTGTCATGTTTTAACACTTTTTTGCGCGAAATTTGTATTATATATAGCACTTCGCGAACTTGACACTCTATTTTACACGTTTATTAGATGTTTTATCAAGTTTTTACGACAGAAAACTTAAATTAATACGGACGATGTTAAAAACGATGCTATCTTCTCAGAGTACCCTCTGTGTTCAAAATATTATAAATCAACACCTGTAATAACAAAGAGCAGAATTTCACCAATTTTTTTTGACATTGATTTGTCACGTAGTTTCTCAACTTGGCAACATCACGCTTCGATCTGTCAATGTCACTTTACACTTACTTCCTGTTGTAAGGCAAAGGAGTAAAGTTTATATTCGGCCAGCAAATTATAAATCAGTTGCAATACGAAGTGTGTGTTCATTTTGAGGTCGTTATTTTGATAAGTTAACAAATAAATGAAGCGCATTGATCGGCTGTCAGAGTCGTGCGTGTGTTTACTTAGAGCTCGCTTCACACATGGACGGATTATAAAAATGATGTGACGATTAATATTTTATTTTCTTTAATATTTGAAGAGAAGTTTTGGATATCTAATTTTCTATTTATCTGTACTATTTCACTAATTTTAAATAATTAGGAAGACTGGCATTGTTATCCATAAACATCGAATTGAAATTAATCATTTACGTTCTATTAAAGTTAAATCGTAATAAACCTCTCCAAAATGGTCAATTATTATATTCAATGTAACTACTAGTTAACCAATGTTGTCACTACTTGTCACTAATTGATAGTCTGGTAACAACTGATTGCGTTATGACAAAAACAAGTTAAATAGAAATATTGTTTCATTGACGTCTATTCCTTACTGTTCTCAATCAAAACGTAAACTCATCGTTGGTAAAAAAAACCTCAGCATCAATAAATGAAGAGCTAAACAAACAAGAGAGCGTATTTATTTGAAATAATTGTGCTCAAATGTTGCGAGTCATCGTTCGCAGGAACGGAACACCTACGCATTAGAAGCTGTGCATTCTTTATCAAGCTATTTCAAACCTTACACTTAAACTATTAGGACTAAATTAATTTGTACTAGGCCCATCCAAATTTATTGGCGCCAAAATTGACATGTATTCTCTGGATGACAGCTGACCGGGTGGCCATTTTAATTTTAATGAGCGTCTCGGACGCGCGCAAAAAACTTTTTCCCAACGAAAGCAAACTTTTTAATGATGCAGCGGTAGAAATAACCATAAACAATTCCAGTAGTTAAGTGGAAAGTTAGCATGTATTACAAAAACACTACGCTCGATCGACGAGTGGGTGTAAAGTTGTCAAGCACGTAGGGCTAAAGACACTTGGACACACCCGAAATGTCTCGTGACGACAACATTCGTAAAACAAATAATTGAATGGCGCTCGTCGTGAGTGCGTGCAAGGTAACATGAAGCATTATGCACAAGGAGATTGAAAAGAAAGTACTCGACACGAGAGCGTCCGAGACTCGACGAGAGCAATAAGCGACGCCCGCCGTCGGGGACCGTTCATTAACTCTCGCCTGCTTCATAAATAACGTAGCAGCTCGTGGTGGAGCACCGAACAAAGCCGCACATCTCACTCGGTGACACTCGCTCTACGAACATCGACTGAACGACAAAAAACAACAAATAACTACGATGAGTCGACCGGACAGCTACAGAATGGAGGCTCCGCTCCGATTCCATTTTGTTTTCATAACGGCTCTCGCCGAATTTCGTATGCGGACAAAATGGCGGCCGTCTAAGGCGTAACTTACGAGGGGCTCACATCCATTTCAAAGAATAAACATCGAGGAAAACTCTCGATGTATAAATAATAAATAAGGAGTATATTTAGTGCGTGCGGAGCGTGTGTAGACAATGGCCGGCGGGTCGACGGAGCGCGAGCAAACATTGCGCGGGATGTGTTTATTCTTTCGTCATTAAGGTGGAGTGTTGACTGAAGTGCTGCTTGCTCCAGCGCTAATTTCAGGGAGGTCACGCTGCAGGCAAGCTGTTGACTTTTGTCACTACATTCTTAGTGCGACTTCACTTACTATTGCCTTACTTACATAGAACGAGAGGTCGTTTTGAGATTTAAAATAAGAGAGCAGGGTAATCTTATACAGCCTGAATCACAATAATATTACAATATCAACAGAACAGAAAACTTTACAGGTATATTGTACCTAATCTAACTTCTCGGGTATATTATTGATAATTCGACATCCATATTGAAATATTTTTTTAATAAGTTTCATTAGAACATAGACTTCTTTACAAATATAAACCATATCATTTTGTTTCAGGTCAAAATATGGTTTCAGAACCATCGTTACAAATGTAAGAGGCAAGCGAAGGAGAAAGCGATGGCGGAACAGAACCAACACAATCAGGTCAGTTGTAGTTTATACTAATGGATAGTTATTTGATAAGTTTCAACTTACCATCTGATAGGTCGTAAGCATGTATAAAAGATTATAACTTTGCGTAAGATTAATTATTTTGAGAAATGAGTTTTTGGAACGAAGTTCCTTATTGCGCGTTATCGAAAGGGGGCTAGACGGATTCTTCTTGTGAATTCTTATGAAAAAGTTACTACGACACTTTTTTTGTTTTAGATGATTATCGCTAGAGGGTGCTGTGATTAAAATCTTTTAAAACAATTTCTTATTTTGTTTTATATGATTAATGCTAGATGGTGCTGTGATCAAAATATTTTATTTTATTTTAATTAATTAATTAATCGAAAGGAACTTCGTTCCATCCGGGTGTCCCTTGACACCTTTCAAGTTTTTTAATTTATTCAAATTCAAATTTAGAAATCTACAATAACTTTTATATAATTCCTGAAAAAAACTGAGCTCCATTCTGATTGAGTTGGAAGTAGAAAATATTGAGATGATAATGAGCATCATCGCTAAACTTTTCTTTATTATTAACCTCAGTCTTTACTTCCGCCATATCTCAATCTAACATTAAAAAAAGTCACGTCAGTTACCTTGAACAGCCCTCGTTCGAAACGCGAATTTAAATCTCAATGCTAATGAATAATGAATATTAAAATAATCGTCGAGATCGGTAGCTGAGTCGGCATACCGGCCCCTGCTTACCGCGGGGAATGCATCGATAAAATCTCCCTAAATACGGGGCCCGCACGTGAGGCTGGCAACTCTGATTTTTTCCCGCGTTTTTTTAGGGTTGCAAGTCATTGTGTTTTAAATTGAATGCAATTAATTGAAATAATTTTTATTTGTAAATTTTGGTATAGTTTTTTTTTTGAAAATTAGAATCTAGTATGTATATCTAGAGTCTTACTATTATTTAGGTTACATTGGAAAACGTGGGTTCAGAACACGATTTATTTTTTTCCCGTAGAATTATTACATCTGGAATCAACATCATGAACAATAGAATGAATTTAAAGTGCACCGATCGCGTGTAACTACACGATATTCTGGCGTTAGTGTACCGATGACACTCAATTCGTTTAACACACTAATAAAATATTACATACACATAAGTTCTTTAAAATTTCACTTCGTTATTTATGATGTTGATTCAAAACATCGTGATCGTGACATCGTCGCGCGATCGGTGCACTTTAAATTGGCTTCATTCTGTTGTTCATGATGTTGATTCCATATGTAATAATTCTATGGTTTTTCCATATTGAAGATTCCGTGAAGTTCCCAAAATATAAAAGGTTAATTATACTTCTAACGTTACCTTAGCGCTCTAAGGGCTGATTCTGAATCAATACCTAGTATTTGAGCCCCTCAAACACATTTATTTTTAAAAACATTTTTTTCCAATAATTTTTAATTTTGATTTTTAATTAAACCTTATATTTTTGTAAATCTTTATTATTAAACGACGCTATATTGCATTTTCAGCGAAAATATATCATCTCCGTAAATATGAGACGATTAAAAAATGTAAACAAAACAAGTTTTAGAACTGTGCTCAATTTTGGCTCCAGCCACAGACTTGGCAAAAGTAAACAAACCAATTTGGTTGCCGATCCCAGTTGAGTGGTTAAAAGCTTGTAATTTACAAATTATTTTACCGATAATAATTACGTATGTGATTATAAATAATTACTTCAATTGTTTTGTCATACAACACCGTAACCTAAAACTACACTCGTTCAGTTATAACATGCGTACCTACATCTCATCAACGTCACGTTTTTACATAAATAAAATTATCATACCGCCACGTGCGCACGAAAATAAAATAATTGACGAAACGCAATCAAAAACTAATTGCGTAAGTCGGATCGTTAAAACAAACGTCAAACAATGACGTTTCCCTCCCTCGGCGCACGCGTGTTGCCAGCCTCGCGGAATTGCCTCAATTTGCCCCAGAAGCGTCGGGGCGGACCCTTGACTTTTCATAGCTGACTTGCTCGGGAGGGTAAACAGTGCTTGTTTAAATCCAATACATAGTACATAATTATGTTTAGGTGTATGTGCGATGGAGATTTACAATATTTTGGTTATGAGGAGATAAAACCGTTTGAAAATCACACGTCTGTCAATTAAATTCATTTAATAAGTAACTGTAAAGTGATAATCTTCCTTCTACTAAAAATCAACTTTTGTAACTTTATTGTTATTAATTTTATTCTGAAAGTGCCTGAACAATTTTTCTGTTACCACGGGGGCGGCGCGACGGGAAAGAGTGCCGATGGCGTAACGCGTCGCGTCGTCCCTAACCCCGTGCTGGGTTCTGGCCTCAGCCGGGGTTCGGACGCTGAGTGTGAGCGGTTGGAGGTTTTAGTGCGGTTCAACTCCCACATACCCCACCCGGACGGATGGGGATCCGGTGATTTTCTCCAACTAAAAAAAAACATTGATGTCAAATAGATTACCTACATTTAACGTCAAATATGTGTGTCTTGTGTAATTTTAGTCCTAACACGATTCTAAAACACTGTTATCCCCCACAGTCATCATCATCACCGCGACGAGTGGCCGTGCCCGTGCTGGTGAAAGACGGCAAGCCTTGCGGGTCAGGGGAGTCATCCTCGCCGGCCCACAGCCACTGCGCGACCCCCACCTCGGGCTACGCCCCCCAGGGGTCGCAGGCGGCCTGCAGCAATCCGCTCGTGTCGACCTACCGTCAGCCCGCCGCGTACCAGCAGCAATGCTCGGGGTACCTGCCGCTACAGGGCAGGGCCTGGTAGAAGTTCCCACAGCTTTACCATGAGACAATGTTCAAGGAGGAGATGTATTTTGATTAGTCTTCGTACTTTGGTGGTTAGAGGTTTAGGATTCATTCTTAAGTTCGCTACAAAAAGTTTTCAACAAATTTATAAAAATAAAACCTTAAAATTTTATCAAACTTTTCCATTTTTGGAAGCAGTTTGCCTAGTAAAATACCGTAGTGACAAATTATGCTGAACCACGCACTAACGTTGCATTTTTATACGTGAAGGCTTATAATTTTAGACCAAGATCCGACAGCAAGATAGCTTCATGTATTTATACTACACTTTGGTGGATGTATTTAATTGATTGTTTAATAGAAAAAAAATAGTTTTTGTATCAAATTAAACCAAAAATAATAATCATAAATCTTTAATCACCAAATTTCAAACGCTCCTCCAAGAACATTGTTTTAGGTGAAGCTACGCCCAGAGAGGCAGTACAGGACTTTAAACAAGTGAACAGAAAGCGACAGTATGAGTTGAACGTTTCTACGGGACGAGGGTAAAGTGTATATAGTTGTTATTTAAACAGGCACTGACGCGGATTTGATTGTGTTTGTGATACAAGTTTTTTAAGCGCATTGTAGACGGGTTAAGTTCTGAATGTCATGTAACATGGATACTGAATGAGTGTTGAAAATTATACTGCTGGAATTTTGGTATCTATGACTCAAAAATTGACATAGATTAGCCAGTTACACGATTCAGTACTTTTTCCTTTTTATGAGAATTAAGTAATAATTGAAGTGGTCATTACGATGTGAAAGTTGAAAATAAAAATCTTGTTTATTTTTACTGGTGGACGGCAGTATAATTTGCAATAACTTTAATCCACATCAATTTTTAAACTCAACCTACCATTTTCCATTTTGTCGTAGTGAAATAATTAATTCACTTCAAAGTTCACTGATTTTGATACTCTGGATCCTTGCCTATAATAATAAATAGTTCAAGCATTTTTCATGTCAAAATGGTGTTGTCAATTTTTGTCTCAAAGTTAAAAGCCCCACATTTTAAAAAGCTAACGTTTCGATTCTAAATCTATACGAAATCAAGAGTTAAAAGCTTTATAACCTGAAGAATATTTCAAATATTTAAGAATCAGTGAATTCTTGAAAATGGCGGGAAACGAGAATGGAGGTTGTTTATTTTTTTAATTATCATAGCAACAGGAATTGTTCAAGACGGACGTAGACTTAAAGTAAATTTCCAGTGAAAATATTTTTTTTTTGTAAATATTGCAAAGTAGTAAATTGTTGTGTGAATAGTAAGTAATTTATGGTAAAATACAGCGTTTTGAGTGTGTAGTTAACTGAATTTCTAATGCACATTTGACATTAAAGTAAGCGCACACTGCAGATGTAAGCAGACGGATTTTCTCTGTGATGCAGATGCAGTAATGAAATAAAATATAGCCTTTTGAATGGATTGTTATTCACCTACATTAAAATGTGTTTGGCATAAATGATATACTCTTTGTTTTATAATTTAGGAATCAATAATAATTATTTAAAAAAAATACTGTTCCTGCTAGTTCTTATCAATCTATTTTCTTTCATCTTTTTCAAATAGAAAATGCTAAATAATGTTTTGAAAATATGTTTTAATATTTTTACTAACGTTACTAACTAGCCTACACTTTATATAAAATAAGGAATTGTTTTAAAAGATTTTAATCACAGCTCCATCTAGCGATAATCATCTAAAACAAAAAAAGTGTCGTGACAACTTTTTCATAAGAACTTCGTTCCAATATGTAATGTAGTCTCTTATTTTTTGTCCATTTGTCACAGTTAATTTGAATGTTATTTTACTATGATGACGTCATTATTCATCGTTCTCAGTACCTATTTTTTTATCGAGTAGATACTTACCTGCAGTTGACTTTACTTAATAATGTCAAGTGTGTATTTGAGAGACAGAGTGTAAATAAAGTGTTTTATTAGCAAATGATGATAGAAATAATTATTCTGATGTTTTTGTGCAATTCTATGTATACCCCTTTTTTGAGTCTCCAATGAGAACAACGAATTTATTGTTTCAGTTTTATTTAAAGTTGTAGTAATAAAGATCGAGGTATATCAATATTGTGACTTTTTTTTTTGCGTAGTATACCTACCTACAGTACCTAAATCTGTAATCTGTCTATGTCTAAATCTGTAATTATTTTCGTAGAAAAGAGGACATAATAATGTTATCCAAGTGTAGGCAAATTGATAGATTATTTAATGTTGGCAGATTTTTTATAAACTTTTTTTTTCTACAGAAATACTGAAAATATCTTGCTTTGTGACAGAATTACCTTATTTATCCCATTTTTTACAACGACCTATTCTTAACAATGTACTTAATCTATTATTTTATACTTTTTATATTAAATTGCTTTTTTATTAAAAAAAGACTGCAAACACCATAACTGCATCCAGTCGCATTTTCTATCAAAAAATATGTTAGACGCCATTTTGAAAATGTGACTGCCACTCACAATGCGTTGACATGCGGCTGTGGTGCGTGCTGCTCTTACACATTCCATCAATTTATGAAATGGATGATTTCATTGACAATTAAACGCCTTGCGTAAAATGAAACGTAGCAATAAGAAAAGTAAATAAATACTTGGAAAGCGGTTTGTATCTTATAATTTATATGTTGAAAATAACTAAATTAGATCGATGTAATTATGTAGTTTTAGTTAAAAATAAATAGAAATAACGAAATGATGGATTTGTAACGAAGATGTGAGGTGTAATGAATTTCAATTTATAAAATTAAATAAAAATTAATGAG
The DNA here is from genome assembly GCA_030269945.2 of Trilocha varians. Lineage (NCBI taxonomy): Eukaryota > Metazoa > Arthropoda > Insecta > Lepidoptera > Bombycidae > Trilocha > Trilocha varians. The sequence goes on along the minus strand of AP028273.1, from coordinate 863,491 downwards.
TTTTATAACTTGTATTTTTGTTCCCTTTGTCCCTTTCCTGGAATGTTTTCTTTTGATTTATTTGGAGTGGCGAAGGTAATAAGGATGTTGGAGATCAAAGAGAAGGTCTCAAAGATTGCAAAATATAAGAATTTTCGACACAATATTTATGAATAGAAGATATACCTAACATCCTTATTAGTAATTGTTTTGGTTATTAGTATAAATATAATTTCAACGTGATTTACTGTTGCTTTGAAACTAATTTATGATGCAATTATGCTATTAACTTCTAAACAGTCTAATTAAACTAATCTGTATTGTAGCGTCCTCTGATATAACAGGAGTTCATAAAACAGTATTTTAACCACTTACCATTTCCGATCATGGCAATAAGAACAAGGTTAGGTTAGATTAAATAAGCAGCCTATTTTAACTCAACAAAAAGTTACAATTTTCCAAGTCAACCGTAAACAATAAAAGTCGTTGTAAAACAAACTGGAGTTGCACCAGCCCCATCCGATTTAAGCTTATTTAATTGTTTTCAATATTCCCAGATTAGTACGTAATCCCTCATAACGGGGCCCGTTTATTACGCATGACAACACCGAATTGTCGAACGTCATTCGGCCCGCCAAAATGAAACATCTCGAAAACTAACCTAACTTTTACATTTTGATGTCGTAATTCCAACCTTATCTATAAGTTTTAGAATCGTTTTTTCTTTGCACTTGTTTGTGCAATATGTCGTTTCGTGTTTGATGTTGTATTTTATAGAACAAAGGACACGAAGAGTGCACGTGTATAGTATTACGAGGGTTAATAAAATCGTGGATCAAGCAAGATGGACAGGTGAGGGCGTGCAAATTGGAAACTATTGGCCTCTTCAGCTTACGATTTATATTAAGTTTAGCGTCAAATTGCTGGAACATTCCTATTTAGTTTCTTTTGTAGTAAAGAGGGTGTAGAAAGTAGAATATTGCCTCTTCAGTTTTACATTACCTTGTGTGTGAAAAATACTGAAAGTGTAGTTGAAAGAATGTAAATTTTAGTGTTTAATTTCTGTTTGTTTTGAATTACTTTTACTTCTTATGTGTAAAGTGAAAAATTTCAACTACATTTCTAGGGAATTAACTCAAATTCTGTCTATAACTAGACTAGTTTTTAGAAGAGCTTTCAGAACAGTATTGTGTTTTATGTATTAGCAATGGTAGACACTAGATACATAGTGGCATATTCGTCATAATTGGCATAATCGGTAGCACAAAGGTCTTGAAAGAGTGTAACAAAAATATAAAGTTATACTAACATTTCTAAACTAAAAGTATTCGATTTTTTTTCCAAGAAATCCATAGAATTATAAATACTACGTCATAAATTGCTGTAAACCTCATAACAATACAAATTTCCCCATGCATTGAGAACAGTCTTAACCCCATGAATGGTAAATCTTAGCGTAGATCTTAATACTACCCTCGCTGAGTTGTATTCATGGCTTTAACCCTAAACATTCGCAAATGCTGTTTACAGATCGGAAGGAAATATAGGCGAGGGCGGGAAATGTTTGCTCGCAAAAAATGAATTTGAATTTTGATTTATGGTTGTTCATGTATTACGAATCTAATGTCGTAGGCATCTAGCTTTTCACGTTATTATAGACATGTGGGTACTACAAATGCGTCATAGGAATCTAGCTTTTAAAATCTATCTATGATTAAGTACCTAAATGAGCACCATGGACATTCTTGTGTTAGAAGAAAAGACTGTACATGAAATAAAATGAAAAGGAAATAAAACACACCCAATTTTATAGAACTACCGTGATGTAAAATGTGCCGCTACCATCTTGCTAGTTACAGTAGCTATCATTATTTTTCTTAATCGATAATTATCACAGTGATCTCCTAAAATTGTACTATCTAGAAATAAATAAATCAAAGATCTTACAACTCTAGGTAAGTACTTACTTTTATTACTGTGTGTATGCGTAGTACTCAAACCTCTCATTACGCGAATCATTATAGCGTGTCTAACTAACGAAAAAACTTTTCTCATACGGTTGTCTGTTCGAGTTTAGAAGTCAAAAGATGACTTCAGGAGTGGCCACTCCAATAATTTCCCTGCAACATTGGCGACAGAAACGTCGTCCGTGAGAGCCGAGCCGAGGGGTTGACTAATTAGAACAAAAAAACGCGGGAAAACACAAGTACGCTTGACAGCGAGACCAGAGACAAAGAGCGCATCGCACCAACCAGAGAACGCAGTAACGCGGCCATTCTGCCAAATCAAAATTCGAACTTAAGCAAACTGAATTCAGAATTCAAAATTTTAGTAAACGATACGCCGCGCTGCGAAACGTTTAGTTTTCCAAATTCATATTTAAAACATAGCCTGTACATTTAACCTGCAATTGATAGTCACCCTTATTTGATACAACCCAAGGTTCAAAGTTAAATACATTTTGCGCGTTTTATGCCCTTTTGTTTAGTACAGTTGCGTAGAGAAGCGTTGATTGTCTGCGTCACGTCCGCTCGGAGGCCACAATCGATAGAGCACGAGCGGGCGCGTTGTAATGAATTTATTACAGGATAGAAGGTACTCTTGTTGTCTATGGAACAACGTACGCAATCAATTGTTAGAAATAATTGGTTGTGTTCGTTAATTGGATAACTAGTGGCTGCAGAAACAATGGAGTGATATTATACTATAACTAAGTTTATAAGCGTATGCATAATTGTATTATGAACGATTTTTTTTATTGTGTGAAAGATAAACGAGCCTACGGCCCACCTGATGGTAAGCGGTTATCGTCGCTCATGAACCTCTGCAATGCAATGTGGGGTTGTTATCTATCGGCTACTGATACAGGACTTTTCTTAAACCTCGTTTAAAGAGGGACATGTCATAACGCTCCGGGAACACCGCGGATGGGAGTCCATTCCAAATCGGAATAGTACGTATAATGGTATGTATATAGTAATTTAATAGATATTTTCACATAAGTAGCTTCTTTTCTTCGTATTCTCATTTCAGTTCTTTCAAGAACTCAGCGCTGAAGCCCTACATCTCGAATCAAATGAAATCTTGAACATTTCCATAACTTTTTTTTTTCAGATGGTATATCCGAATGGTATATCCGGTATGTGGGAGTTGAACCGCTCTAAAACCTCCAACCGCTCACACGCAGCGTCCGAACCCCGGCTTAGGCCAGAACCCAGCACGGGGTTTTGAGTGGCGGCGCGACGCGTTACGCGCTCGGCACTCTTTCCCGTCGCGCCGTCCCTGATAACTTTGCAGCTAGTACTAAAATAAATTTTAGGTACTTCATACATTCTTAACTTTAAGTAAATAATCAGTATAACTTCTGACTCTGGTTAAAACATAGTTAATCACCTAATGTATAACTGTCTCATGAGCACCACTTAACTCGTAGATAAAAATGCAAATAATACAAAGCTTTTTTATAAACGTTTAGAAGTATAGAAATAATTGTGATAATCACGCGTAGAAGTTCTCGTTAGCAGTGACGTGTGTGATGGGACTTTATGGACCACCATGAATTCGTTTCACACTACGGGTTCTGTAGTTCTTTGCAGTTACTAAATATTGATTACTTTAATAAAGAGGACTAATATGATAATTGTAAATGGGTATTTTTCACCAATTCATTTTATGAGAGACCGTAGAAATTATAAAATGAAATGCAAAACTATTAAGTTTGTGTTTAAGTAATTCTCAAGTTCTATTTTCAAACGAAGTTCCTTCTTAAAATTTAAATACCTTTGAACGACAAATATCTAAATTTAGTCCAATATCTAGATGTACCTACCTACTAGCCTAGCGGCGTGCAACTCATACAAAGCAAATATGCATTGCATACCCTAAGTAATCTAAATGGATTAAAAATAACATGCAAAATCGATGAAATGAAATATTCAATGAAAATATACTTATAAATCGATTGTGTTCGTGTATATAGCGAAAAATGGAAACAAAATTGTATGTCAGATGAAAATTTGTAAATTAATAAGTAAAATTAGATTTCTGCATAGTACAACTAAAATAGTCATGCACGCTACTACTACCAGTCCATTACCTACTTACTTAAAAACAAGCGTTGGACTAGAATGATCACCACATACAACCTAAGTACAAGCCTCAATGGATCCAAAAGGATTATCTGGCTTAAACGGAACCCCAATCCCACAATGACTCGTCAAATCGTCACTCTTCAATAAACGTTCTTTATTTTAAATCCCTTATTATTTCATCGTATATTTTGACATACGCGTCGAGCTGTCAACTGTCAAACGTGAATATCGATACAAAGTGAGGCGTTTTTGTCGTTCATTATAAACGAAATTTGTAAACGTTTTGTTGTGATTTAATTAATCCAATTTCGTGGTTTGGTATGTGGTTAGTTTTTTATTAGCTGGTCAAGGAATTCCCGAGCTCCTTAACCGTTTTGCGCCATCCCTATTTAAGTGGGATAAGTCAGTAATTTAAAAGAAAGAAAGAAGTATGTCTCGAGCTTGACGTCATTATTCAGACTTAGTTGGAGACCAGAGAAAATACTTGTACTGTACTTTCACCTTGGATTTTCATCTATTTACTACAATAATGCGATTAGAAGCTCATCTACTAAAAAGATAAACCTTCCTACTGGAAAATCAGTTCAGTACACATCTATGGACGTTTCTCCACACAATGAAAACAACTTTCACGGAAACGTGAAAACCGCTTCCATTTTAAGTACAAAATGGCGCACGATCAGACAGCTGAGCGTTTTGGCGCGCTTTCATTTACACGAGTGTTGCCCGGTAATGGCGCACCGCGAAACAATAGGGACATATAAGAATCGCGAGTCGAGCACAAAGCGAGCACCCGTTTGATGTAACTCTGATTTATAATATCGACTTTAGTGGAAGAAAGGTTTCGCAACAATATAGGAATGTGTAATGGAACGCTTTGTGATGTTCAAGTGCTTGTGTGACTTTCTGTTGCGGATTGTCAAAGTTACAAAGGATATACGAATATTCTGCAAAAATCTTTTTATTGTTCTCGTATTGAGGTAAAGTACGGTCCGATCACAAAGCGTTTTTATTTTATTTATTTCTTGAATACCGACAAAATTCTTATATTCCGATTTCTTATTTCGGCTATGATTAGATGCACTTTCGGAAAATGAATGATGATAGTAAGGTACCTACGTTTTCTTTTTACTACGCCGATTCCTTGATGTTATTTAGGAACTAAAGAGGTCCCTGCGAGATCACCGCTCCATTTCATAAATAATTTACGTACGAATTGTAGTCTGATGTATGTATCCATAGTCGTGGTGGCCGAGTGAATAGTCGTGGTGGCCGAGTGGTTGAAGCGCTTGCCTTCCGAACGGGAGGTCGCGGGTTCAAAACCGGCTTGTACCTCTAAATCTTAATATGAAAAAGATTTATGTGCAATTTTTTACAACACCACTGGCTATAAACGTTGAAGGAAAACATCGTGAGGAAACCTGCACATCGGAAAAGGGTTCTAAAAATCCTTTGAAGATATGTGAAGTCCCCAATCCGCATTAGGCAAGCGTGGTGGACTATGCCTAACCCCTCTTCGGAGGAGACCTGAGCCCAACAGTGGGCAGTAATGGGTTGTTACAGTACAGTACAGTATGTATCCATTTAATTAACGGCGACTGTTTAGGATTCAAACGGAAAAATATTAAACGAAAATCCATGAGCGACAGTAAGTAACCACTGAAATGAAAACATTATAACATTGTTGACGTCAATGGTTAAAAGCTACCACCAGTTCGGAGTTTACTAACGATCAGGTGGCGCGTTGGCTCGTCTACCTACATGGCAATAAAAAAAATGTGTGAATTACCAATTACTAATATCTACCACTCTCCATATTCATTCTTACTATATGGAACCACCGCGGTCATCCACGGTCCGTTTCAGGAACACTTTTTTGCCACGCACCATCCGGCTATGGAATGAGCTCCTCTCTTCGGTATTCCCAGAGCGCTATGACTTGTCCTTCTTCAAACGAGGCTTGAGGAGGGTCTTTAAAGTTAGGTCGTAGGTAGCGATCCCTCAATGTCCCCTGACATTGCAGAGGTTCGTGAGCGGCGGTAACCACTTACGATCAGGTGACCCGTTGGCTCGTCTGCCTACATGGCAATAAAAAAAATAAAAAAATTCTCCCTAACTTATAACTTAACAGTTGTTTCACGTATGTAAATTATATGCATGAGAAATTTTACATAGGAAATCAATAAAAATCAGTGTAAGTGGTACTTTTGTTAAATAAACACATAGCGTTGGCACCTTTAGCGCACATGGTCGTGCTTTAATCGCAGTTCACGGGTTCCGTTCAATGGAGGCTCTCGACTCGAGTACCTAGGGAGATTACAAAACAATGAATTCCTTCCGAAATACATAATAATACGTCACGTCAGATGACGAGGTCTTTGCAACGGTATTAGGGTTAACTGTGAGGTTTTGCGTTTTATAAAATGTGTAGGAGATTGTTAGGTCGCGTTTGGCGGTGGAATTTATGCTACAGTGCAGTGACTGTTAGTATAGAGATTTCTTTACGTTATAATATAATATCTGTTTATTATCTATACTATTATTCAAAAGAAATCGCAGTAAATTTGAAGTTGTTTCCTCGAGAAATGGGATTAACAGTGGCGTGCATGCATATTTAAGTAAGGGTATGCAGAAATATAAATCTGAGTAATTTTCCACATATTTATGTCCTATAATCAATTTAATTTAACTTTTACGCTAAATATGTGCCAATTATAGTAATGAAAAGTGTATTTTGATTAAATATACAACGTTTAATCGGTTTTACAATTTTTTAAGCAAATTTGAAATGATAGGGTATGCAGTGCGTGTTTGCTTGTATGAACTGCACGCCGCTGCACCTACAAGTTTTAACTCAGTGATCTCTATTATTAGTATATTAAATCAGGTTTAAGATGTTTAAGATAAAATTGATAAAATCACTAAAATCGATAATGCTGAAGTCATTACATTTTATTGTTATTTACTATTACGAATTATTGTAAGTAGAGTTGCAATTTGAATGTCACCAATATCTGACAATTCAATTTTCTTACTCAATCATTTATTTGGTACCAACAAGAGTTTCACGACACGACAGTTTCACAGTAATCTGTAATTAAATATACGGAACTCAACAAAATTATGTAATCATTGTTACCGCGACACATGGCTGGATTTTTGAGCTTTTTTGGGGTCCGTGCTCAAGTGGAGTACTCGAAGCTCGGCCGCGAACGGGAGTCGCGCGAAATATTAAAAAATAAAAAATATATAACGTTACACTCGAGGTTAGGTCGACCGTAACTTGTAGCAGCTTAACTTACAACAATAGCAAATAATAACAATTTTGTTCATGGACGTGCTAATGTATTTTGCACGACCAAAGACTCGTAACTATTAGCAGTGAAAAAATAGTATTTTGGAACGATGTTCCTTATCGCGCGTTATCGAAAGGGAGCTAGACGGATGGCGTTGTGATCAAAATCTTCTAAAACACGTTTCTTATCGCGCGTTACGAAAGGAAATAGTTTTTATAAGGTATCTTTTAATCGAAAGGAACTTCGTTCTATTCGGGTGTCCCATGACACCTCTCAAGTTTTTTTTAAAATTTAAAACTGTGGTAGCTAAATAATCACGGTAGGTTATGTAGCTAATTTAAAACTGTGCTCTCTCCATGTTGATTTCTTACTGTCAAGTGAGTAGAATCCATAAGCGACGGTAGCTACTTTTCATCAGATGGGCCGTATACTCGTCTACCTATTCAGGAAGCATTAAACAAAACTTGAGCAATATCAGAGGCTTTAAAATAAATTAAAAAAACTACTATCGCAACATTAACTGTAACTAAAAATAATAAAAACCACTTAATGTGCCCACATTTACATACCCCATCGACCCATTCAACATACCGCTGTTCTAACACATTAAATTTAAACAAAAACGCATTATGTACCCAAACTCGCCCCACACAGTGTAACCAACCGAACAACAGAATTAGTCCTGATGATACAAAAAACTAAAACTAATAATAACCTACGAGTTGCGGGAGAAATTGTAACTATTAAAAAATGTGGCAACATCTGTCTATAGGGGAGACCCAACATTTTGTTTCAAGACAACTGCACAAAATCACGCAAACAATTTTGACACCTATTTCTTCAGCTATAAAATTTCATTTTCTGTAAAATGTTAGAGGTGGTTCTAACGTTTTTGTGTTGACAGCTCGAGTTAACGCCATTTATGTTAAATTGTCGGCCAATCGTTGCGAGTGTGGTGCGGCCAATGGGAGACGGGAACAGCGCGTGTTCGGAAAATGAAATTTCGGGGGAAAGTTGTACAATTTGTTTACGATTGCAAATTTTTTCAGACATATTTAGATTTTATTTTTCTTTGCAATACTAAAGTTTTTATGAATTTTCGAATCATCATAGCATGATTAATAGTTGCAAAGGCAGGTACAAACATTATCATTAAAATAGGATCTACCTAAATTATTGTAAAGTGTAATTATTTTATTATTGTTTTCTTCATTTTGTATTTTTTTTTGCGCATCTTCTTAAAATATGCAATAAAATTTATATAATTACAAATTACATATTATATTCTCGAAAACTTAATTCATAAATACTTAACCTACATCTATGACTTTCTATTACAGTCGGCAACCTATAATACTACTAACGCCATCTTCGGAGCGGTAACGAAGGTGACGTTTTTTGGAAAATAATTTCTCAGAACAGAGCTGCAATAATATTTATATTTGTACCTAAATTAGCCTATAATATAAAATTTGCATGGACGTGTAGTGCAAATAGTCTTATTCCGCAGAAAGACCAAATACCTTTATCCACTCAAATGGGATCGACAACAAAATTGGTTTGTTTACTTTTGCCAAGTCTGTGGCAGGAGCCAAAATTGAGCATAGTTCTAAAACTTGTTTTGTTGACATTTTTTAATCGTCTCATATTTTACGGAGAAAATATATTGTCGCTGAAAACGCAATACAGCGTTGTTAAGTAATAAAGATTTACAAAATATAAGGTTTTATTAAAAATCGAAATTAACATTTAATGGAAAAATAGTTTTTAAAGAGAGGCTCAAACACGGAAGTGATTCCTAACGAAGTCCCAAGTTTCGCCATCTAGCGAAAAGTGACATTCCCAGTTGAATGGTTAAACTCTGTCAGAACTTCATCTTGTGTAAAATGTTCTTCTAGTGTTACAGAGGCGCCGCCTAAGCATAGTACTTTTATGTAAGTTGAAAATACATTTTTCTTAACGAAGCGTGGAGCAGTATAAAAGCTGCTTGCTTGAATACCGTGGAGGTAGCGGGAGATTGGCTAATATCATCATCATCATCAGCCTTTAGACGTCCACTGCTTGACATAGGCCTCATATGCCTACCTACGAAAAAAATATCCTACAATTTTATGGTTCGGCGTCCGGGGACGGGTTGACGATAAACAATGTCATATTGCGTCGTGCCGCCCCGTATAATCCCGTTCTGGAGTCTAGCTACAGCCGCTGAGGGTTTAGTATGACTTAATGCCCACATAGACCACTTCAGACGGTATTATGAATTAAAAATATATTCTCTCATGGACAAAATACTACAAATTTAAAACTTTTTAATTTTATTCAAAACAAAAAACCTCTCAATCATAATCAACCACACTCGACTTGACTGTCATATTCTCACAAACGTCAAACATTTCGCGCGCATTCCCATAAACTTGAAATTGCGCATTCACACTCCGCCGACTCCACTCAAGAACGGGCATAAGACCATAGACTTATTACCGGATTATTGAGAAGTCAAAATCATCTGTCAAATCGCGTTTTTATTTTCGAACGGGACGGACGCAGCGCGCGCGCCGTGTGACGTCATTGTGCATCCCGCGATAACCCAGCATGGCGGCCGTGTCCTGCTGAGTTCCGCCGCCCAATATAAAGTCATTAGTACGGACGCGTGGAAATAACAAAAGACACACAATTGACATATTAGCACACGGTAAAATGAACATTCTAGATCTTGAGACTAGTTTATGGGAAGTGAGCAGGCGTTCGGTTCGCGAATTTAGATATTCACGCAGTTGTAACTTGAGTGTGAGAATTATAAGGATTCGTGGGTTAAGTTCCCACTTGCATTATGCAGGTCAAATTACTTAAATGAGAGGGAGACACAAATAAATACTATCGTGTAGTTAGTTTGTCTGTATCTTATAATAAACCTAAGTAGGTATTTTTTTATGTTATATTCTTTAATTATATTAGTCTCTGATCCATTCAATAAAAATGCAATATTTACTATCAAGTTTAATTAACCTTGGTCATAAAGTTAAAAAAAAGTTCCGTATAGGTAGGTAGAAAACTGCCCCTCGTTTCTCTGGCATTGCAGAGGTTCATGAGCGACGGTGACCGCTTACTACAGGTAGTGGGTAGGCTCGTTTATCTGTCTTGCAATAAATAAAAAAATGGTGTGAAAGATATTCTTTTTTTATTTCAAATAATTTTAGGTTTAATGTTTTATTTCGGTAGTGTACGGTAAAGAGTTTAAATAAATTAATTAAATCTAGTGGCATGGAAGTTCACTAACGTTCGGCCGTTCAGAGAATGCGTTCCTGACACCTATCAGTTAGTCACGAAAAATATTGTTTACCAAGTTATTTAACGCTCAGTTTGGCGCAAAATTATAACATTCATTGATTATTGATATAATAATGTTGTTTTAATGCTCATCAATTGTTAAAACGGTAAACAACCAGCAAAAATATTTTTATCATAACCGCAACGCCATTAATAAGTTACGTGTCAGGAACGCATTCTCTGAACGGCCGAACTACAGTCAGCATGTAGTACTACAATGTGTCAAGTCAATCATAATACTTCATAAATACCTTGTAGGCACATTTTAGCAATAATGCATCGCATTATCATCGCACCATTAAGCCTTACTAAAACTCCAAAATCTCCGTTAAGTTTTCATTGAAAACTCGAGTGGCATCCAGCGGCTGATCCCTAATTCTTTTCATGCTCAACAGTTCTTTCTGAAGTTTTCGATTGTGCCACAAAAAAACGGAAATAAACTATTGATAGGGAACAAATGGGCACTTCACCTTATTGTCCGCCATCTTTGATTATCAACTTTTTAATAATTAATTTTAGTTCTTTAGGCGCAGGGAAATAACGGTTTGTGCCTATGTTTTGTTTTTTATTTTAGACCGGGTGTTACAAAAAGTATGAGCGACATAGAGAATGTGAAAGGTACCGAGAGGATTAGTGGATTAGGTTGTGAAAGGTACCGAGAGGATTAGTGGATTAAATGGATTGTTGTAAATGGTTACTGGTTAGGTGTACCTACATAATAACGTTACGTTATTTTTGACCGACTTCCAAAAAAGGAGGAGGTACTCAATTCATCTGTATGTTTTTTTAACACTGAAAAATGTAAAAATATCGGTTGAGAAGCTTCTTTCAGTAGCTTCTTTTAGATTCTAATCCCTCATTCGCAAGGTTTCTTTCCAATTGCAATGACACTTTTATCTCTTCGTTTTTGATCAGCGTTGGATTTTAATCATTCTATGATGGAAGGTGTAAAGAGCAAAATTCGTGAGATGAAAAATATTGTAAAAGATAGAAACTATTTACCAAGTAGCTAAATAGTTTTGAGAAGGTTATTTCAACATTGTAACATGTATGAACTGGTAACTAAAACCTACCTATGCCGGGCCACAAATCACAGTCAACATTACCATTCCACTAGTTCATTGCTGGACATAGGTCTCCTCCAAGCCTCGCCACAACGGCCGGTCCTGCGCTGTCTGCATCCAGTGACTGCCCGCGACTCCTAGTCGACGGTCCATCTTATTTGAGGTCTACCCACGTTACACAAATCACAACTTTAAACTTCAACTCTTGATAATAACCGTCAATTAATCAAATACCCTGACTTTTGAACTACGAAAGTCAAATCACGCAAAGGATCAAACGTTCCAGGTGGCTACGGAACCCTACATAAAAACAGACACACAGCATTCCCCTCACAACTGCGAGCCTCGGCCACTTGAGCACGCGCGTTCGGTCGGCCACTAATTATTACGAGGTGCAGACGCCCGCTACACTGTCGAAGCTTTAATGTACTATACAGATGTATAAAAACATTTCCTTCTATCATGTTCCGGATAAGGAACCTAACTAGCTTTCCCTCGGGTTCCTGGGCTTCGCTGCTCAGTCACTAAAGTGGTCGCCGCTGAAGATCCAGTGGTGGGAGTGAGAGGTAGACCCGAAGTAAACAGATGTAAATAAAAAGTACAGAGGAACTGAAACTTTTTTTTTTTTGCAAGATAAACGAGCTTACGGCCTACCTGATGGTAAGCGGTCACCGTCGCTCACGAACTTCTGCAATGCCAGGGCAATGAGGGGCCGTTATCTATCACCTACCCATACAGGACTTTTCTTAAACTTTACCAGTGTAGCGGCGTAGCGGGCAAATATGCTGATGCCGCACAGGATCGACGGGTGTCCGTCGTAGTACAGCAAATCCACAGCTTTACCTGCCTTGTATGCATTATGCTGAGGCAATTTTCTTTTAGGCAAACAATATTTCGATTTAGATATAGCGTACTTTAGTGGAAGATATACCTATACCTACGTAAGACACGTCGACATCTACGAGTTCCTCAGAGCAGATTATTTCATTTATTTCTGTATAAATATTCTGCGGTCGCAGCTTAGAATCATCACGGCCACATTTTATCTCAAATTGGAAATGTGTGGGTATTATACGGCATACAATATTGCGTAAATTGTAGACTAGGTGACTAAGGGTCTGTAAAATTGTAGAATAAGTTGATGAACTATTGACAATTTATAAAGGCAAGTGCATTCATTTTCTTTATCGCCATAATTTAATATTACTTTATTTAGGCCAACTGTCACGATACTTACCTTAATTTGCACATAAATCCTTATAATAAAGGGGTGTTAAATGTTTTTCTCTAAAAAAACAACTTCCGCATTCCAGGCTTTATATTTATCGGATTAAAAAGATGTTAAAAGCCTCTAAATAAGCTTTAGCACACCTCCTTAGCCACCTGGTTCGATTACAAAAAAAAATCGACAATGTAGCGGGTAATCTTTAGTGAATGAATAGGAAGCACTTGAGTCGGCCGGTTTAAAAAATATCGTCGTTCATTGTGCTGGCAACCCTCGATAATTATTATTTTCGTAGTTGGCGACACTGCGTCGAACAATGGCGCCCAGGGATGTGGGGTTCATGTTTTTAGACTTGTTTTCGTGGGTAATAATTTTAATAATAATTGTTTATAAATGATTTGTAATACGGTATTTAACCCTCACAGGACCATAAGGCGGCCGAGACTTAATATGCGAATACAACACAATATTTTAGCTATTTTGTTTATAAAGTAAAAGAATATCTCTCGAAACATAGCAGGGTGTATAGATTTTCTGTAATTTCATTAGAAATATTTTTACGACACGACATACGTTTTATTTACATTTATTACAAAAATATAAATTCGATTTTTGTAGAAGAGAAAAATATTTCCCTTAGTCGTGAAAGGGTTAACAGATGTTACTATTAAGATTTAGAGGTATAAATTGACCTGATTCGAACCTGTGACCTACGAATCCAGCTAAAACTTATTGTTATAGTAACTTCTCTATAAGTAGGAACCACATAGATATTCAATGGCGAAGGCTCTATACAACTCCATTCCTATCAGCCTCCCCTCCGATATTCAAGACTAACAAGAATTGTCATCTTATGATAGCTTAATGCAATCTAAAGGGGGCTAGACGGAAAAAAATCTTACAAAAAGTTGTCACGATTTTTTTTTTGTTTTAGATAATTATCGCTAGATGGCGCCGTGATCAAAATCTTGTAAAACACGTTCCTTATTTGTTTTTGATAATCATCAGGAAAAAAAAAAAGATATCTTTTAATCGAAAGGAACTTCGTTCCATCCGAGTGTCCCTTGACACCTCTCAAGTTTTTTTATTTATGTATGACAGTATGAGTGAGGGCCGTGCGACGGAAATAATGCAGTCCCGCATATGTCCTAGTTCTGACATCAGCCGAGGTTCATACGCTGAGTGTGAGCGGTAGGTCTTAGTGCGGTTCAACTCTCCCATCTGCAGAGTAGTTAGAAGTCCGGCGATTTTTATTTAAAAATATCAGTTTTAGTTCCCATAATGATATAAATCAAATCAACGAATTAAAAATCTATTTCCAATTCACTCACATCAAGATGTAAAATTGAAGAAATAAAACATAATTCTGGATTCATTATTTTCTATTTATTTTACAGATTATAAACAAAATGGCTACCAAATTGTTAGACATCCTGTAATTACAAGTAGAAATCAAATTACATTATCAAATAAGTCTAAAACTAAACAGTTAGTAGTGGATTACATCTAAACAGTATCTATAAAAATCATTCAAAATTATACATAAAAATGTATTATTAAATCATACATTACATTTTCAAATCATATTATGTTCGTCACGCAAAAATTGTCACCTTCGTCGGCAACCTCAAAAAATTACTAAAATAATAATATGATATTATCTTTTATATCTCATCATTATTTCCATACATTTATTATAACCATTCAACTGGGAACGTCACTATTCGCTAGATGGCGAAACTGTGGACTTCGTTCAGAATCACTACCGTGTTTTAGCCCCTTTTTAAAAACATTTTTTTCCAATAATTTTTAATTTTGATTTTTAAACATTATATTTTGGTAAATCTTTATTACTAAACGACGCTGTATTGCATTTTCAGCGGAAATATATCATCTACGTAAAATATGAGACGATTAAAAAATGTAAACAAAACAAGTTTTAGAACTGTGCAATTTTGGCTCCTGCACTGGCAAATTTGAGTTGTCAGTTGAGTGGATAAGAGAAAGTTCGCTAAAGTCGTGAGTGAAAGAGATAGCAATCAATGAAAATTACACGAGTAAAAAAGAGCCAACACTATTTCCTGCTATGAGACAATTCAGTATCTCACATTAAGCCATAATAAGAGTCTGACGTCATGACGTTTTTTTCCTACGATTTTGACTTTATTTGCGTGACGTACTATAAGTTTTCACAAATTCATTCACAATCCATACATCTAGTTTAAGGTGGATTTGAAACCTTGTCCAAACCGAAATAGGGGCCTTGTCTTGGCCTTCTTCAAAACCTTCCTATACACAGGTATATTTATAAAGTCGATGATCACCTGGACGATTGCACAAAGGGGGAATGAGTTGCTCGCCATTATCATAATCGATTTTTTTATGTATTGATAGCTTCGATTTTATTATTTTACTTGGATGTTCAAACTGAGTGTGTTACGTCATACAAACTAGTATAAAAACCGTTGTGTAGCGGACGTGGGGATGAGTTGTCGGTTGTCGTTCGTACGGAAAGGACCTCGGTGTCCTTACATTTCTTTTTTTTAATTAAGTCCATTTCTGATTCCTAAAATCAGAAGTGGGATAGGATTCCAGGCCTACAGCCTTGGTCGCTTTGAGCTATCTTAAATTGATTTAATTTTACTTTGGAACTAATCAACTACCCACTGTTTGAAATGTTTTATCTTATTTGTGTTTCATGACGACTTTGGCGTGACGACTCGCCGATGTGCTATGGCGCGACGTGGATTGCCGCAGATAAAGGTGGACTACCGTGGATTAAGGAGGATTACCGTGGATTAAGGAGGATTACCGTGGATTAAGGAGGATTACCGTGGATTAAGGAGGATTACCGCGGATTAAGGTGGATTACCACGGATAAAGGTGGATTACCGCGGATTCAGGTGGATTACCGCGGATTCAGGTGGATTACAGCGGATTAAGGTGGATTACCGCGGATTAAGATGAAATAGCGCTGATGAGAAACTCGGTGCGTAAAGAAGCTCAACCTGAACAATTCAAATGAGTTGGAAGCATCATTTCGACGTGGTTCTAGCTGGCAAAGCGTCTTATCACGTTGCCAGATCTGTAGATGTAGTAACTGGCAACTGTTGATGCACAAGGAGTACGTTTGCAACAGTAACCAAACTATTCTTCAACTGGACTCATCATTGTGATATTAATGGAGCTTATCTGATGACAGTCTGAGCAACGCATCAAAAATGCCTAAGTAGTCCACATATGGGCGCGTGATATATTGCAGCTATGTTTAATGCTTATTTCGAATAGTTACCGAGGAATAGGAATCAACTGATGCCTTTACAGATTGGTTCGTGTAATAGTAAGTCTTGTGTCAGGTGAGGCCGAGCATATTTTGAGGACGCTTCCATACTAAGATTTCCTATGTGAAGAGGCTATGTGAAAAACATAGCTTTGATGTAAGTTCTACACGTTAATTCTGTTCCGTAGAACCTTTGTAATGTTAAATTATTTCTGTGTCAGATAAACTCAACTGCGTTGTGCAGCTTGATGGAAGAGGGAGGTGCTGAGGGCGTCTGCTGGACGCGATTCCGAGGGCGTCTACTGGATGCGATGCCGAGGGCGTATGCTGGACAGCGATGCTGTGCGAATCTGGGACACGAGCCTACGTGGATGTTTAGCTGTGTGCACATCCCGAAGGTGTGGAAGGATGTTTAGCTGTGTGCACATCCTGGGAGCCTACGTGGATGTTTAGCTGTGTGCACATCCCGAAGGTGTGGAAGGATGTTTAGCTGTGTGCACATCCTGGGAGCCTACGTGGATGTTTAGCTGTGTGCACATCCCGAAGGTGTGGAAGGATGTTTAGCTGTGTGCACATCCTGGGAGCCTACGTGGATGTTTAGCTGTGTGCACATCCCGAAGGTGTAGAAGGATGTTTAGCTGTGTGCACATCCATATTACAGGTTTATACGGATGTTTAGCTGTGTGCACATCCACGTTACAGGTTTATACGGATGTTTAGCTGTGTGCACATCCACATTACAGGTTTATACGGATGTTTAGCTGTGTGTACATCCACATTACCGGTTTAAATGGATGTTTAGCCGTGTGTAATCACATTGCAGGTTTAAATAGATGTTAATCTGTATGCACATCCATATTGGAGGTGCCCGAGGACGGACACAGTCAGGAGAGGCCGTGATAGCTTCGATTTTATTATTTTACTTGGATGTTCAAACTGAGTGTGTTACGTCATACAAACTAGTATAAAAACCGTTGTGTAGCGGACGTGGGGATGAGTTGTCGGTTGTCGTTCGTACGGAAAGGACCTCGGTGTCCTTACATTTCTTTTTTTTAATTAAGTCCATTTCTGATTCCTAAAAGTATATTTTTAAGACATAATATAGTGATAAATATTATAAAAAAAACCATGCCAGCATTGTTTCTTGCCAGTTCTCAGAACGGTTGCTAAGATTATTTTTGTTGTCCGAAAGATTTTAACTGTTGACGTCAGAATTAGCAATAAACCACTTTTTTTTATTGCCATGTAGGCTGACGAGCCAACGGCCCACCTGATATGAAGTGGTTACCGTCGCTCATGAACCATTGCAATGTCAGGGGATATTGAGGGGTCGCTACCTACGACCTAACTTTAAGGACCCTCCTCAAGTCTCGTTTGAAGAAGGACAAGTCATAGCGCTCAGGGAATACCGAAGAGGGGAGCTCATTCCATAGCCGGATGGTGCGTGACAAAAAAGTGTTTTGGAATTACTTAACTATTTTTACGAAATGACATAGTGTTTATAAGACTATTATTGCGAGCTACTATTCACCAGGAGATTTACCCCACTTTCGCGTGAAAAAGGTTATAAATCCACCCTGTATTCTAATAACAAAAGTCGGCTAAACCTATTCTTGTCATTGTCAATTTGACAGATAATGTCAACTGTCAATGAGAACTAGAATGTAAATAAACTATTGTATAACACTATAAACAGTATATATTCTATTACTGCTGAGACTGGAAACCGAACAATATTCTGGCTTAGTATCTTTGAGTCCGTGTATTTGTCTCACTTGACATTGGCGAATCGTCCCCAGTCTTGGTGGACGAGGTCCAGGGGAAAAAAAGAAGAAGAAATAAACTATTTTTTTTAAAAGTTTGTCTCTCTTGCAGAGAAGACACCAAAAATGATGGAATTTTTTTATCAAAGCCAGCACGTGCGCAATATTATTATCAATATGGAAAATGTGTGTCAAATAGTCAATAGTCGGGTGTAATAATATTGAAGTATCTAAGTATTTTCTATGCTCAAAATGGGATTGAGATGCTCGTCCCGGGCCGTTTCAATTGATACGTTTGATAAAAACATTGTCAAACAATATTGAAAAAAAAAAAAAAAAAAAACAATTTAAATTAAAAAAAATACATGCCCGCTGAGTTTCTTGCGCCGGTTCTTCTCAGGACGGAGGCGTAATTTTAGTGAACTGGTGGTAGAACTTTTTTTTTTACTTTCAAATAAATGATTTGACTTGACTTTGACTATGTCAGCTGTCGCTCAAATTGTAGGATTCAAAATCCTAAATTTAGTATCTGGTATCACCTGATCGTAAGCGGATACGTAGCTCTGTAATGTCAAGAGACACTGCGCTACTTACTACCTTCCTTCAAGTTCTTTCTTCAAGCATTGTTTGGACAAGTCATAACGTCGTGTGCTTAAGGAAATTAACGTTTGATAATGATATTTAACAATAATATTGCGTATGTGCGGGTAGTCTTAAAAGTTAACCAATCATCTGTGTCTATCAAATAACATTAACAAATCGTCGCCTCAGTGCTTGTTTGGCAATCTGACATTTTTACGAAAATGACTTTTTAATGCAGTATTATGAAGAATAAAATTTCCATCCTGGTAAAATATATTTTTTAAATATTCAATTCTAAAACAATAAAAATCTCATTTTAATTTTTTTTCTCAACACGGCACTTAACGAAAATTCCTTGCTTGTTTGCTGTCTCCTGTAAAATTTGCTCGAGTGCAGATTGGCCAAACAAGCACAGAGGTGACGAAATGCCAATTTTGGTCTCTTCCTAATTGAGTGGTTAAAGCAACATATTTCTACCGCCACCCCCCTCCTCCCCTCTGATACCTCTGATTCTTATTCTGTTGGTACTGACTGTATTTGTTACCCCTGTAACCCCCAGATTCGGAGTTATACCCAGGGTTACCTTGCTGGTAACCTTGGTTACCTTGAGAGTAACCTTGGTTGTAACCTTGTCTCTGATGACCTTGGTTGTAATGTTGATTTTGGTTCTGGTTGCCGTAGTGGTTGCTGTATTGTCCGGAGCGGTTGTAGCTTTGATACGGCGGGTTGGGATTGTGTGGTACATAACCGCTTCTTGCTGGACCGTAGGAGTGTGATCGATCTGTGGCAGAAATATTAATGAATGCGGTTGGTATTGAAAATCATAAACAATCTTTTTTTTTTTTTTATTGCCATGTAGTTATACGACCTAACTTTAAGGACCCTCCTCAAGCCTCGTTTGAAGAAGGACAAGTCATAGCGCTCTGGGAATACCGAAGAGGGGAGCTCATTCCATAGCCGGATGGTGCGTGGCAAAAAACTGTTTCTGAAACGGACCGTGGATGACCGTGATGGTTTCAAATAGTAAGGATGAACTCCACCTCGACGCCGGGTGGTACGATAATAGAAGAGTGGTATTTGTGGTAAAAATGGTATAAAAGAATAAAAATCGGCGCTATTGGTGTTCCGATGTCAATAACAGTGGTGAAAATTGTCTTGGGGACACACAAATGTAATATTTGTACCTTTGTTAAGTTTGTATAAGTTGATTGTGATTTCATTATTTCATATCTATTTTATGTGTGTTCATTTTTTATAGCTACGTAACGGATTTTAATATGATTTGTAATACATAGATAGATAAGTACTGTACTGTACTGTAACAACCCATTACTGCCCACTGCTGAGCTCAGGTCTCCTCAGAAGAGGGGTTAGGCATAGTCCACCACGCTTGCCTAATGCGGATTGGGGACTTCACATATCTTCAAAGGATTTTTAGAACCCTTTTCCGACATGCAGGTTTCCTTACGATGATTTCCTTCACCGTTTTTAGCCAGTGGTGTTGTGAAAAATTGCACATAATTCTTATTCATATTAAGATTTAGATAGGTAAGTGATTTTAGTAAATTAAAAACATACTGCAAATATCTACGTTTCTAAAAGTACGAGTTCAACAAAATTTTATTTACAAAATTTTTGAATTTTTTGTCACCTCATTCGTAACTTCACGACACATTCTACTTACTACAATGACAAATAATACAAAGTTCAGTATTCAAATAACTCTAAATCCTAAACCACAATAGCACTGGGTCCTTTTGACATTTCAGTCGCTGGCAACACTCGAGCGACCGCCGAAAGCGAAGTGCTTAATCGCTCGCTTTTTGACGCCCTAATGTTGCTACATGGATATAAACTAATAACATTATTTGAAAAATGAACACGATCGATCTTTATGACATTTGTACGTATTTAAGTGAGAACCTATTTTGAAACATAAAAAAAATCATTGAAATCATCGTTCATCTGAAAAGTATATGCTAATTCCACAATTATTGATGCTTTATCTGAACAACTTTGGTTGAAATTTTTGTTTTGACTACCCTACAATCTGTACATAATGTGAATCGAAAATGAATCTGGTACCCGCGATACAGGCATGCCTAGTGCGGTTATCGTAGTTTATTGAAATGTACAATGTTTCCTATCAGCTATAATCTAAGTTGGAAATGTATATTATGTTTTTTTTTGCTGTTTAAATAAATTTTATTTTATTTATTTTTTTAACACAAAGCAAACAGTGAAATCTTGATCGTCCAAAAGTTACATTTTTCAACACAGATCCATAGCACGAGTTCGATCTTTAAAATAAAAAGGACCCCATGACGACCATCTCTTTTCATATGACACCAGAATAATTCAAATCATTCCTTCAAACTAAAGTTATGAAGGAACGAACATGATAAATACGAATTGAGTACCTCCTCCTTTTTGGAAGTCGGTCAAAAACAAAGTAAATTCAATTATTATTGGCATTATTCCAACTACCAATGTAAACAATTAATTAATATTGTTATTGATATTATGACCCTATCAGGTCCTCACGATACAGGCCAGGCCTAGTATGAGGGCCACTGGAAACATATTATTTGTATAATAGTTTTGTAAAACGAAAGTGATGTTACGGTATTGTTAGAAAATGTACTTTCTCTTTTGTATTTTTACTCTCATTTAACTTTATTACATACTCATATTTTCATGTGTAAACAAATAAATAAATAAATAAATAATAAATAATTCAACTCATCTAGTATAAATCGTAAAATCGCATCCATGTATTTTATGATCCAAAGCGCAAATGTCTTGATGCCTGTATTGTTGCGGCATTAGTGAGGTTAGATTGTAAATATTTGACGAGGTTTTATCAAACAGCTTAATCGCGTTTTTTGACGCGTTCACTTTTAAGATTTAAGGATTTTCGAGGGAGGCGGCGCGACGGGAAAGAGTGCCGATGGCGTAACGCGTCGCGTCGTCCCTCATAACCCCGTGCTAGGTTCTGGCCTCAGCCGGGGTTCGGACGCCGAGTGTGAGCGGATGGAGGTTTTAGTGCGGTTCAATTCCCACATATAAATCACGGACCAGGTGATTTCCTCCAACTAAAAAAAAAAAAAAAAAGGATTTTCGAGAACTTTTTAAAGACTGGATATGGAACTGAACGCTCTAACATCAGAAGCCGTTACCCAAATTTGATTATTTTAATGTTTTATAATCAATTTATCGAGGAAGTCGTGGTGGCCGAGTGTTTGAAGTGTTTATCTTTCGTACAGAAGATTGGGTGTCCAAAACCTCTAAATATTAATGTAAAAAAGATTTGTGCAATTTTTCACAATAAGGCTTAAAACGGCGAAGAAACAAAGAAAAAACATTTAATGGATAACAACGAAAGAAAATATAGTAGTATGACATCTCCCTCTTTAAACGAGATTTAAGAAAAGTACTGTATCGGTAGGCGATAGATAACAGCCTCTCAAAGCCCTGGCATTGCAGAGGTTCATGAGCGACGGTGACCGCTTACCATCAGGTGGGCCGTAGGCTCGTTTATCTATCACGCAATGAAAAAAATAAAAAAAAGTAACGTAAAAATAAAAGGAAATGTGAAGGAAAAAATCGTGAGGAAACCTGCATACTTGAAAAGCATTCTATAAATTTGGTAAAAACTATTTCACTTAGCGCATGTTAGTCTAATAATATAATTATTCGAATGTCAAATTTCAAAGCAGAGGTAACCCACAATGGGACTGCATTCAGCCCAGTAATTGCACTTGGAGTACCTAGCAATGCGTGCCCATTAGCCGACATTGTTCACGAGCGCCGGTGGTGGCGAGAGCTGTCATTATATACTATTTAGGCCTGTGTAGGGGATACCTAAGTACGTACGATGTGTAAATCCCAAAATTAATGCCTATTTTGTGAGTAATTTTCCTGAATAGTATTTGAATATTATGTGTTTTCCTCAAAACATCTTTACCGAATTTAGATTAGTTATGATGCCTACCTACAGACAATGTTTAGTCATCTAAAATGAACATCACTGAAAAGCTGAAGAATTTTGCTCAACGAAAATAAGAAACAAACAATTAATTTTAATTGTACAACTTTTTGTATTATAATTAATTGGTAGGGGTGTGCGAATATCGTTCGAATCGAATCGAATAGTATCGCATTTGACTACGACGACTACGACTATTTTGTAGACATCTAGCTCATTAAAGGTATTATCTACAAAATACAAAACTTGTCCTATTTCCGATGCATCGTAGTAATTTCATGTCATTAAATTGCATGTGGTAGGGAGGTTGTAGGTAGTAAGACAGTTACCTCTGACAGTGCAGAGGGGTCCATGACCGACGGTAACCACTTCAATTCGAATTATTATTTTTTATTTATTATTATATTCTATTATATTCGATTCGGAACGAATAATTCGTGTCTAATTAATTGGCCTTTTTTTTCAATTATATCAAGCACGTAGGTACAATAACATTTCAAACCAAAACCTTACAAAGCACCTTCAACTCTGAATATCAAACAAGAATTTTCTCTCACACCGTATAAACATAAAACTGTGAATAAATAAAACAAAAAAGCGAAGTAAAACCACAGCTAGACATAATAGGCATCTAATGGGGAGACGGAGGCAACATTCAAGGTATGAAAGGCGCGCAAATAGGTGTAATACGTGGCACCGCGTTGGGCGCCAAAATTGCACGTCGCCTGCTCGCGACACACGCTAATGTGAATACTGCCTTATACACGGATGTCGAAAGGATTTTATATTTTCTTATCGTATTGAAATATACTATTTAAAAAGATTTTAGGTTTGTAGATTTAATACGATGTCTTCTCGTGATCATGACGTTTGCAACAACGTTGAAATATCGAGACAACTCAATTAATTAAATATCGTGGTAGAACCCGTTAAAAATGCATGAAAGTATTATAGAAAACCGCGAGTGTCTGAATAAGTTAATACGATGTTTTTTTGTTTAGTAGAGCGTTCATGACCATTTTTTTTTTTTTAGTTGGAGGAAATCACCGGATCCCCGACCCCGACCCCGCGGGCGGGGTATGTGGGAGTTGAACCGCACTAAAACCAACCGCTCACATTCAGCGTCCGAACCCCGGCTGAGGTCAGAACCCAGCACGGGGTTATGAGGGACGACGCGACGCGTTACGCCATCGGCACTCTTTCCCATCGCGTCGCCCCCGGACGCCGAATCGGTACATGACCATAGAGCTACAAATTTATTTTTATAGTGATTTCAAGAACTAAATTTAAATACGTAGTTCGATCGCCGCGCAATCCTTGCCAACAAGAAAGAAAAACTTAAAAGGAAGGACAACCACTCCAAAACGGTTCTTTTACTAAAAAAACTACTTCCGCATTAACTTTACGCCTATACCATACTTATCAGATTAAAAACGCTATTAAAAGCCTTAAAATACGTATTAACACACTTCTTAAGCCAAATAGTTCGATTAAAAAAAAAATACAATGTAGCGGGCAATCTTTAGTGAATGAATAGGAAGCACTTGAGTCGGCCGGTTTAAAAAATATCGTCGTTCATTGTGCTGGCAACCCTCGATAATTATTATTTTCGTAGTTGGCGACACTGCGTCGAACAATGGCGCCCAGGGATGTGGGGTTCATGTTTTTGTGCAGTTATTTTAGCGGGGTATTTATTTAAATTGTTCTTTTATGATATCGACAGACCGCTTTTTACCGAGGTTAAATTCCTAAAAGTTATATCTATACTAATTTTGTTAAGCGTTGCATAATATGAATGATGTTTCAGAACTCTTCTTATAACTTTTTTAAAGAGGAACAAGACAGTGATCAGAAAGTACTATCTGAATTTTTTTTTTTTTTTTGGAACGAAGTGCCTTATCGCGCGTTGTGAAAGGGGGCTAGACGGAAAAAAATCTTACGAAA
This sequence comes from Trilocha varians, assembly GCA_030269945.2. Taxonomy (NCBI): domain Eukaryota; kingdom Metazoa; phylum Arthropoda; class Insecta; order Lepidoptera; family Bombycidae; genus Trilocha; species Trilocha varians. The sequence continues at coordinate 838,952 of AP028273.1, read as the reverse complement.
TGTTGTCACGACACTTTTTTGTTTTAGATGATTATCGCTAGATGGCGCTGTGATCAAAATCTTTTAAAACACGTTCCTTATCGCGCGTTACGTTAGGAAAAAAAATATAAGATATCTTTTAATCGAAAGGAACTTCGTTCTATTCGGGTGTCCCATGTCACCTCTCAAGTTTTTTTTTTAATATTTGTATGAGAAGAAAATATGTAATGACATTGTAATAAAGTTAACAGCGGATAACAAGAGCGTCAAATATTTTGATAACACAGTTAACTTGACGAGCAAATTTTTTTATTCCATCTAATGTGACGAAGACGAAATTACGCACGCACTATAGTTTATCTTTAAGAATATTTAAATCTCTTCGTCAATGAAAACTACAAGTTGAAAAAAAGAGCGTCCCCATTCATCCGTTTCCTGTTTGTTTTCGCGCGCTATTACACGTCAATGGACGACGCGACGGATAGGCCAATTACGATTTTTGAATTTCAAATAATGGAACACAATCGGAGCGGCTGTTGCATGTAATTTTGTTTTTTTTTTTAGCTTTTGGCGGTTTTTTGATTGTCACAGATTAAATACTGTTTGGTTTTTTTTTCTAATTTATCTTGGCTGGTGATTATGGAATTGTGTAGCTTGTTTCTTTTATTATGGATTTTAATTTTGTTACTGTTGATTGTGACTACGAAAAAGGGGATTAAAAATCTTGAGAGGTGTCAAGGGACACCCAGATGGAACGAAGTTCCTTTCGATTAATTAGTAAGGGAATTGTAATAAAATATTTTGATCACAGCGCCATCTAGCATTAATCATATAAAACAAAATAAGGAATTGTTTAATAAAATATTTTGATCACAGCGCCATCTAGCGATAATCATCTAAAACAAAAAAAGTGTCGTGACAACTTTTTCATTAGAAATTTCCGTCTAGCCCCCTTTCGAGAACTTCGTTCCAATAGTATATTTTTAAATATGATTAATTATGTTTATCCTAATTTTTTCTGTCATACGAGTCAACGGGCCACCTGATCGTAAGTGGTTACCGTCGCTCATGGACCTCTGCACTGTCAGGTGTATCTGACTTACTACCTACAACATGCAATAAAAACATGAAATTAACAATTGACAATTAATTGTTAAGCTAGGGTTGTGCCCCTGTGCAGTTAATTGAGGCACTCGAATACAACTCCAATTAATGCCAGCCCTAGTTAGGTAACAATACGTGATATTCGTGTTTTTAGAACGTAGTATAATTGGACGTTATTTACTAAAAATGTAATATCGTGTTTTGGCGTTTTTTTTACATTTTTATTGATGACTAGCTTTTGCCCGCGACTTCGTTCGCCACTTCACACTTCATGTGTTATTCTGATGTATAAGCTATATTGTGGTAAAGTTTCATTCAAATCCATTCAGTAGTTTTTACGTGAAAGAGTAACAAACACCCATACATACAAACTTTCGCCTTTATAATATATATTAGATTTAAACAATCACGATATAAATATTTCTTTACAAAAAAGAAAATTATATTTTTTTAAGAATAGCACAATTCGATCTTTATGAAAATTGTATGAGATAATGTCTAAAATGCGCAAAGTTGGTAGACCCAAAAGATGGACCGACTGTCACTGGATGCAGATGGCGCAGGACCGGTCGATGTGGCGAGGGCAGGGGGAGACCTATGTCCAGCAGTGGACGTCTATGACGATGAATGTCCAAAATATCAACTTTCTAACACAAAAAAATAATCGAAATTGTTTTGTCATACCTCTGTTTCCAAGCGACTGCGGCGGCGGTACGTTCCCGTACGATCGATCTCTGGGCGCGTGGTGTCCCAGCGTCCTGTGCCCAGATATGTCCAGACTCGCCACCGTGTGGGACCGCGCCATGCCTGAACCAAAATTAAACATTAAACACTATGTTTGTTAGCAAAGATTATTCGAAATTAACTGTTCTTTCGATTGGCATCATAAAGTACAGGGTGTTGATTTTAGCCGATTTTGTTAGTTTGATTTTCAGACAAACCAAACAATTTACGAAAAATCTGTGAATGCAGTATTATTAAACATCAAAAATAAAATAATATTTCGTTTCAGCAAAACATCCTATCTCTAATATTTAAGGTACTTCCCGTTCATGTCGCATAGTTTTGGGACACCCTGTATTCATTTACTAGTTTTCCCGCTACTTCGTCTGCGTAACACAAGTAAAGTTTCTTCACCGTTTAAACGGGATTTCGGAATCAACATCATGAACAGCAGAATGAAGCCAATTGAAAGTACGCCAATCGTGCATAAGGACAGTTCGTTAAGCACAGTTATAAAATATTAGATACACACACATAAATTCTTTGAGACTTCACTTTGTTGTTCATGATGTTGATTGTTTGTTACACTCTAAACACGTTTTCGTTGTCGTCACTTATTCGTTGATTGTCACATTATATTGTAGACTAGCTGGCCCACACAACTTCGTCTGTGTCACATAAGGAAATTTTCTCACCGTTTAAACCTTCCCTGGACTTCTACGAATATATCAAGATTAAAATAAGCCAAATTGGTTCAGTCGTTCTCGAGTTTTAGCGAGACTAACGAACAGCAATTCATTTTTATATATAAGAAGATGTCACATTATTTTTAACTTGTGACCTTTTCACATGTCACTACTTTTGTAACGTGTCACACCCTTTTTACGTGTCACAACTTTTGTAACGTGTCACAACTTTTTAACATGTCACAACTTTTTAACATGTCACAACTGTTTTGCGTGTCACTACTTTGTAATGTGTCACAACTGTTTCACGTGTCACAACTTTTGTAATTTGTCACACGTTTCCGTTATTCTCACCTATCTGCGGCCGCCAATTCCTGTTCTCCCGTTCATCCAGCTGGCCCGGCTTCAGAACCCTGGGTGGAGCCACCGCCTCCTTCAGCCTCCGCGCCGGGAACACGAACTCGTCAGGGTACTGCGGATCTTCGAAGCGGACCACCACCACACGGTTGCCCAGGACTGGAGGTAGACCTATCACGGGGGATGGTAGCTGCCTGGATAATTGAATATTTCGTTATCATAATCAAGTTTTTTACTTTTATTTTAAAAATATTGATAAATGTTACAAAAGACATGCTCGCTGAGTTTCTTGCTAGTTCTTTTCAGGACGGTGGTTTTTTTTTTGTTCGAACTAGTCGTAGCTTTTAGCTTTTGATATCAACAAGAATGAGCATATGGTCAATGTTGAAAATAAAGTATTTATTTATTTATTTATTTATTTTATAACAGAAGCACCAACTACATTCACACTTAACTCTACTTATACTAAAAATACATGGTTAACTCTTGGCCCGAGTGGAATGTAAAATAGAGGTGCATACAGCTTTCACAAAACTAGTATTAACTCAAAGTCACAAAACAAAAAAAAAAAAAAATAGCTTATTTCAGCAATTTTATCAGACCCTGTCAAATTTCATTTCATTATGTCCATCTTGAAGTGAAGCTTGAAGTTTTAAAGGTGCACCGGAGCCCATGAGCATTAGATTTAAATTTATACCTACAAAATGTATAGAAATTGTTCAAAATTGGGCCTGGGCGTTTTGAAAAGGACATTAATTTCAAATTACAAATTTATTGTAATTTTCCTGATTAAAACGAATCCTGCTCAAATAGCATTGGGTTTCTCTCTTAGTAATAAATAAAGAAAAGTAATTTTAAAATTGATAATTTAAGGTCGTACAACTGGGTCTTCCACCCTATTTTTCTTTCTACCCTACTCACCCTCCAATGACGACATTATCCGCGCTCAGCATCACGTTCCCCCTCACCCCCTCCCACTGGTAGGGGTACTTCTGTTTGTTGTCTATGAGTTGTCGCAGGTCACGGTCGGCCTCCTCGTACAGCCCGAGCAGGTAGCTGTAGCTCGGGTTGTTGGTGGACACGTAGAGGCGATCGTGACCTCGGATGTTGCGTTGTACTGAGGATTGTGACGCTTATTGTTATAGTGTTAAGGATTATTTTTGTGTACACTAATGCAGAGTGAACTACTAATTAGATTTCAAGCCATTTTATTTCAAACTAGCTGGCCGACACAACTTCGTCTGGGTTACATAAGGAGATTTACTCACCGTTTAAACCTTCCCTGGACTTCTACGAATATTTCAAGATTAAAATAAGCCAAATCGGTTCAGTCGTTCTCGAGTTTTAGCGAGACTAACGAACAGCAATTCATTTTTATATATAAGACTAGCTGGCACGCGCAACTTCGTCTGCGTGGCGTTTCAACCAAAATGGCGGATTGTAATATTTTAATTTATTAAATATCTTATAAACTTCACGTTTTTAAGTAAAACCAAATTAGTGTTTTAAATTCTTTTAATATAAAGTTACCCACAATACCAATAAATCATCATGCCTATTTGATAGCAAAAAAAAACTTGAGAGGTGTCAAGTTCCTTTCGATTAATTAGTGAGGAAATTGTAATAAAATTTTATTTTTTTAAAGATTTTAATCCCAGCGCCATCTAGCGATAATTGTAGTAATTAAACAGAGCCTTTAAATAATAAGTGTATTTATTCATAAAACAGTACAGCACAGAGACTAGCGAATGACAAGACAATTGACACGGTTGTGACATTCCATAGACTACTCAAGGGGTGCGTTCAACTTCTTAACAATAATCATCTAAAACAAAAAAGTGTCTTGACAACTTTTTCATAAAAATTTCCGTCTAGCCCCCTTTCGATAACGCGCGATAAGGAACTTCGTTCCAAAATATAAAAATAGTACTTACTTTCAGCTTGCGTTAATTCACTATAGTATGGTTCGAGCGCTTTGAAGAGTCTGCCTTCATCCACAAACGGTAGTAGAGCGACTCCCTGCCACGCGAACTTCTTGCCGTTCAAATCGATCTTGAAATCCGTCGGGTAGAAATCGATTATTGGGGAAAACTGAGGAAAAACATTAACTTGAATTAACGTAAAATTTTTAGTTTTTGACATTGTGCCGGGGCGATACGTGAGCGACAATCGCGAACACGGAATCGGTGGGAGGTTATAGTGCGGTTCAACTGCCATATACCCAACGCGCGGGGCGAGTGAAAGTACGGCGATTTCCTCACGTCCCAAAAAAAAAGTGTGTAATCTCGGATTTTACTGAACAATAATTTCACATTGTTGTATATTTATTTAAACAGGATTATTTGTAATTAACGGTTTCGAACGTTATAAAATACAGGATGTTGATTTTTTTTGAGTTTATTCTGTTTTCAAAAAAACCAAACAATTTATGAATAATCTGTATAATAATCTTTCAGAAAAACATCTTCAGTATTTAAGATACTTCTCGTTCATGTTGCATAGACTTGGGACACCCTGTATATACCAGAGTATTCTTGTTTTACTTACCGGGTCGCTCATGAGTTGTGCCCAGGGTTCGGGCACGTGTTGTGAACTGGCAGCAGGAAACACACCCATAAGTTGCTCCAGGGGACGGAACTAGAACAATAATAATTTACTAAAAATATAACCATTTCTTGCAATTTATGAAACTGGATAATGAAATGTTATTTATTGAATTTTTTTTTCGCCTGTCACATGTTTTTTGTGCTGTCACATACAGGGTAAATATGTTCTCGAAGTCGAAGTAGAATGAATGTCATGTCGAAGTACTTGAAACTATGGCGTAGGTATGTACCATAAAATATAGAAAAAGTAAGTAAAATAATTTTAAGAACAAAAGCGGTTCTAAGTTGTATTTCGATAAGACATTCACCCCACTTCAGCTTTTCCAAATTTACAGATCCACCCTATCTAGACACGAGGTAGCGTGTCAAGCCAAGTTCAAGAAAGAGAATTGGCGAACCGCACCGTGTGTAATATTACACGAACCATTTGGTGCCACTTTTGACCCTACATATTTTCGGGAACTGCGTCAAAATTGGTGTTTACTTTTACCCAATATGTGGCAGGAACCCAAATTGAAGTGACATCAGTTTAAATCTTATTTCATTTAATTTTTATAATACAACTAGCTGACCCGCACAACTTCGTCTGCGTCATTGTTGATAGGAATTGTTCCCAGGAATTTTATAAAAGTACTCATCAGGACGCTTCATTAGAGCCCAAACACGATGAGGTTATCTTGCTTATTGACGGAGTTCCTGTGGCCACCTTCCAGCTCCATCATCAGACCTTGATCTAAGATATCCTATCTCTCAAGTTGGATCGAACTGCACATGGTGTGCAAATTTTATTATAATCGGTTAAGTGGTTTAGGAGTCCATTGAGGACAAACATTGTGACACGAGATTTATATATATTAAGATATTTTCAAGAAAAAATATATCTTTGGCTAGAGTGAAAAGCATATTACGATTATTTTAAACTCAAAATAAAATGTTGTCATTTACCACCATTCATCTCGGAACTCACCGGCTGCGTTCCCTTCTCGAAGTGCGTGGAGAGTCCGCATATGTTGACGAAGTCGGAGGCGAAGGGCGCGTAGTGGTAGGGGAAGTACCACTTCCAGCTCGCGCAGCCCTGGTAGTAGTAGCGGAGCACCCAGCACAGACCGCGCACGTACTGTAGGGCTACGCGGTACCTGGGGGGTTAGGACAGATAGATAGAATAGTTTTTATTGTACACCAATCAAAATAACCAATCAAGTCGTGGTGGGGTAGTGGTCGAAGCGCGTCCTTCCGAACGGGAGGTCGCGAGTTCAAATCCGGCCGGCTTGTACCTCTAAATCTAAATGTGAAAAAGATTTATGTGCAATTTTTCACAACACCACTGGCTAAAAACGGTGAAGGAAAACATCGTGAGGAAACCTGCATGTCGGAAAAGGGTTCTAAAAATCCTTTGAAGATATGTGAAGTCCCCAATCCGCACTGGGCAAGCGTGGTGGACTATGCCTAACCCCTCTTCTGAGGAGACCTGAGCCCAACAGTGGGCAGTAATGGGTTGGTACAGGAATCAAAATAAAGAAAACATTCTAGAAAAGCACAAAAAATAGTGTTACGGTTTTTTTAAGAAAAATATTATTTATTATCTTAGTTCTTTTTAGGATGGTGGGTATTTCCTTCTCCGAACTGGTGGTAGCCTTTTTTCAACAACTAGCATGATAATTTTCGTTAACGTTGAGAATAAATAATTTAATTTAATTCCCTTAACTCATTTCATGTTAAGTGGGCCGTAAGCTTGTTTATCTGTCTTGCAATTTAAACAGTCTTACGAAATTTCCTTAAGAAAAATAATACAAAAAAGTCATGCCCGCTGAGTTTCTTGCCAGTTCTTCTCAGAACTGTGGCTATTTTTGTGCTCTTATTAGCAACATCATGATAATTTTAATTAATGTTGAGAATATGTAATTTCATTTAATCTATCATGTTTCTTGGAGAGATTTGATCCTTAACAGTAATTGATTGATGCAATAAAACTACAGGATGTGATTTAGTTCGGTTTGTAGCAGATTTAATTCCTGGGTGTATTAAGATTATTATTTTTTTAAATCTATAAAATAAATGCAGTAGTTTCTTTTAAAAAATAAACGAATGTTTCCTTTTAACAAAATCCACTAAAATCATTCGAGTACTTCCCTCGGAGGGGGCGTTTAAAAATAAAAAAACGTAAACTCCCATTTTCAAAAAAACTTTCCTATCGTTAAAAGCTCACCTAAACTCCATGTTCTCCCTGCTGACCTCAAACTTGCTCTCATAGTACCGCTCCTTGAACCCCTCCTCCCAGAGCCGCACCTCATCATGTTTATCCTCATCCTCCTCATCATCGAGACCTGCTGCTGCAGCAGACCGTTTTCTACCACGACTTTCTGCTTCTTGCTGAAATGTGGTGAGGGTTATATTGTCTATGGATAGCGGACATATTGTTTTTGGGATTTAAAACGTCACGGTGTGTGTAAAAAAATATTTTTTTTGATTTGAATAAAAAACAGTCGACTGCTCAAGAAATGACAACAATCTATCGTTGCGGAATTCCATACTATGATGATTTTTTTTTAAATCAAATTCTTAAAATAAAAGTGGTTCTAAGTTTTATTTCAACAGTTCATTCACCCCACGTCAGATTGTCCAAAGTTACAGATCCACCCTGTATATTTTAGGTTACTATTTGAATAATCTCCAGTGTCCTCGGACATTGCAGAGGTTCATGAGCAACGGTAACCGCTTACGATCAGGTGGCCCGTTAGTTCGTCTGCCTACGAGATAATAAAAAAATGCACATCTATGTGTTTATAAATATGAATATAATCTTACCTCTGCGACGGCGTTCATTCCGGCGATCCGTATGTCGGCGGCTTCTTTACGTACGTTTTCCATCGCCTTTGAACTTTGACCGATCGCCTGTTCGATGGAAACACACAATATTAACAAATATCTTTCAATTTAAGGTAAAACACTCATAAAATTCAAATTTGTGTTTCTGGGTGATGTAAAAATGTATAATTGCTTGGTAGTATTAGCAGTGGCGTGCTTGCATATTTTAATCAGGGTATGCAGAAATGTAAATCTGAGCAATTTTCTACATATTTACATCCTATAATCAGTTTTATTTAACTTTTATGCTAAATAATAGTAATGAGAAGTGTATTTTGATTGAATATACAGCGTTTAATCGATTTTAATTGTATTTTTTTTTTTAATTACATCAAATTTTCATAGGTTAGGGTTTGCAGTGCTTTTTTCTTGTATGAACTGCACGCCACTGAGTATTGGCTACCAAAGCTAAATAAACATCCCTTTTGCTCGCACAAGTTAAATCCACCCTGTATAGCCTATGAAACTCACAAACAAAGTAGTTCCTAGTTAAGGCAAGTCAGCAGCAACTTGATAGTAGTCATTATAATTCAGGAATACATACTATAAATTAGGTACCTTTGTTTCTCTTATACTAAACCTACTAGAATGGGAGGGGTAATTCCTTCCCCCTCACCTAATAATCGAAATCCCCCTCTGCAAATTATCTTGAGAACAGAAGGCCCTCTTCTATCCTCCCTCTATCGGCACGTAACTTCCACGCAATTTTTGTCAAAACAATCGCATGATTTTTTGCAATTGCGAATATTAATTACATCCCTAGTTGTTACAATACAGATATCTACAACAATAATAAAATACTTTCATGCATTTTCAACGGGTTCTTACTGCGATATTTAATTAATTGAGTTGTCTCGATATTTCGTTGTTGTTGCAAACGTCATGATCCCGAGAAGACTGGATACTGCGGGTCGATTTAAGAGCAAACAAATCTGTCTACCCTCGCACTCGTTCCCTTTTGGGTCGTACCACTGGAAAGTACCGTACCAGTGATCATGACGTTTGCAACAACGTTGAAATATCGAGACAACTCAATTAATTAAATATCGTGGTAAGAACCCGTTGAAAATACATGAAAGTATTATAGAAAACCGCGAGTGTCTGAATAAGTTAATAATAAAATACATACAACAGGAGCAAACTGCGTCTTCTCCAACAGACCAAAGTTGACCTTCTGTTGTTTTTTCTTCGCTTTGTCCCTCGCTCTGAAGTTGAGTTCGTTCTGATGCCTTCGCTTGAAGATCTCGTCTTCCACGTGACCTAGCTCAGTCATTATGACCTGGACTCGGTCTAGATTCACGTCGCCCGAATCTGTTATCCAGCCCTGTAAAGAAATTATTAGTTATGCAAACAAACAGTGAATAATATTCGTTTGTATAAATATCGTGGTAAATCTATATTTGGTCCTTCGAGACGGATGGTTAAGTGTGATCATGTTTTAATTGTAAATTACGCTAAATAGTTTTGAAGGTAGTGTATATGAAGTCTCCCATACGCATTGAGCAAGCGTATTGGGGACTTGACTGTGCCTGATTCCTCTACTGATAACAGGCCACCTAATCGTAAGTGTAACGGTTACGAACTGTACCAACCAATTACTGCTCACTGTTGGGCTCAGGTCTCCTCAGAAGAGGGGTTAGGCATAGTCCACCACGCTTGCCCAGTGCGGATTGGGGACTTCACATATCTTCAAAGGATTTTAGAATCCTTTTCCGATATGCAGGTTTCCTCACGATGTTTTCCTTCACCGTTTTTAGCCAGTGGTGTTGTGAAAAATTGCACATAAATCTTTGTCACATTTAGATTTAGAGGTACAAGTCGGCCGGATTTGAACCCGCGACCTCCTGTTCGGAAGGACGCGCTTCGACCACTCGGCCACCACGACTTACAGAAGAATACATCAACCAACTAAACTTCAAACATTTAACGTACCTTAGTCTTGTAAACGCATTTCTTGTACAAGTTGACGAGTCTGTCGACGGCTCCCTCGCGTATCTCGAGGCTGGGCAGGTGCGGCAGGAAGTCGTTGCCCACGAAGAAGCACATGAACACCCAGTCGTCCAGCGCGCGCTCGAAGTCATACGGAAACGGAAGGTTCGGCATCTTGGAGCGGGAAAAGTTGAAGTTTTACTACTATAATATGTTTTTTTTGTTTATTTCATTCATTTACATAGAAAATACATTTTTGGTTTTGAGTAAAAAATTTATATCTCCTTAGAATAGGTAACTTTCTAACAGAAATAGATACATTATTTAACTTGGAGTAATTCTAAGATTATATCCATTAATATGAGACTATCAACAAAACAACTTTTAGCACTGAAACATCAATTTGGTTTTTCATAACTAATTAAATCAAATAGTTTCTAGTGATTCTCACTCTAGGCTTGGCCTGTGGGGGCGGCGCGACGAGAAAGAATGCCGAGTACGCAACGCGTCGCGCCGTCCCGCATAACCCTGTGCTGGGTTCTGACCTCAGCCTCAGACGCTGAGTGTGAGCGGTTGGAGTTTTTAGTGCGGTTCAACTCCCACATAGGGAATCCGGCGATTTCCTCCATCTCAATAAAAAGGCGTTAACGGAAAACACATTCAATCATAAGTATGAGATAGAAAAGATCCGAACCTACCTGTAATTCTCTCTCCAAATATTCTCGTAGCACGCTGAGCCTGACAAATATGAAGTTGTCCTGATTACCGAATGCCGGGTCGGATCGTACTACGGAAGCATCGGGGTTCGTTCCCGTACACTCTTTCATTTCATGCCCTAAAGAAAGAAATTAACAAAATCTTTAGAAACAAAAATCAGTCTAAATAATATATGGTAACCTTCGAAAATATTAATTTAAAAATGGCATCAATGAGACTTGTTTATTTAAACTTATCTAATTATTAGCTTAGTAGTGTGTTGTGTAGAATAGCAATTAAATATTTTGGAAATAACTTACCACCTTAAGTGGTCACCATCACAACCTTTGCAATGTCAGAGATCAAACTTATCTAATACGCCCCAACCTTTAAGAATTAAGATTTAAACTGCACATACTATAATTACCTACACTATGAAGACTAGGCACTACATGGGCCACTCATTGCTCTGGCTTTGCAGAGATTCATGAGCGACGTTAATCGCTTTCCATTAGGTGGCCCGTAAACTTGCTTATCATTTAAAACTCAACATTGTGACAATATATATATATATATATATATATGTGTATATATATATATATATATATATATATAGCTTTATTTATCCTTATAATGTTTGTTTCTTAATCTAAGTACACTTAAATTTAGTTATATTTTTATGGCCCCTTTAGGGTAAAAAAGCCTCCTCCATCCTTTTCCATGCTCCTTTATCACGGGCCAGGGTCATCCAGCTCCTTCCCGCTATTTTTCAATGTCGTCCGATCATCTTTTCCTCTGTCTGCCCTTTCGTCTTTTTCCAGTAGGACCAGTCCAAATTGTTGTTCGAAGAGTCCATCTTTGTTTGTCTGGATATCTAGCCAGTGACAATATATACAAAATTAAAATAAAGACATCTACTCACCAAGTTGTCCGCAAACATCACAAGGTCTCGGCTTGTTAGGTTTGAACTCTTCTCTAATAATGGTGAAGTTAGGCTCGTGTGTGGCCAGACCCAACATTATCAGATCTGCGTCGGCGCCGCACAGCACGTGTTGAGTGTTAGGATCGTGGTCCGGTTGGGCTGTGTATGAAATTATGGGAATGCTATGAATTTTTTTCTATACTAATATTTTAAAAAGGCTATATTATATTGTAATAGTTTTCAATTGAAATTAGATAAAAACTGCTAAAGCATTTCTTTATTTTCTTTATTGCATAGATAAAGTAGCGCTGGTCAGCTAGTAGAAATTATAATCGGCCAAATATGATTTTATTTTTGTTTTTTTTTTTTTGAGTTAGAGGAAATAAAAGAATTCCCGCGTGGGAGTTGAACCACACTAAAACTTCCGACCGCTCACACTCAGCACGGGGTTACGCCGGACAGCACGACGCACCAAGACATACTTTACCGGCACGACACCGCGAAGAGAATAGCTATCTCACCTCTTTGTCTTCTGATGTAATCCATAATCTTGTGTTCCCCCTCTCCGGGAACATTCGCGTCAGATAATATAACCTTGATGCCTTTCCATCCAGGGTCATTGTTTAATCTGAAAATTATTCAAAGTTACTGTAAAAAATTCTGAAAAATACTGGTTTTCTGTTTTGGTTAGGAATGAGTTGTATTATATGTATACTGCCATGTTCTAAGCTTACATATTCAATCTATATACTGTATGTCAGGTAAGCTTTAATCAATTTACTGACCAATGCCTAAAGTAAAAAAAAAACTTGTAGTATTTTGTAATGACTTATGCAGTGTCATTGCATTTAGAGGTTTATTCTAATCATTTAATACTGATTTTTGAAACATAGCTAAGGAGTCTACAGGGGGTAGCGTAATGATATGTTACATGTGCAGTATTTGTGTTGCTCAATCCCATGCAGGGTTTTAACCTCAGCTACGGCTTGGACACTGAGAATGAGCACTAGGTATCAATGCTGTTCGACTCACATTTCCGTGAGTAGGTGGAAGTCCAGTATATTCTTACTACTCAATCTATCAATCTCTCAATATTAATATGTACTCAAATTCCTTACCTATCATGAATATAATAATGCAGACACTTGCTAAGTCTGTCCATGAACGGAGTACCCGGTGTGATGCAGTTGGAATCAAAGTGCGCTTCTTTGGGCCTCTCGGGAGGCAAGTAAGCACCTTTAGCTTGAAGCTCGCTTCGTATACGAGCAACCTCTTCAATCTTTTCCTGTGTTTCTTTTGAGGCTCGAAAACGTCTTGAACGTTGTTGGTTCATTTTTGCTCTGGGGGCCTGAAATAAAAATTAAATGAATTTGTTAGCAACTACAAGGAATTATAAACATAGAACTAAAACATCAGAAACCAACATGGTCAGGAAGAGTAAAGTCATTACAGGAATTAATGAGTGACAGAAAACAATTGCCATCAGGATGGGCTACTATGTATATACTAGATGATCTGTTGTCTACTACATTTTTAGCTGCAAAATAATACAGTAATGAATGAAAAAATGTTTTTTTTAATAGAGAAAAACCTAAATCGCTCAAATATCAGAATTACTCATACTCATTTAATAAAAACTGGTAAAAACCCGTTTAATCTTTGTGCAAGTGAATACATACCACTCCATCAATAGCCATATACAGGAGTTTCCTCGGCCTGACAATACGGAACAGCCTGTCGATGCATTCAAAGATGGCCACCATCATCTCATCCTCATCCTTGGGTGCCGGTTTATCTTCCGGATGGGTGCACGGGTGAATGATACCGTTCATGTCCAGGTATAAATTGTCAAATTCCACATTATTTGGATTGGGTTCTGAAGAATCCACAAATACTAACTGGCCATCTACGTCGGTTGGCTGAAAAAGGTTTTTATTGTGTAAGTTAAGGTGATATCAATGAGAGTGATAATGAGAATTAGTAGGTAAGATTGCCGATATCAGGTTTTATTTTTCAATAATGCTGCTTAATTTATGAAAAATACGCGCTATTGTCACGATAACAGTATTCGTGTATTAGGTTATTTGATGGGAGGGAAACAAACAAAAAATTTTTCAGAATATTTTTACGAAGTAGGACAACATTGTGAATTAATGTTTCTAAAGGAATAATGACTACGTTATACTTTGTTTTAATAAAAAAAATCTCCAGCGTATTTTATGTAAGAATATCTAAATATTATCAGTATTTCGGTCTCCTAATAACTGTAAATAACATTTTTAGGTTAAGTAGGCTAGCTTTATTTACCTTCTGTTCAACACATTCTACTATTACACTCGGATATTTCCGGCTCAGCCAGCGGAAGAATGCTGGTACTCCCATCCTGGCTCCCTTGTCTCAACTTTTACTTATAATTTTAATGTATTTTTAATTTATTTTAAATGTCACGTATTCAACACAAACAAATCGACGCAGTGGCCATTTTAAACAGAAAGAGAGGGAAAATAAACAAAGTGGGATGAAAGATGACTTTCGTTCGTAAACTAAAATTTTGTGTTTTGAAATTGTAAAGTAAATGGGATTGAAAAGAAACAAATTCAGTAAATATTTATTCAGTTGAGCAAATACAATAATATGTATTATTCAATAATATAAATTAATTGAATACAAATCAAACGCTAGAAAGGCGAAAAATTCACGTTTTTATTCAAACATTTCTGAACGGTGAAAATATGTCAAACCACTGAAAAACAGCTGATTCGATTCTGAATTTGTATCTGTGATTTGAATGGAAATTTTAAAAAATGAAGAACTTTAAATTTTTAAAGAATTACAGAAAAATCTTTAAAAATGCAATGCGAACACGATGTTACAGTAATTCTATTAAAAGCGACGCAACTGGAATGGAAAATATTCGGAATATCGGTATTTTAGCTCACATAGATGCAGGTTAGGTTATTATTTATAAAACTTATTTATTTTATGATAAAACTTTAAATTAGCTCAGTTATCCAGCTGACAAATTCTCAATCTCAAATATTATGGCTTATATCATTTTTTTCATATTTTACCTAAATTTCATAAAAATAGTTTAATCTGACAAGGTTCAAAATTCCATTAAATGTCCCATAAGGCAAAATTTCAAAACACTTCTCCATCTTCTTTTTACACACTACGTTATCCAAATACTCAATGACACAAACTTAAAATAAAATTTTCAGGTAAAACAACTACAACAGAACGAATGTTGTTTTACTCTGGCACAATCCGGTCAATGGGAGAGGTGCACCACGGTAACACTGTCACAGATTACATGGAACAAGAGAGACAAAGAGGAATCACTATTACATGTAAGTTTATAATATCAACTTAGGACATTTGGTCCTAAATTTTTGAGTAAAACATGCATCCCACTATTTTAGGGTCTATTGACAGCTTTAGTGTTAGTTTTGGGCCTTATTCATGCTAGGTGAGATTTATTAATTTGTGTATCAACAAGTGCAGGTATCAATTATTTTTAAATTTAATGATTTTTATTGGCAGACAAGCTAACAAGCTAGTTATTTTATTTTTACCACATAATGCGAGGCTTAAGAAAAGTCCTGTATCGGTAGGCGATAGATAACAGCCCCTCATTGCTTTGGCATTACAGAGGTTCATGAGTGACGGTGACCGCTTACTATTGGGTGGGCTGTAGGCTCGTTTATCTATCACGCAATAAAAAAAATAAAAAAAAACATTTAATTTAATAAACTTAAAATATCTTATAATACAATAGTAATTTATTTGCTCAGCTGCCGCAGTAACATTTCCATGGAGAGGGGGTCAGATCAACCTCATCGACACTCCGGGACACATTGACTTCACCATGGAAGTAGAACAGAGCTTGGCGGTGCTCGATGGGGCCGTCATAGTCCTTGATGGATCAGCAGGTAAGGATACATTGAGAACTAGGAACAAACCAAAATTGGCGTTTGTTAGTGATAGGTGTCTTTTGACAGCCACAGAAGAATGGTAAATTGGTTGTAGGCAACAGAATCAATAATTCATATTTTATTATATTATAGTAAAGAACTAACTTGTGTCGACGATAGCGCCATCTATAAATAGTTTAAATATTTGTTATTTAAACCTCTTTTGTGTAAATACTTTTTGAATTGTAATAGAGAATAGATGTTGGCGCTCTTATTTGAATTTAGAACATTCCATTGCCGAATACAGACGTTTTTTACATTGGTGATCATTATCATCATTAATTTTAGACAAAATTATTTTCAAAATTTTTAAATACTACAGATCATTGACTAACTATCACGCGTGACCTTGTACAACCCCGACGCTGCCATCTGTAAAGTGGAAATAGTAGAATTTTTTTGAACCAAACTTGCCGCCAAAATTTCCACCAGCTCATAAATGATGTATCAATTTCGTTCAGGCGTCGAAGCTCAAACCCTCACAGTATGGAGACAAGCGTCAGGTTACAAAGTACCACGTCTGCTGTACTTAAATAAGATGGACAGAAAGGACGCTTTTGTAGAGGCTTGCGTCGATTCTATCAAAGAGAAATTGCAAGCCACGCCACTGTTATTGCACCATACCGTCAGACACGACGACAAGCTTATTGGTAAGATTTCTTTTATTCATTACAAAAATGAAAACGACCGATTTTCTTTTTCAAGAATAGCGCTAAAAGTTCTAAACAGAACTGTAGCAATAGTTGCTTCGTTACATTTTGTATCCGAACTTTTTTGTACTACAAAAGCGACAGCTTTGTGACGGGAAGAAAAGTAGTCACTCGACTGATGTTATATTTTCGACTTCGACGACGACGAACTAACGGGCCACCTGATCGTAAGCGGTTACATCGTCGTCCATGGACTTTGTCAGGGGACACTGCGGGGCCGCTACTTACATTCTACCTCTTTTCAGACTTTTTCAACCCTCGTATCAAAAAGGACAAGTCATACCATTTCATACAATTTTATTGAAGTAATGTAAGACCTAATATTAAAGTTTCTTGCAGGACTAATAGACTTAATAAACTTAGAAGAAATAATATGGACGCAAGGTAGGGGCCAAGTTTTCAATCGAAGAAAACTAACAGAGAAAGAAGACGGTCACAAATGGGAGGCGGCCATGTTTGATCATAGACAATTAGTTGACACTCTCTCATCCATAGACGATCAGATAGCAGAGACAATAATTACTAGCGAGTCTTTGGAGTTAAATTCAGGTGAAATAGAGGGCGCTGTGAGGAGAGCTACTATTAATATGAAAGGTTTTCCAGTTTTGTGTGGGAGTTCTTATAAAAATATAGGTAAGGGCATTGATAACAGACGATTAGAGAGTAAAAATGGTACCAACTAAATGTTATCAAAATGAAAATAACTTATTTTAAAGAAAACTTTTAAATACAAGCTTTTAAGATCTTGGATATCATGTAGCAGTAGAGTATTTTTTTTTGTTTTAGTTGGAGGAAATCGCCGGATCCGGGTATGTGGGAGTTGAACCTCACTAAAACCTCCAACCGCTCACTTTCAGCGTCCGAACCCCGGCTGAGGCCAGAACCCAGCACGGGGTTATGCGGGGTGGCGCGACGCGTTACGCACTGCGGCACACTTTCCCGTCGCGACACCCCCAGCAGTAGAGTACTAGCAAATAATACTGCTAAATAAAGTACGAGCTCCACCACGACGGGTCAATCCTGTTTAGTACTAGAGTTCCTATAACCACCTTCCAAATCCATCACAGATCACCGCCATTTTGTATTATTGCATTGTCACGCGATATACATCTGCGTGCGAAATGTCAGCTGAATCGGAAACCGGGAAGTTTGTCAAATTTAGCTTGCAAGATTACACCCGAACTTACATAGTGACATCCAGTGCGAGTTAATATAAAGCTTGTAAAAATACTTTTAACAGGAGTACAGACCCTAATGGACGGTGTAATGTCGTATTTACCAAGCCCTTCGGAAGGTCACAAGTTATACAAATGTTTCAATGAGGACCTCGCGGGAAGGGCCTTCAAGGTCATTCACGATGACCAGCGAGGAGTCCTGACCTTCGTGAGGGTTTACAGTGGAGAAATGAAGAAGGGCCAGAAGATTTATAATTTAGGACAAGATAGAAGTGAACAGGTATTTATAATATAGTGTTTTTTTTTGAGTTGGCGGTAATCGCCTGTTTTTCCGCGGGTGGGATATGTGAGTTGAACCGCATTTAAACCTCCAACTGCTCACACTTAGCGTCCGAACCCCGGCTGTATCCAGAACCGAGCTCGTAAGTTACCCGCTTACCATCAGGTGGGCCCTTTGCTTGTTATCTACCAATACAATAAAAAACTTGAAATAAACGATATCTCACTTTATTTTTATGATTGTACTATATTGTCATTTTTTTGAATTTAAAATAGTTAATTTCGTTAAAACTTAATTTTAAAATTTGACTAGCTGAACAGTACGACTTAGCCTGCGCCATAAAAGACGTAATTTTGTATCTAATTAGTATATTAAAAAAGTTATTGGACTTTTAGTACGTATCTCATTTTTTTCCAAAATCTTAAATAACCTACAGCCTTCCTCGATAAATAGATTATCCAACAATGAAAGAATTTTGAGTTTGCATTCAAACAAAAAAACCCTCAGCTTTATTGTATTAGCATAGTTTTTGTTAATTTCAGACTGGTGCATTATACGTGGCTCTTGCCGATGAATACCGTCCAGTAGAAACAGTGACTGCTGGTAACATTGCTGTAGTCAGCTCGCTCAAGGTAATACTTAAAAAAAATACTAATAATATGAACTATTTATTTTATTTAAAAAACAGTTGCTTCAACATTAAATCAAAATTATTTGAAACATTTAATTAAAATCATAGTTATTGTCACTCAAATTATAGGCACAAACATCATGCATAACAACTAAGACAATCATTAAAAAAATATTATGCATAATATATTATAAATTATTAAATATAAAAAATCTTCTTTCTGGAATTCTGTCAAAAAGTAATAAAATACCAATAGCAATGATGACTCAGCGTTTCCTAGGCGACGATGACAGGTGACCTGGTGACGTCATCGCAAGCTGCCGCCAATAGAGCCAAGAGTCAACTGGTGACGTCACTACGTGGTACAAATATGGACGAGCTGATGCTGCCAAGCGC
This sequence comes from Trilocha varians, assembly GCA_030269945.2. Lineage (NCBI taxonomy): Eukaryota > Metazoa > Arthropoda > Insecta > Lepidoptera > Bombycidae > Trilocha > Trilocha varians. Next base: position 819,919 of record AP028273.1, on the reverse strand, counting down.
CAAGCAAAGGCTGCAGGCATTCGAGACGGAACCAACAGTGGAGGAAGTGGCTGAAGTGTTGCTTGGTATAGGTGAGTGTGTGCACGACTGAACCAAGACACAGTCACTACGTGGTACGAGCGTGGATGAGTAAATTCAGTGGAGCGCCAAACAGAGATTACAGTCTAGACAGAACCAACAGTGGAGAAAGCCGAGGAAGCAGTGTATTTTCAATAGAGCAAGAGGTAGTGACGTCACTACGTGGTATGCATGTGAGCGAGTTACTGTTGGTTCTTTTTGTTGCTTGTTCTGTATGTTTGTCTACTATATCTTAGCCCCCAAACGCTTGAATTGATTTTATTTTAGTTTTTTAATTGAAAAATGAAATAAGCTGTTTCATGAAAATCAGTCTAAGATGGCGACCGCTGCAAAATGTCTGATTATTCACCTTTTCTAATAAAAATGCCTATCAAATGACCGAACTTCCTATAAACTACAATAATACCATAACTAAAATAAATAAAAATCAAAAATGGCCGACTTCACAATTCCTTAAGATAGGTTTAAAACTATCTGGTGTTTAATTCCCAATTTATAAACAATGGAAGTAAATTATTATCATGCCTGTTGATGTCCAAAGGGAAAAAGACCTACAGTCTTGAAAAAAAACTGTCAAGAAAGCGGACTTGTCTTTGTCTGTACAGGTACAACAATCCCAGAGCCAGTGTTCCTGTGCTCCATCGAGCCTCCCAGCGCTGCCCACCAGGTGGCGCTGGAGACGGCTCTGGAACAGCTGCAGCGGGAGGACCCGAGTCTACGCGTGCATGCTGATGATGATACAGGACAGATCGTGTTAGCTGGTAAGTAGTACTGCTTAATCTCGTGCTGGATTCTGTCGGTTAATTCTCAGTGTTCCGAGAAGGCTCATTCCATAGCCGGATGGTGGGTGGCAAAAAAAGAGTACCTATACTGGTTGTTCCACGGGGAGTGCTCTGAGGAATTATTTGAGATGATTCCAACATCTCCCTTCTATTACCGTACCACTCGGCGTCGAGGTGGAGTTCATCCTTACTATATGGAACCACCGTCCATCCACGGTCCGTTTCAGGAACACTTTTTTGCCACGCACCATCCGGCTATGGAATGAGCTCCCCTCTTCGGTATTCCCAGAGCGCTATGACTTGTCCTTCTTCAAACGAGGCTTGAGGGTTAGGTCGTAGGTAGCGACCCCTCAGTGTCTCCTGACATTGCAGAGGTTCATGAGCGACGGTAACCACTTACGATCAGGTGGCCCATTGGCTCGTCTGCCTACATGGCAATAAAAAAATAAATAATAATCTAAGTCGTACCATGGATGGACGGTGGTTCGTAGGAATGAACTCCACCTCGACGCCCCGTGGTGCGATCATAGAAAGGAGATGTTGGGATCACCTCGAACCAGTAGCGTGCAGTTCATACAAGCAAATATGCACTGCATACTTTAACCTTTGAAATGTATAGTAAAAATAGAATGAACGCTGTATATTTACTCAAAATACACGTTCATCGCTATTATTAGCATATTTTTAGCGCAAAAGTTAAATGAAATTGGTAAATATGTGGAAAATTTACATTTCTGCATACCCTGACTTAAATATGCATACACACCACTGTTTCGAACAATTCCTCGGAGGACTTCTCGTAGCACAACCTGTATAATATCCAAAAAGACCCGAAGTATCTTCACAGACCCGAATCGTTTTAAAATTATTATATCTACAACATAATATCTCACTCGCGGTTATCTACATCACTTACACTATTACTAAACGGGTTCTTACCCGTAGGAACGAGTGCGAGGGAAGACAGATTTGTCTGCTCTTAAATGACCTACCCGCAGTTCCTCAGTCTTCCCGTGATCGTGGCGCTTGAAACAGTGCCGAAATATCGGGACCGCTCAATTAAAAATAATCGTGGTAAGAACCCGTTTAGTGATAATGTAAGCGATAATATATCACTCTTGTAACTCATCTCCAAAAATTCCAACACATTCTAGGTATGGGTGAACTCCACTTAGAAATAATCAAAGAACGCATCATCCGCGAGTACAAGATCGACGTTGAGCTAGGCCCCCTCCAGATAGCGTACAGGGAGGCTTTGGAGGGGGGCGCTAAACATACACACACCGTCGATAGGAAAATAGGGGGCATCAAACAACAGTTGAAGATCACTTTATCCGCGAAAACCGTGAAAGGGGTCACACAGGATAAGATCTTGAAGTAAGGAAGTTTGGATAAATTCATTACATATTAAAAGCTAAGCTTTGAAACAAAAATAATACCAGATACCAAAAAACTAAATGTATCACGGTCCGATACAGGCTAGGCCTAGTGTGAGGGCCAACTGGAAACATTCTGTTTTCCTGTACCAACCCATTACTGTCCACTCTCAGGTCTCCTCAGAAGAGGGATTAGGCATAGTCCACCACGCTTGCCCAGTGCGGATTGGGGACTTCACATATCTTCAAAGGATTTTAAGAACCCTTTTCTGACATGCAGGTTTCCTCACGATGTTTTCCTTCACCATTTTTAGCCAGTGGTGTTGTGAAAAATTGCACATAAATCTTTTTCACATTTAGATTTAGAGGTACAAGCCGGCCGGATTTGAACCCGCGACCTCCCGTTCGGAAGGAAGCGCTTCGACCACTCCCCCACCACGACTCGTTGAATCGATCAGGAATCAGCAGCTTATTTTTTTATTTCGTTTAATAATAACAAGTTTGTTTTTAGGTTAGACAAGTCCCCAGACAGCGCATCGAATCTGTCCCACTTACACCCGCGCGTGCTGACCGCCATCCGACAGGGCGTCGTAGCCGCCACTACTCATGGACCGAAGCTAGGATGTCCGGTATGATATTATTATTACTCAAATGAAATAAGGAATTTGAATGTGGTCTTTGTCGCTTTGTGAGAAGAGAAGTCGAAACTCATGTTTTCCTACTCCTTCTATCATCTTCTGATTAAATTCGTAGCTGGTCCAAAACAAGTTAGCTTTCCCTCGGGTTCCTGGGCTTCACTGCTCAGAGTCATTACGATGGTCGCCGCTGTGGATCCCCCTACTCAGGAGTTACAGTGGTGGGAGTGGGAGGTGGGCCAATACCCGAATTAAATATAATATCATCTGTCAGTTGTATACAGGGTGGATCTGTATTTTTGGACAATCTGACGTGGGGTGAATGACCTATCAAAATACAACATAGCACCATTTTTATTTTTTGTATCGGTTAAACTTTTTTTGTCTGACATTGTATGGAAAACGTACGACTATCGTTGCGGACTTCCATACTATGACGAAAAATCGTTAAGAAAGGTTCTGTAACATCCTGTATACGAAAAAACATACATTTTTAAGGAAGCCGTGTGTTCTATGAAAACTACTTTCCTCTTGCACCCAAAATTGGCTCTATAGAACTGTCTATACGTGATATTTGAGAGCCATAAATGGTATATAACGGCGTAAATAGTGTGTTGAGGTGTAATGACGTGGTAATTAGTCGTTCTTCGTTTGGTTTTGTCAGGGATGACGTCACAATGTCCACTTGAACACTTGATGATCAATACTTTTGAATAAAAACTTCAAAATAACGAGTTTTAACAGTTTTTTACTTTTACATCCGCGAGGTCCGTTCGCCTCGACAATTCAGACATGAATGAATAATAACAGCGGCCAACGCCTGTATCTATAGCAAGTCTCCACTTCCAACTACCCGCACTGTGAATAGGTTGGTTTCCCTTGTTATCACCCCGTCATATATTATAATTATTGTGTAGGTAACAAATATTATTTTATTTGTGTAGGTAGTAGATGTGCAAGTTACTCTACACTGGTTCGAGTCCACGAGGAGTACATCCGACTCTGTGGTCACGGCTTCCGTAGTACAATGCTTAAGGAAGGTAAGTCTCTTTTTTTAGAAAGTAGGTTAATAATGAAATTGACCACCGAAAAATGTGTGTGGGTTACAGTCGCAAATAGACCTCTAGGTTGAAAAATACCACCATTTCAATGAACACGTCATTTTACTATGTCCATCTCAGTAGACAAGTCATATTCCTAAATCCATCTTTATAGACAAGCCATTTCCCCATCTCCATCTCAGTAGACAAGCCATATTCCTATATCCATCTTTATAGACAAGCCATTTCCCCATCTCCATCTCAGTAGACAAGCCATATTCCTATATCCATCTTTATAGACAAGCCATTTCCCCATCTCCATCTCAGTAGACAAGTCATATTCCTATATCCATCTTTATAGACAAGCCATTTCCCCATCTCCATCTCAGTAGACAAGCCATATTCCTATATCCATCTTTATAGACAAGCCATTTCCCCATCTCCATCTCAGTAGACAAGCCATATTCCTATATCCATCTTTATAGACAAGCCATTTCCCCATCTCCATCTCAGTAGACAAGTCATATTCCTATATCCATCTTTATAGACAAGCCATTTCCCCATCTCCATCTCAGTAGACAAGCCATATTCCTATATCCATCTTTATAGACAAGCCATTTCCCCATCTCCATCTCAGTAGACAAGCCATATTCCTATATCCATCTTTATAGACAAGCCATTTCCCCATCTCCATCTCAGTAGACAAGTCATATTCCTATATCCATCTTTATAGACAAGCCATTTCCCCATCTCCATTTCAGTAGACAAGTTATTTTCCTGTGTCCATCTCAGTAGACAAGTTATTTTCCTGTGTCCATCTCAGTAGACAAGTTATTTTCCTGTGTCCTTTTCAATAGACATAAATCTGTCATCTGCAGGTGTTTCAAGAAGCAGACTCCATCCTCCTGGAGCCAGTGATGACCCTGGAGGTGGTGTGTCCTGAGTCTCACTCACAACGTGTCATGGCGGACCTTGCCAGACGTCGAGTTGAAATACAACACGTGCACGTTAGACAGAATAACAAGGTCAGTTAAGCCCACTGCTGGGCTTAGGTCTCCCCACTAGATAAGGCATAGTCCAATGCGGATTAGGGACTTCACATATCTTCGAAGGATTTTTAGAATCCTTTTCCGATATGCAGGGTTCCTCAAGATTTCCTTTACCGTTTTTGGCCAATAGTGTTGTAAAAAGTTTTACATTCAGATAGATATACAGGGTGGACTTTGGACCAGCTGAATTGGGGTGAATGGCCTGTCGAAATACAACTTAGAAGTATTTTTATTTTATACTTCTAAAGAGGACAGGCTTGTTTGTCTGTCTCGAATAGGCTCCGAAACTACTGGTCCGATTACAAAAAATCAGTTTTGGAAAGTTCATTTATCGAGGAAGGCAATATAGTTTCTCTTTGTGACGCACACGAAGTTGCGATTAACCACTCAACTGGGATCGGCAACCAAATTGGTTTGTTTACTTTTGCCAAGTCTGTGGCAGGAGCCAAAATTGAGCGCAGTTCTAAAACTTGTTTTGTTTACATTTTTTAATCGTCTCATATTTTACGGAGATTATATATTTTCGCTGAAAATGCAATATAGCGCCATTTAATAATAAAGATTTACTAAAATATAAGGTTTAATTAAAAATCAAAATTAACAAATATCGGAAAAAAATGTTATTAAAAAGGGGCTCAAACACGGTATTGATACCGAACGAAGTCCCCAGTTTCGCCATCTAGCGAATAGTGATGTTCCCAGTTGAGTGGTTAATAGAGAAAAATAATATGACATTCTCTATTCTTTGCATGACTTTTTCTTCACTATTATTTAAATACTCTTCAATAATAAACCTTATCCCCCAGGTAATAGAGTGCATAGCCCCCCTGTCTGAAATAGTAGGTTATTCCACGACTCTCCGTTCACTGAGTTCCGGGCTCGCGACGTTTACAATGCAGTTTCACTCGCACAGACAGATGGCGCCACAGTACGAAGAAATAGCCATTAAAAATGTTACTGGATTTTAAATAAACTAGAAGTATATCACTTAAAGTCGGAAAGTAAGTAAAATCCCCTGTGAGTTTGAGAAGAAGTCCTTCCTGAGAGTGTAAAAAATGTAATCCGCCATTTTGTGGTCGCGGCCATCTTTGAGTTTCGTAACATAACTAAGAACACTTGAAAAACTTGAGAGGTGACATGGGACACCCGAATAGAACGAAGTTCCTTTCGATTAAAACATATCTTTTTTTTTCCTAATGTAACGCGCGATAAAGAACGTGTTTTAAAAGATTTTGATCACAGCGCCATCTAGCGATAATCATCTGAAACAAAAAAAGTGTCGTGACAACTTTTCGTAAGAATTTTTTCCGTCTAGCCCCTTTCACAACGCGCGATGAGGAACTTCGTTCCAAAACTTTCAAAAAATGTTGCAGTTCGGTTTCTTTCATGATAGTTGCTCCAAAATGGCGGCCGCTACAAAATGGCGAATCCGGATACGAAATGACTCGATAACAACATATAGATTTAAGACCAAATAGTTTTAATAAATTGTAAATATTAGAAACCAAATATGTGTACAATGTATTTCAAATGAAATAAATTCTTCTGTGTTCGACTGTTTGTTTTTGTTATTAAGTTGGCGCCGCCTGAAACAAAACAAAGCATTATCCGATATATTTGTATCACCTTGTATCATCTTGTAATTGAAACTTCATTTTTGAAGTCGGCTCATAACATATTAAAGCGACTGTGGCGACCAAGAATAGCGCGCGAGATCCTGAATCGTGGTAACGACATTTGCATGAATCTTCTACAACTAGTTGTGGGTATCTACAGTAGACTTATGGCCAAAGGGAGATCTCGTTGCGGCCGAGGTAGTGTATGGTGGTCAGAACGAAGCCCGCTGTAGTAGATTTCAGATGTAGTATATACGCGAAGATTCTTGCAAATGTCGTAACCGCGATTCAGGATCTCGCGCGCTATTATTGGTCGCCACACGACATACATCAAATATATTATCCAACTCGTCGAGCAAAGTCTCGTGTCTGAACGACAACCGGACATCCGGCACGTTTGTTCTCGTGATGTCATTTCCGGCCGGACCTTCTCTCGTATACTGCGAGCCTAACCAGTGCTGCTTCATCTAAAAACATATTATAAAAAGATTAGCTATAAGTTGTCCTTCCTCAACGAGACCCTAAAGATGAAGATTAAGATACCAAATAGTTCTCACCTCATGTGGAAATCCTGACATGAGTACAGAGTTCCTGGCCAACTCACACATGTCACAAGAACTGAATTTCCATGCTTGGGCTGCGATGCTGTACTCCTCCATCAGAGGCTCCTATGAATATTAATTAATTGTTAATAATTTAATCCACGGCGGCCACGAACCGGTAAGCGCAATGTTGGTAGACCCCCCACAAGATGGACCGACAATCTGGTCAACATCGCGGGAGGTCACTGGATGCAGGCAGCGCAGGACCGGTCGATGTGGTGAAGTTTGGGGGAGGCCTATGTCCAGCAGTGGCCGTCTATAGGCTGATGATGATGATGAATTTAATCCATGGGAAAACTAAGTAACTACACAATACGTTTCGCGAGGACAACGCACGATGGATCTCCATCTTGTTAGTAAAGCAGTTATAGATACTTTGCAAATCCATCATCGGATCAGATCCATGCGTTCAAAGTTTCAGCTCAATGTACAACCGGGGCGTTGGACAAATTCAACTCTTTTTTATTGCCTTTTAGGTAGACTAGCTAAACGGGCCACCTAGTCGTAAGCCGTTACCGTTTCTCGCAAAATTAATACCAAATTTACATAGTTACATCCTGGGCAATTTAAACAAATGCTTTAAAAGTAATAAATTTCTTTAAACACTCGCGGTTATCTACATCACTAAAACTATTACTAAACGGGTTCTTACCACGATTATTTTTAATTGAGAGGTCCCGATATTTCAGCGCTGTTTCAAGCGCTATGATCACGGGAAGACTGAGGAACTGCGGGTAGGTCATTTAAGAGCAGACAAATCTGTCTACCCTCGCACTCGTTCGTTTACCGGTACCACTGGAACTCGAATAAAAATAATCGTGGTAAGAACCCGTTTAGTAATACTTTAAAAAGTAGTTCGAACTCCGTCACCTTTGTGAAATGGAACTGCAGTGGATCATCAGTGCTCAGAGTGACTCGGAGTCCTCTTGCGAAGTACTCCGGCAGCGGGTTGCGGTGGTAGTTGAGGAACAGCGAGTTGTTGCTGAGAGGAGACATCGCTATGTAGATCTGGGCCAGGTAGTACAGGTACTGGAGAACCGGGACCTGGTTATTGATATTTCATTTATCCACTGGTATATAGTTTCTTCATGGGATGGGATGGGAAGCTAAACAGCTATTTAAAAGACCAAATAGGTAAGCAAGTCATTTCTATCATTATCGTCATGTCAGCATAGATATCCACTGCTGAACATAAATTTCGTCACAACGCCCGGTTACTATGTTATTTCTTTTGCATCAAGTGACATGCCGGGACCCGTGATCTACTTCGTTGGGTCCTCCCACGTTGCTCGTTACGACGTCTAACACTAGACTTTTATAGCGAACTAGCTGGCCCACACAACTTCGTCTGCGTCACATAAGGAAATTTTCTCACCGTTTAAACCTTCTCGGGACTTCTACGAATATTTCAAGATTAAAATAAGCCAAATCGGTTCAGTCGTTCTCGAGTTTTAGCGAGACTAACGAACAACAATTCATTTTTATATATAAGAAAGATGTTTAAATTGTAATGTGTCTCGGTAAGTCAACCAACAATTTGATGATGAGTTGTCATCAAATAAACTTCGGCACAGTCAAGGCTTTACGAGGCTATTACCTGCCTATGATTAAGATGAATATCGCTACCATTAGTACATTACCGAACTACCATCGATAACCTTACAAAAATAAACTTGAGAGGTGTCAGGGGACACCCGGATGGAACAAAGTTCCTTTGGATTAATTAGTGAGGGAATTGTAATAAAATTTTATTTTTTTAAGTTATAATAATTAGTTAGTTTAAATCGTCTCTCTCTCTCTTTTATAAGAGCTGTGATTTAAATTAGAGAGAGATAGACGTTTTAAACTAACTAATTAATATAACTTAAATAAAATATTTAGATCACAGCGCCATCTAGCATTAATCATATAAAACAAAATAAGGAATTGTTTTAAAAGATTTAAATTACAGCGCCATTTAGCGATAATCATGTAAAACAAAAAAAAGTGGCGTGACAACTTTTTCATAAGAATTTCTGTCTAGCCCCCTTTCAATAACGCGCGATAAGGAGCTTCGTTCCAAAACTATTTAAAACCTCGTTAAAGAGAAGCAAATTACAATCTTCAAGAAGTATCGATTCAGCTCTAAAATAAATATAAATAGGACGAGACCTTTCTCAGCATCAGTCCATGAGAGATGTTCTCAGAGAGCAAGAAGCTCGCGCTCAAGTGCGTGGCAGGACCGGCTTCACCAGTGTGAGGTCTCAACACAAACGTATTCAAGCCTTGTTCCCTGTACAATAGACAATCATCTCACTTTAGGATTACAGGACATTCCTCAGAATTGACCTTAATAGACCTTTACTTCTCGGTTCTGCTAAGTGCAGATTTTTAGACACGAGATCAATCGAGACCCTTTTATAGTGTTAAATCTATTTTAAAATTAAAAAACTTGAGAGGTGTCAAGGGACACCCGGATAGAACGAAGTTCCTTTCGATTAATTAGTGAGAATTGTAATAAAATATTTTGATCACAGCGCCATCTAGCATTAATCATATAAAACAAAATAAGGAATTGTTTTAAAAGATATTAATCACAGCGCCATCTAGCGATAACCATCTAAAACAAAAAAGTGTCGTGACAACTTTTTCATAAGAATTTCCGTCTAGCCCCCTTTCGATAACGCGCGATAAGGAATTTCGTTCCAAAAACATTCAATTAACAGAAATTTTCACTTTGACGAAATCGAAAACAAACACCAACCCCGCAATATCAGGGGACCAGCCATCCGTTACTCTTCATGACATTCTCGCGCCCATTACTTACGACATTATTCCTGGTTCCATGGTTAACATCCTAATAAACACCTACCTAAATACTTTTCTGCCTATAAAGAAAATCTTCAGGTCCCATACTTGCGCAACTGGTTGAGCGTGACCATGTTAGCGTACATGTAGTACAAGTAGTAAGCGTAGGGAGGATTCTCCTCATCATCCCACTGCTCAGGGGTCCTCATGTTCTCTGTGAGGTTCGGCATCTCGGGCTTGGACTCGTCGTCCACGCTGTCGAAACCTATCACGTGCTGGAGAACGTTACATATTGATACTCTTATTTAAGCGTACGGTATTTTTCTTGATTTAAGCTTAATTATTTAGTAAAAAGACATTTTAAAATCGGTTCAACCACACGTGAAGTATTTTATGGATTAGTGGCCCAAACATGTCCATACAAACTAACTCTTAACCTTAACCCGATTATCCATACACGCATAGCACCTATAGCAATAACAATATTATCTATGTAAATCTAATATATATTATAAAGGCGAAAGTTTGTATGTATGGAGGGATGTATGGATGTATGTTTGTTACTCTTTCACGTAATAACTACTGAATGGATTTGAATGAAACTTTACCACAATATAGCTTATACATCAGAATAACACATAGGCTACAATTTTTGAATCCCTTTGTAACGCAGACGAAGTTGCGCGGGTCACCTAGTATATAATAAATAGAGAGTCGTGGTGGCCGAGTGGTCGAAGCGCTTCCTTCCGTACGGGAGGTCGCGGGTTCAAATCCGACCGGCTTGTACTTCTAAATTTAAGTGTGAAACAGTTTTATGTGCAATTTTTCACAACACCACTGGCTAAAAACGGTGAAAGAAAACATCGTGAGGAAACCTGCATATCGGAAAAGGGTTCTAAAAATCCTTTGAAGATATGTGAAGTCCCCAATCCGCACTGGGCTAGCGTGGTGGACTATGCCTAATCCCTCTTCTGAGGAGACCTGGGCTCAACAGTGGGCAGTAATGGCTGTACAGATACAAAAATAGATAACATCCTAATAACAACATAAACAGTTTAAAAAGTGACGGTAACTTTCACCATTAAAAAAAAAGTTAAATCACAAAATTAAGTGAACCGTACGCTCGTTTAGCGCTGTAACTAAACGCACACGAAAAATAAAAAGCAATATTCATTCTCTAAAATATACAAACAGTCAGAAATTTATGCAGTTCAGGATTGGAACTGGGGTCGATGGAAACTTGGAATAAAGGATTGAATAAATTGTTCAGAAACTCCTGGAAATTCTTCAGTAATTTGTTGATTCGATAGATGTCACTGGAAAATAAAATAGCTTGAAATTAATTGATAATATTAAGGTTGAATAAATTTAGTAAAATAGTCCGTGAATACGATTGATAAAGAGGTATTTGAGTATTTTTGGCTTTTAGGCACTAGGTAGGGCCTCTGTGGGATTAAGATCAAATGAAAATGTATGTGGCGACCAATAATAACGCGCGAGATCCTGAATCGCGGTTACAACATTTGCAGAAATCTTCGCATATATACGACATCTGAAATGTACTACACGGGGCTTCGGTCTGACCACCATACACCACCTCGCCCGGTCGGAGATCTCCCTTTGGCCTGATACTACTGATAGCCCACAATGTACTTAATTAGGTTATGGTAAAAAACTAAAAGTATCTGCACTACATAGTCAAAGAAGAAACGTTCCTAAGCTGTACTAAACACTAGCTAGCAGAGGCGTGCAGTTCATATAAGCGAATAAGCATTGCATACCCTCACTTACCAGATTAAAATAACAACGAAAATCGATTAAATGCTGTATATTTTATTAAAACACTTCTCGTGTCAAATATTTTGTATGTATTCAATGATGTGTAATTAAATTGATTTTAAAATGTAAATTTGAAAAAAAAAATACTATTTTAATTTACACATTTGCATTTCTGCATACCATGGCTAAAATATCCATGCACGCTACTGCTAGCTAGCACTATCAGTTGTTATTTTTTCCTTTCTTCATACATCAGTACTCACTATAATCTCGGCACCTGCACCAGCCACCGCACGTGAGGCGAGTGCACATCGTTCCGCAGCGCCCACGACGCGAGCCGACTCCACTCCGAGCTGCTCTTACAGTACACCGATATACGGGGCTCGGCGTACGTGTACTTGTACTCTACGAAGTCGGACATCACTTCCTGGACATGACAGATGATGCATCATGATCTGAGAGCTAGTGTCATTTGGCGCAAGCTAGAAACTTGCTCCATAGTTCTCTTGATGTATCCCAACAGAGAACTGCAGACCTGGCTACTGAATAGCCGGGGCTGAGCTCTCGAGCTATCATCATTATCAGCCTGTAGAGGTATACTGCTGGATATAGGCATCTGTAAGCCTCGCCATAACGACCGGTCCTGCGCTGTCCGCATCCAATGACTACCTGCGACCATGACTAGTTTGTCGGTTGTGCCTTTTGACGCGAAGAAAGCCAAAGGAAGGGCCGAAAATACCTCATTCCTAGAAATACATAATTTGAATAACAAACGTGAGATGTTTGTTGACAAGATGGACCGAAGATCTGACGTCGACTGGTCGTCAAGTTATCATATTTATTAAGATAAATAACTAATAACATTATAAGGTAATAGTTTAGGTTATTACAAAGATAATAGAAAAGTACCTTAATTATATTAGCGAAGTAAGTCCCGTTCATGTAGTTATCAGTCTTCAGGAACACTTCGCGCAGTCTGCTCTCGCCGACCGGATTATACTTCGCGTTGAATTTATCAAAACGATGGAACGTGTTGCGATCCTTTGAATATTTTGTAAAGAATGGTAAGCAGTGTATTAAAAGAATGCAATCAATGTGTATCTTATACGGGGTGGATCTGTAATTTTGGACAATCTGAAGTGGGGTGAATGACTTATTGAAATAACACGTTAGAACCACTTTTATTTTAGAAATTGGAAAAAAACCATCATAGTATGGAAGTCCGCATCGATAGTCGTATTTTTTCCATACAATGTCAGAAAAAAACTTTTAACCGATCCAAAAAATAAAAATGGTGCCAAGTTATATTTCGACAGGTCATTCACCCCACGTCACATTGTCCAAAGTTACAGATCCACCCTGTATAAGAATCTAAAAAAACTTTTCGAATGTCACAAACATTGAAAATTTATGCGAATGCACGCCCTAAATAGCTGCTTCCTAACAAAAAAGAAAGCATCCAAATCGATCCACTCAATTTAAAATTATTTGACAACATACTTAAAAATCTTTTCTGTACAGACTCAACCAATATCAAGAGACTGATGAGTGAAAAGTACTTTAATCCGGTGAAATAAGTGACTTTAACCCTTTGTTTTAGTGTGTTTTCTATCAGTTCATAGCAAACTTAATTAAACGGATCAAGTGCGTTTATTAGTTTATTAATTTGTGGAAGCTTGTAATCAGCAATGTTTTTTTTTTATATACTTAATTATAAGTCTTTAATAAGTAAAATTTGTTATTAGTCTCTAAGCTTTCCTTAAAAATAAATAAATAAAAATGCTGTAAACCTGTTAACCTTCTTGGGAAGATGTCAAAAATACATATTACCGCATTTCACTATATGTATATGTAAAAGAAGTAGCCATACCGCATGAACATCCAGGATATCAACGTTCAGATCATATGCATCAAGTTGCATCTCCTCGAACACAGTTTTGAGCGTCATTGGAGCTCCGTTCTGTAAGGCTACGACCTCATCAGCGTTCTGTCGAAGAGTTCTCTTGATGAAGCGTAGGAGATGCTTCTGGTTCATGCAGGATGCTGCGTGGATGTGGGTGTCCACTTTCCTGATGGTCACAATTGTCGTAGATGAAATCATTTATGGGAATCTTTCACTAAAAAGTAAATAGGTTATTCCACCCCATTTTTTTTCTATATATTTCAATTTAATCTTTTGTTTATAAAAACCTATAAAAAAATAGAACAATTTTTTTTTGCCAAATTAGGCTAAAATTTGCCATTTAAAATTTCGCCAAATGCACTGCCATCTTCTAACGTCACTTTGGCGTCACTCACAGAGTAAACACTAAACAGCGATGTAAACACTACGATTTGCTAAGAGGTTTACTGTAGAGGTGACGTCATATTACAAGCCATCATGGCGGATAGCGTTTTTGACATTCGAAGCATAGATAAAAAACACGAATTTTAAAATTGGAATATAAAATATATTTTGCGTTTTTATGAGTAGAAATCAACATTAATCACTTAATTTTTCGTAATTCTATCAAAGTATGATAATTTAATAGTTTTATTAGCTTGGTGCGTAATAGCCTATTCTTGTTACCAAGATAAGGAAACTACGTAGCTTATGAACCGAAAAGTCTGCTCATATTATAGGGTTGATCAAATACATCATTTACAGAAGAGTTAAGTTTCCATTCAGAGAACCATTTCCGTTTCACGGTCCACCTGGAACCCTTGGGTTTGCGAAGAGACTTCGGGTCTCTTTGCATCTTATACCGGTTGTTCCACGGGGAGTGCTCCGAGGAATTATTAGAGATGATTCCAACATCTCCCTTTTATCACCGTACCACTCGGCGTCGAGGTGGAGTTCATCCCTACTATATGGAACCACCACGGTCATCCACGGTTCGTTTTAGGAACACTTTTCTGCCACGCACCATCCGGCTATGGAATGAACTCCCCTCCTCGGTGTTCCCTGAGCGCTATGACTTGTCCTTCTTCAAACGAGGCTTGAGGAGGGTCCTTAAAGTAAGGTCGTAGGTAGCGACCCCTCAGTGTCCCCTGACATTGCAGAGGTTCATGAGCGACGGTAACCACTTACTATCAGGTGGGCCGTTTGAAAAAGTTCAAGAAGAAACCTGTATTTTACGATATATATCTATAACCAACCAACAAAACTATCTACGTATTGATACTCTACCTGATGTTATAGAAGTCTCGATGAGGAACAGCCTTCTGCAGAGCGAGCTCGTGTAGTTCATTTAACAACACGTGCATCTTGAACTTCGACTTCAAGTAGCTCAGACGACGGAAGCAAAACGACTTTCTGAATAATTACAAAATCATCAAACATTACACTTTTACAAAACCAGGTGTTATTTTTAGAAACTTGTGTTCGATTGTAATATAGTTTCTGAATACGATCACTGATGACTGGGACCTACCCCAAAGTCAAAATTGTTGGCCCAAAACTAAATAAACAAAAACAAAAGGCCTTTTTAAAGATCCTTTCCAAAAGGAAACCTCTAATAGGTGCTAAAATACCTTCTCCGATACCACATTTGAAGTCTAGATACGCCGTACCATGAATCCAATCATCATCATCAGTTTATAGACGTCCATTTATAGCTTCAAAAACCTTCTTCAAATCTCGCCACAACTCACGATCCTCCGCTGTCTATGTAGGTTTCTTGTGACCAGCCACAAGGTCGTTAGTCCATCTTGTGGTAGGTCTGCCTACGCTATGATTCGATCAAAACTAAATATTGAGAAACTAGAAATCAAATGATTCTACTAACAGAGGTCCATCGGCAACCATCTCGGTAAGTCTGCCCATGTCCTCAACGAACTGTTTGAATGTGATGATCCTGTACGGTAGAGGTGTTTTTGAAACGAAGTCATTCTCATTCGGGTACACAGCTACAACACCGTCTCTCCAGCGGAATGAATACGGCTTGCTTGGAGGATTGGGACACGCCCAGGGATCTACAGGTTCTAAAAAAGTTTAGGGTCGTTTAGACGCAAATCGGAGTAGGTACCTGGTTAATCTATCACATAGGCATAGAATTATTACATCCGGAATCAATATCATGAACAACAGAATGAAGTCAATTGAAGGTACGACAATAGCAAATGGACTTACAAACATGTATAAATTTCTGTATAAATATTGTTTAGATACTGTTACAATCCTTCATCTACATGGGAAACTAGTTTATTAACGTGTTCTTTTTAATGTGAATATTAAATCCTGGTAGTAAATAAATTGTACCTATCGGATCCGCTTCATCGTGGCTTTCTAGTGATCCTCGCACTGGATCAGCTGGTTTTACCATTGATATCCTACTCACCAACGGAACTTAAAAGATAATGTATAAAATTAGTTTCTAAGCGAAGTGCAGGAGGATTGGTGAGGGCCTTAATACCATAACAATTGCTTACATAATCAATGTATGAATCTCGTGTATTCTTTGTAGAAAACTCTTAAATAAATGACGATCTTATTAAGGTCGCGGTAATATGCTATCTACACACATATTATACCTACCCATAATCCTTTATTATTAGTGGACTTGTGGCTGCGGATGATGATGGTGATGCAACAGTATCATCATCTTGTTTTATGAAATGAAATGAAATACTTTATTTTCAACATTGATGACGTACTCATTCTTGTTGAAGTCAAAATTTAAAAGCTACCACCAGTTCGGACACAAAAAAATAATAATTGTAGCCACCGTCCTGAGAACTGGTAAGAAACTCAGCGGGCATGTCTTTTTTGTAATATGAGCATTTTTTTTTAAAGTATTTTAACAGTATTATACAATTTTACCTTAAATATACAAAAAAAAAAAGATTATGATAATGAAACCTTGGCGAGCAACTCATTCCCACTTTGTGCAATCGTCCAGGTATGATTTGAAGATACCTAGTTTATTTTTTTTTGTTAAGGTCATTAGACAAACCGATCATTTATGAGAATTACTCAGCCACCCACTACAAAAAAATCATCTAGATAAAACAAGCTACTTTTGAAATGTCTATTCTGTATTTTAAAATTTACGTTGAAAATATCGTCAAATATACGAACATCTCGTAACAGAATGATGAGAGCCGACTGTGATGTTGTCCAGTGCTGGTGTGAACTCTTCGGACGAGCACGTTGATAACTGCAGATACTGTTCGGCTATCATACCTTCAAAATCCCAGTATTTAACTACATTATTTATATCATGGATCCACTAAGCTTAAATTCCTTATTTTACTACCAAATGAAAGAAAGGAAATACATTTAAGCAGTACACAACTTACCTATACCTACATTAAAAATCTTACTGGACCAGAGGAGACCAGTTCCTACGTCTTACGAAGGGTTTCATTCCTCCAAAATGATGTTTTCCTCGTCTTATTTTTATCCCCTGTGCCAGTGGTATTGTAAAAAATCCTTAATACCTACTCTTGTGCACCATTCTCACAACGACTCCTACAAGCAGGTATTAATCTCTGTACTGAATTTAATGCTTTTCTTCCCATTTAGGCAGACGAACCAACAGGGCAATGATCATAAATGGTTACTGTTGCTAATGGTTCTCTGCAATGTCAGCTTAAGTACTTGAGCTATTTCAGGTTAAAACTAACTGTCTATATTCAGTAGAGCTGAGAGTTTGTCCGGTGTTCGCTGTGGAGAGCCGTGACCCGTGAAGTACTGGACTAAGGTTTCTGGGAACGACTGGTGAGCCGTCTCCATGTAGAAACGACGCAAAGACAGTGCTTCCACGAGGAGTGTGGCTGAACGAATCAGCTCTTCTATTGGTACCTAGAGTTACCATTTTGTCTGGAGTTCAGTAGTAAGCAGACTTAACACATTTAGTGCTCTTAACTCAGATCCGAATGTAGTAGCGGTGCCGCTACTACAAACTAAAATGAATTTAACGTTAAATTAGTATTGTTATATTAACCCTTATCCAAATTAAGTATTATCTTATCAAGAGTATTAATGTAGAAGTAAATTACTTTTTGTTTTATTCCAATCGGACATTTCGTTTAGAAATTATTATGAGTATAAAACGCAATGAATATGTGGGGCACAGCGGGCCGCGAAAATAATAACTCGACGGCATTGCGAGTACTGTTTGAACCCCTTTGTAACGCAGACGAAGTTGCGCGGGTCAGCTAGTGAAGATATAAAAAGATGAATTCAGTACAGGAGGTACCTTTATGGAAGTCGGTCAAAAAGGAAAATGTATAATAAGCAAGCACTCCTTACCCCAGTGATATGTATACCAGTGACGGACACCCTCTGGAATGGGACATGGCTGCTGGTACCGTGTCGTGTGCTGTCGCCCGGACCTCTGATGTGGGTCCGAGTCGCTCCCATGGCATTATTAGTTGTTTCACTGGTTTATAATTAAAAATAATTTTATAATTATGTCCTTGGTGTTCCGGATATGTTATGACGTGGCTTTTAAAAACAAAGTTTATGAAAGTCCTGTATGTTATGGGTCAGTGGCGTGCATACATATTTAAGTCAGGGTACGCAGAAATATAAATCTGAGTAATTTTCCACATATTTATGTCCTATAATCAATTTAATTTAACTTTTACGCTAAATGTATGCCAATAATAGTAATGAAAAGTGTATTTTGATTAAATATACAACGTTTAATCGTTTTTTGTTACAATTTTTTAAGCAAATTTGAAATGATAGGGTATGCAGTGCGTATTTGCTTGTATGAACTGCACGCCGCTGTTATGGGCAATAGTATACCAATACATTGTAGAGGATAAGCGACGGTAATTATGTACTTTCTATTAGTTAAACCGTAGTCAACTTGCATAAAATATAACAGGTGTTTCGAAATTAAACTAAATTTAAACGGGAGTATAAAAGGCAAGTAATCTATGTACCTATAGTACAATTTAAACTGTCGAAAATCAAGATGAGCAGACATTCTTTTATTCACTCAACTGGGATCGGCAACCAAATTTGAACACGAGGTGACGTTGGTTCGGAAACTTGTTTTGTTTACATTTTATTTCCATCTCATATTTTCTGGACATAATATTTTTGGTCCAAAATGTGTTTCAGCGTATTTTAAGAATAAAGAATTATCAGAATATTCGGTTTAACTAAAAATTTAAATCAAAATTTTATGGTAAAAATCTTTTTTAAAAGATAGTCAAATAAGGTAGTGATTCCGAACGAACTCCGGCGGAGCGATCCCAGTTTCACCATCTAGCGAAAATTGATGTTCCCAATTGAGTGGATAAGTACCTACTGAACTAAAATTATTCTTACGAGCGTGATCTAGTCCATTTCTTGTATTCCTTGTGAGTCCCAAACATGTTGAATATCGATATTTTACTTATTCAATTTCACTTGCTTCATAGAAGCAGACTCTATTATTATGCTACCAATTTCAATAAAATTATCCCATGATCATTTGAATTTATCGGACTTTTGGACATACACGAAATTTTACGCGTAAAATGACATTTATAGACGTCCACTCTCACGATTAATATTAAAATGTCGTGATAATAATGTCAAAAACCTCTAAAATAAGGTTTTTACTTTTACCCATAGGTTATGGTTAAAATAGGCAATTTCCTTTGCTGTTTTGAATTTTGTTTTTTTAAACACCTAGTAAGGTATCGTCAAACATCTAGTCCACAATTGGGAAGTCCATCTTTCGGGACGATGAAACTGTCGACGTGATCGTCCCGAGGAAATAAAATGATGCGTGGGTTTATAGATTTATTTACAATTTATGAAGCCAATTTAAAGTGCACCGATCGCGCGTAACTACACGATATTCTGGCGTTAGTGTACCGATGAAACTCAATTCGTTTAACACACTAATAAAATATTACATGTATACACCACAGACCATACATATATATATGAGATAGATATGCAACTGGAGATAGGAATATGAGCTGAAGTTTACGTATTGCAGTAAGAGGTGGAGCCACATGCTTGAGTGCATGCGCTGCGCGCTAGATTTAAATGTATTTTTTGTTTACTAGGGGACTTCAGTTTTTCTATTTGAAAAAAAATGTTTCATTACAATAGCTGATGCATCCACTCGTAATTTAAAACAACAAACTGATTATAATTCGAAATCTGTGAACTTGCTCAGCTTTTTAACAAAACATTTTTTTTCAAATAGAACAGTTTTTAAAATAAAAAGCTGTTGTTTTCACATTCCATTTCAAATTTATATTATTTTTATCAATAACATTATATACAATAATACCAAGAAGAAAATATACAAAAAGAGCAACAACAAAGGAATAACATTCAAAGAAAATAATATAATATTTTTACAAAAGCATTTTTTTGTGAAAATATAGTATAATCAACCATCATTTTGAAAAATATGAAAGTACTTGCAATGTGATGCATCGTTTAGGAATTTAAAACTAAGTTTAAATCAATCAAAACAATATCTTATACAAATATGTACAAACATAACAAAAATTGCGTATTCAGGAATAATTTGGAGCTGAATATAATTTTCATATATTTTTTATTCTTTAAATGTAAAATTTTATATAATAATAACATAAAACCTTTAGATGATTTAGTTCCTTTTGATGTTATAGTAATTCTATAACTAAACTTATTTATAAAAAAAATCACTGATTTCTAAAATTGTAGACAAAGTAATTTCATGTAGTTTCCTTCTAAATTTGTAAAAACTCAACAGGTTTACAAAAAATAGCTTTTTATAAATAATTATTAAACAATCGTTGTGTTATTATAGTATCAGTTGTGTTATTCTCACGGATATTTGACAATTAGTAAGTTATAAACTTATTTAGACACTCGTGGTTTTCTATAATACTTTCATGCATTTTGAATGGTTCTGCAACAACGTTGAAATATCGAGACAATTCAATTAATTAAATATTGTGGTATTAACCCGTTCAAAATGCATGAAAATTAGTAAGTTACTTAGCTTTACATAAAAACAAATTCCAAAAACTTTAAATATTCAATATTATGGTATTTTCGTTCTACTTGTGTAGTTGTCTAATAGCCTAGTCAAATTTATACTATATATTCTAAAATATACTATTTCGAAGAACTCAACATTGGTTGAATGTTTTTAGCAGGTTTATAAGAATGCTTTAAAAATTGTTTTGACTTGACAACATTCAGTCATACAAGTATAAATGCTATGGTACAAGTTGGTTATTTATAGCATTTATTGATAATAATTCTTCTAAACTTTATTCCAATGTTTAGTTCTTTGAAACTTTAAATTGAATAACAGAATTGATGTCTTGACATTCAGGATAAAGTCCTCCTTCATTTTTGTTGACACTGATGACTTTCTAGCCCTGCGAAGAAAAATAATAGTATTAGTAGTGTGACAGCATTAATTTATTAAGAAATTAAATGGCAGCAGTAACTCTTCATAGTAAAACTAGTGGGTCACTTTTAATTAATAGGTAGCCTATGTTATTTCTTAGAACCTAAAGACTGTCTGTGCCAAATTTCATCAAAATCAGATCAGAGGTTTAAACGGGAAAGTGTAACAGACAGTTACTTTCGCAATTATAATATTATTATTAGTAGGATATTAGAATATCTAACATATGACATGATTGTAAGTTTAGATCAATCAAACAATTAATGTTATAAAATAATATTAAACGTATTGCGTATTCAAGAATATTTCGGATTTCAATATATTGATACGGATACGGAATTCAATAGATTTTTTGTGTTTATTTTATTCTATAAAGTAACATTTTTATAACAAGTTACTCAATTCGATAAAAATGTTTTACAATATATCTCGTCGTTGTTTGGTAGGAGAACAAATACATCATTTAGATAATAATAATAATAATAAAATAAATTCATTTGGCACACTTATCTCACTATTACCGAAAATGAACCATTTCAAGCTTGGCCAAAAGCCCGCTGAAATGGTAAACCCCAAATGAATTGGGAGAGTATGATATATGTAAGTCATAATAATAATAATACTCTATGGCAACTGTCACGAAAATAACATGCCAAAATTCTAAAAATTAAAATATTAAATACAATTGCGAAAAATGTCGAAATTAAACATGAATTCAGCAAAACAATATAAAATATGGACTGCAAATATATATGGTAAAACAGTTTGGCCAAATATTACTGAAAATTAATTAAAACAGTTATGAGACGAAATCTGAAACGTCAGTGCCAGTGCCGAGAGAAAAGCGCACGATTACCACCTACTCAAGACTCGTCGCGATCGTCGAGTGAACACACGACGAGACCAAGAACACCCGACGACGAGACTCCCGCTGCGCCAACAACAACTGCGCGGCGGGGACGCCCACCGGCTCGCTTGGGACCAGCGGATCGAAATGGTCCGTCTACGGCCCCCGCTACCAGTGGTGCAGTGCGCCCACGCATGAGATGGACACAAGAAATCAATAAAAATGTCATGCGGGCGTACTACAGGGCTACGGAGGTAGGAACTAACCTCACTGCGTATCGCTCAAGAATGGTGCCTCTGTTTCAGGTTTTGTGCCCAGCTGTCGACGTCACGGTGCAACGATTAGCGGATCAGGTGCGGGCCATTCAGCGACTAAAGTTGTTGGATGAGTCTCTACTTGACCGATTGCGCAACAAAGCACTGCCTGCTCCTCCTGAACCACTACCAACACATGTGGTAAATGTCACCGTCACCCAACCTACACCACCAGCGGAGGAACTTCCAGGCATGTGCAAATATCCAGGATGATGAGCGTTTGAGGAGCGCTCTGGAGGACTCTATGCAAGAGTTTAGGTTTGTCTCGCCATGCTCGCGGCCACGTTTACCGCGGTTGCCCATGTGTAAACGCAATGTTTCGCTAGTATTGGCCCTGGACTGCATATTAAAACCTTACTTTGAGTCAACTGTAGACCTGTAGACCCACTCGGTTCTGTACTGCGGTGCGGTTGCTGTCTGTCGTGTGGCTGGAGTAAAATTTCCAAACCCGAACCAGACATACCGCCGACATGATGGTAAGCCGCAGTGGCAGTGCAGAATCGAGAAGCGCATAGATGCAGCCAGGACCCTTATAGCGAAGCTTATTTGCTTCCAGGCAGGCAACACGCGCCCGCGCGTAATGCGATTCGTCGACCGAGCCTTCGCTGACACCGGTGTCAGCAGGAACGACTACCTGGCTCGTGTCGTCGAGCGTGTTGACTACTGGAAGCAAAAAGTTTGCGCGTGGGCGAACCGTATTCGTCGGTACCGAATAAGATCGGAGCGGTACCGCTTGAATAGAGTCTTCCAGAGTAATCAGAGGAGTGTCTACAGAAATTGGGAGGCTTCTCGAGGAAGAGTTACCGATGGACACCCACCAGTTGATGAGGATGTGATGACCTCATTTTGGAAAAATATCTGGTCGGTGCCCATCGGTCACTCCGAGGGGGAGTGGACTGAGACGGTCGGGCGCTCGTGCGAGTCTATTACAGACATGAACACTGTAGCGATCACGCCGATTGACGTAGCTTGTGCGGTGCGTTCGGCCCCGAACTGGAAAAGTCCGGGACCGGACGGGCTGCACAGCTACTGGCTGAAATGGATACGCAACTCGCACGGGCGCATGGCTGCTCAGTTTCAACAAGCCCTTGAGTCGGGAACCCTCCCAGATTTCATGACATCAGGAGTCACTCATCTGATATACAAATCTGGCAATACCTCGGACCCAAAAAACTATAGACCAATAACATGCTTACCCACCATCTATAAGCTACTTACATCCATTCTGAGAAACAAAATTCAAATACATATCTCGGCAAATGACATAATGTCACCTTCTCAGAATGGGTGTAAGATAGGGTCTCGGGGTACAAAGGATTTGCTCCTCATTGACATGGCTATTACGCAACAAGTTCGTCGAGGCAAAAAGGGTGTCCATATGGCTTGGATTGACTATAAGAAAGCGTATGATTCGGTGCCCCATTCATGGCTAATGAGAGTTTTAGAGCTTTATAAAGTACATCCCACTCTACGCTCCTTTCTTAGCTCATGCATGGGTCAGTGGTCTACGTTTCTTCGTCAACCAGGACATATTGGATCTCCGGCCTCCCCGAGCTTGATAAGGATAAGGCGGGGTATCTTCCAGGGTGACAGTCTGAGTCCTTTGTGGTTCTGTCTGGCGCTTAATCCTCTAAGCACGTTGCTTGGAGATTCAACGCTAGGCTACCGACTCAAGAGAGGGGGTGAGCCCATTTCACATCTCTTGTACATGGATGATCTCAAATTATTTGCTTCTAAAAAATCTGATCTAATAACTTTACTCAAAATAACCGACAATTTTAGTAAAGCTATTGGAATGGAATTCGGAGTAGATAAGTGTGCGGTCATAGATATACAGAGAGGTAAAATTGTAAACTCTGAGAGTTTGCAACTTAGCCAAAGTGAGGTGCTCAGATCTCTTTCTGAGTCGGAAACCTACAAATACCTTGGAATGTTCGAAGCTTTGAGTATAGTCGATGCAGATATGAAACTATCGGTGAGGGATCGTTTCTTCGGCCGCTTGGTAAAGGTTTTGAAAAGCCTCTTATCTGGCGGAAACAAGATCCGAGCCTTCAATGGTTGGGTCATGCCTGTACTGACGTACTCCTTTGGCATTCTAAAGTGGACGCAATCGGAACTAGATGCCCTGGATAGAAAAGTTCGGCGACTGCTGACGGCATACAGGATGCACCACCCACGTTCATCTGTTATGAGGTTGTATATTCCTCGGAAGTGTGGGGGTCGTGGCATGTTAAATGTCAAGGACCTACACAACCGAGAGGTAAACAACCTTCGGGAATATTTCCATAAGGTAAGCGTGGGTATGTACCGTAATGTAGCAGCAGTTGATAAGGGACTCACTCCGCTGTCCTTAGCGAACGAGAATTGGCGGACGCTAAAGGTAATGAGTGTGACGGATCGCACGGACGTATGGAAGAGCAAGGAACTACACGGACGGTTCTACCGGGCCCTTATGAGCCCCGATGTAGATCAGTTAGCCTCTGTATCTTGGCTACGGTACAGTAACCTCTTCGGAGAGACTGAAGGTTTTGTCTTTGCAATTATGGACGAAGTTATCATGACGAACAACTACCGTAAATATATTCTAAAGGATGGGACGGTCGACATTTGTCGGGCATGTCACCGTCCGGGAGAGTCTATTAGACATATCGTTTCCGGTTGTTCTCGTCTTGCTAACGGCGAGTACTTGCACAGGCATAACCAGGTAGCAAAGATTATCCACCAACAACTTGCTCTGAAATACGACCTTGTTGAAGCCGCTGTACCTTATTACCAGTATTGGCCTCAGCCGGTTCTCGATAATGGTCATGTAACGCTCTACTGGGACCGATCTATTATCACTGACAGGACTATTGTTGCCAATAAGCCTGACATAGTGATAATAGATCGGGACGCGCATCGGGCAGTGCTGATCGATGTCACCATTCCGCATGACGAGAACCTTGTGAAGGCAGAAAAAGAAAAACAGCTAAAATATTTGGACTTGGCCCACGAGGTGACCGACATGTGGCATGTTGAATCGACCATCATTGTTCCGATCGTTGTATCTGTGCACGGTCTAATAGCGAAAAGCTTCGACCGTCATCTTGAGAAGCTTTCGCTCCCCAGCTGGGTAAAGGGCTTGATTCAGAAGGCGGTCGTTCTGGACACGACACGTATTGTGAGGAGGTTCCTCTCTTTTGAGCCCTGACCACTGATGGCTTGGGTCGTAGACCTCGTCTTCAGTGGGCCTCTGTTTTTTATATTGTATTTTTAAATTTTATTCCTTTGTTAATTTTTTTTAAAAATATAATGTAAAAAATAAGTGTGAATAAATGAATACAGAATAATAAATTTATTTATACTCAAAAGGTTACAAAAGGTAAACTTATAGATAGACATCCATTACAAACAAATATTACGATACAAACTCATCTCACTCACTCAAGATACTATTGAAAGTATTATAAATACTAGATAACCCGCGCAACTTCGTCTGCGTCACGAAAGGGTTTAAACAGCACTCGCGTGTCGAGCGAGCATGTCGTCGCGTTATTTTTGACGTGAAACGTTTTTATAAGCGCGCCGAAATATACGGGTCTATATCATCGTACCTTAATAATAAAAAGACTTTGTTTATTTGCGACTTTGTTATAATATTTTTTTTAATAAAATAAAAACGCCAATTTAATGCCAACAATGTTTGTATTACTCCTCTATGCAAACCTAATTTATTCGAGCCGTTCACTTTACAAAGAGAAGCATATACAGTAATGGGTCATAGTACCTCTAGCAGGTCCGTTTTGAGGTATAGCGGGAACATGGTCGTGGTCGGTGGCTCTGGGTCGGCGGCGTGCGAGGTGAGCAGCTCCTAGCAGCCAGCAGTAGCCCCGGCACCGGTACAGCTCCGAGCGGACAAACGTAGCGCCGCGCTCCAGTTACGAGCCTGATTGTTTGTGCACTATTTCTGAAATCATAAATTGAGAAGTTTCAAATTGGATCCATAGCTGGCGGTTTTGTATATTCCCTGATATTGCATAAGCAGCAGTAATCATCAAACAACGTGTGGTACGCTCACCTAAATATCGTTTAATAAAAAAATCCAGACAGGGGAAATCGTCTTTCAAATAATTAATAGAATTGTGGAAACAATAAACATACCGAGAGAGCCGCTGACCATCAAAGGTCAGAACAACAGTTTGACTAGGATGCCATTCATTAGATGATGTTTCATTCCTAACTTTATAATTAAGTCGACGAGCTCTGACTACTTTTCCACAGCCAGAAGGAACTTCTATATATTCAGGTATTTCTTCATTTGTAAAATCAATGGGGATACCCCTCGCAATTCCCATGCGAGTAACCTGATATGTAGGTATAAATGCCTTATACCCTCTGTCAGCCAACAGACTATTTTCAAGAAATTCGTTTGCAGCAGTGGGATTTGAGAACTCCACAACAATCCTGTTGCGGCCTAATTTTTTTATTCCATCTTTGGTGATGTGAGAAATATTATTTTTGAAGATAAATTGGCCAAATTTTACAGGGTGAATAGTCACGCCCGATGCCGAGGCATTATCTATTTTAGAAATGTGGACTGCGAAAGGACGTAGATCTGATGATAAATATTTGCGATTGTAAGACTGAGCTTTAGGCTGTTCCAAATTCATGGCTTTTGTAGTGTCTGTTCTAGTAATTTTGCGACTAATATACTGATCATTCGAGGTTAGACCTCTTTTTCTTGGGATTGTTGTCAAACCGTCAGTTGACATGAACTCAACATCAGGTACTGGAGAAGATAAGTTTGAGCTGAACTCGGAGAGTTAATATATTCATTTTCCAGAGATTTAGATACGTCGTCTGGTATCCCTGGGTCGGGAGGTTTATTTTTCTCTGGGTTCATCTTACGTAAATAAGGGAAATTAATAAAAAATATACCTAATGAAAAATAATGAAATATAAAGAAAATAACCTACTAACCAACACCAACACACAAACTACACTAACTATAATTATGTTAAACAAGAACTAATAGGGAAATATTTACAAATAACATGGAAAAATAATTATTTAAAACAACGCGAAAAAAATACGTGACATTCACACTGACGTTCATTTGACATCCGGTCTCATATATATATGTATAGTCTGTGACGAAAAAAAAAAAAGATATCACAAATCTACATTACAGAGTTACTAAAAAAAAAATTCTAACATAAAAAAAAATTATACATTTATTTTATTTTAAGCTTAGGTTATAGCTGAAAAATAGTCCCCATTTGTCAATAACTGTCAGATCATAAAATACTAGGAAAAAACGTTTTTTTAAAATTAGCGCCATCTCGCGAGAAAACAATGAAATGGAAAAAGCGTGGAAAAGAATTTCCAAACAGCGCCATCTCACGTAAAATCATAAAGTTTCGTTACAACCGTAGTGACACCTAATAGTTCGTTTCCTAACTAAACCAGTGGCACCCCCCTGGTATACACATAAGTTCTTTAAAATTTCACTTTGTTATTTATGATGTTGATTCAAAACATCGTGTTGTTACGCGCGATCGGTGCACTTTAAATTGGCTGCA
The DNA here is from genome assembly GCA_030269945.2 of Trilocha varians. Lineage (NCBI taxonomy): Eukaryota > Metazoa > Arthropoda > Insecta > Lepidoptera > Bombycidae > Trilocha > Trilocha varians. The sequence continues at coordinate 792,103 of AP028273.1, read as the reverse complement.
TTTTGTTGTTCATGATGTTGATTCCAGATGTAATAATTCTATGATTTACATAGAAGAGCTCTCAAACAATTGTCAAATTTAAGTAAACGCTCAAAATTTTGAGGTCCTTAACTATGAAATTAGTGGTTTAGTAATTATTTTTTTGTTATTATTTTTTTGTTATTATCGTCGATTTTTCATAACGGAAAGTTTAAAATTCATCGCCAAATGAACATGGTATTTAGTAAGTGGTCGTTGATGATGCTAAATTTCATCAATCCAAGATGCAGACAGCTTTTTATTTTGAAAACTGTTCTATTTGAAAAAAAAAATGTTTTGTTAAAAAGCTGAGCAAGTTCATAGATTTCGAATTATAATCAGTTTGTTGTTTTAAATTACGAGTGGATGCATCAGCTATTGTAATGAAACATTTTTTTTTCAAATAGAAAAACTGGATTCCCCTAGTAAACAAAAAATAAATTTAAATCTAGTGCGCAGCGCATGCACTCAAGCATGTGGCTCCACCTCTTACTGCTATCCCTAAACTTCTTCTAAATTTGAAAGATAGTTTCACATCTATCTCATATATATATGTATGATCTGTGATGCAGACGGCCGATGCGTTGCGTTGCGGTGCGCTTAATTGTGCACACAACTTAATCTTTCTTTTTTTTTTTTAATTATATGTCAATACTTAAGTAGTGGTGGGATCCATTTTATGTAATATTACGTGCAAGATATAAAATTAATTCAGTTATTAAGTAGTATAATATAAAGTCATCATTAAGAATGAAAATTAAGAACAAGACATTGAAAATAATTTTATTTATAATAATAAAGATGAATTTTCTCTGAATTATGATATATTCAACGCGCGGTTTTAAGTAAAACGATCATGTTTATTTAAAATAGGCTTGCGTAAAACGGAATACGCGACTTTTAAAACGGCTTGGGTAACGCCAAACTTAGTCTGTAACAGCGTCTTATTTTGACTTTGACAGATAGAAATGGGAGACGTTTCAATAAGCGAAATTAGCTAACCAGTCTTGAGTAATTTGCGAGAGATTTGTACGAGTTTTGTTGAAAATTGAAGCAGTTCTCAGCAAAGGAAGTGTTAATTTTCGGCGCCATATTGATAAGTTTGAAATCATGGCAGAAAACAAAAAACGCGGTAGCAATTACTTAGTATCAGAAAAGGGAGTAGTATTAAATTTAATAAAAAAGTAAGTAGATACAAAATAAATAAAATTTCTAATCTAATTAAACTAAAAAAGCAAGTTTTTTTTGAAATCTGTCTTAACATTATAGATACCTGAATATAATAGAGAGTAAAGAGATAAATAACTTTATGATTGATAAGAAAAAGGAAGCATGGATCAAAATTACTGAAGAATATAACGCAGTTGCTGTCAGTGGGGTCAGGACATGGCAGCAACTGCGACACCTTTACGGCAACCTTAAACAAAAAACAAAAAGAAATAACGCCAAAAAGAACGTAAGTGTACATTTATTTCTATTCTTCCCATAAATATTGCTTTATTGTTTGGAATCAAACTATCCTCTACAGTCTTTCTATACCTTTAATTAATAATCAAATTTTATTTTCATTAATCTTCTATTTGAATTTTATTACAATATAAGAAGGAAGGCATTATTAGAAAAGGTCCTGTTTAGTTTTCATGGGAAAGATTCGTCACTACATATTAGCTAATAAAGTTATTTTTTCTGTTTAGAAAGAAATCAATGGCACTGGTGGAGGTCCTCGCAAACAAACCACTGGAACCGAACATGATGCTCAGATATTGGCAATGATTGCTCCGCAGAAACAACCATTGCCAAATCCTTTTGATGATGAGCCAACATATTTTGGTTAGAGCTTTCAAACCATTATTTATCTGATCTGATAGTACATAAAATTAATTTGTATATTACTATAATTGATAATTGTTTATTATTTTAGGTGATGAAGAGGTTATCGAGGAAACAGTAGCAACCATAAAACAAGAAAATGGTAAATAACTTTTTCATAATTAATTACTATCATTATTCAATTTACTTACTTACTAATTACTGGTTTTTCAGATGATGACTTTATTGTGATCATTGAAGAATGTGTAACAGACGTTAGCCAACATGAACTTTTGACATCTACAAATACAGAAGCTGATATAATCACTGGTATGAAATTATACTTAAATTTTTAAATTGAAATTTCTGATTTCAATTTGTTATTATTTTAATTAGTTAATTATTATGATTATTTTAGTTTGTGCCACTTCATCATTTTATTGTATTCTGCTGATATTTACTTTAAATTTATTGATTTTTTTATCTGAATTGCTTTATTTGATATTTTCCTTTGTACCTAATTTATAATAGATTTTTAAATAGTTTATTCTGATTAGCTCGAATTGTGTTGTTAGTGTAAATGGTGTATTTTGTGCATGTAGCTTTAACCAACTTCATAATTAAGACTGCATTAACCATGTGTATGTTTAAGTGTTCTATGTATAACTTTTTTGGTGTAAGTCTTGTTGGTGGATCATTAATAAATAAATAAATACATAGTTAATATAGCCTAAAATTAAAGTACTTACAGATCATCTATACTAATAATATTATAAAGCTGAAGAGTTTTTTTGTTTGTTTGAACGCGCTAATCTCTGAAACTACTGGCCCGATTTCAAGGAAGAAGGAAGGTTATATTTTATTTTCATAAAAATTAGGGATCCGTATGAAAATATTGAATATGTAACACAAAGTGAATAATCGAAAACCTATTTATGCGTACGCTGCAATATTTTGTGATTGTCAATTAAAGCATTTTGCTTTTGTTAAAAGTTGTACTATGTACATAAAATTTATATAAAAATTAAAACCAAAGCAATAATTTATATAGTAAAGTTAAGTTAATATTATGCGTTTATTAGTATTAAAGTAATTGTTGTGAAAATTAATCTGTAATTATTAGTTGGTGTGAATTAAAGCTTTACATTTTATAGAAAATTTATAGTTTGCGATTTAGAAGTTCAGATTTTTTGTTTTGTTAAGTTTGAGAGTGGTAGATCTAAATATATGAATATGTTCCTCAAATAAAGCATAATACTATCTAGATAGTTAAATAAATGTAGGAATTGAAAACTCTTCGTACATTTAATTATATTTAATCTTTAATCGTAAAAACAACCATCTTTATTCTCGTCTTTTCTTAAACTGTCATCTGACCACAAACTAAATAAACTAAAGTATTACAAAACTAAAACCTTCTTCTACTATTCTACATAAATATAGAAACATGTGTGAATCATGTGTTTATAAATAAAAATATTATTTAAAAAAAATCTGTCTACATTTATGATTGGTTTTCTACAGATAGTGACCGACAAGGAGAACATTCTAAAAGACCACGTCCGAAAGAGATAACGACCTCGAGAGGAGACTCCAAGAGGGTGAAAAAAGATCGACAGTCGTATGCTGATGCTGTACAAGCAGACCTGATGGTCGCCATCACATCACAAAAATCTTACAGCATCAGCGAAGTCAACGCTAATCTCATCCAAACACAGCTCACGGACATGATGTTTAATGACAGCGCGCTAGGTGAGGATACAGATCCGTACCCAGTGTTCCAGGAAAAGCCAGCCTTTGTGGAGGGTTCCCTGCGACTCTGGTGTGCGGACCTATTTACAAAGACATGGCTTGAAAAGGCCATCGATAAAGTGACACTGCCCAACGACGAAAAAGCAAAGGTGCGCAGTGTTAAGGACATACCCAAACTGGTCTGCTGTGGCATCCTACTTCCTGGCACACCTGGAGCTCCTGGTCAACCCCTACGGGTTGAAACAAGTATGAATAAAGTGGGCAGGGTTTTAAAACGCCAGAATGGATGGGCCAGTGTCGACCGGTGGGTACTATACAAATATTTAATACAAGAGAATGCAGCCTTCGTCATCGTAGGCATTCCCGAGGAGATCATCCCGACCCTGATGCAAAGAGGTAGGAAGTTGGGGTACCTCCTGGGCTCCGTGTACGTCAAGTTCGAAGCAGGTAAGGGTAGATTTATCAGCACTCCACCCGAGAAACGAGTTGCTGAAGCACACAGCTCCCAAGCCCAAACTGCGACGGAAATGACGGCGGAGCCCAATACAGATAGCGACAGTGATGATAACACAAAAACACAAACACCGACACACAGCGGTCTACAAGCAATGGACACAGTACTGGACCCATACTCTGACAACGACAGCATAGTACTGGGATCGGAAGCCGAACTCGGTAGTGATGCTGAATGGCAAGGGAAGCTACTACTAGATGAAGAGGAGACGACATCCCAAACTCATGGGAATGTCACATCATCTTGACTGCCTCCAAATCAACCTCCACCATAGTGAAACAGCCACGGTTCAGCTGAACAAATGGATGGAGTCAAACAAGACAACCATCGCTCTGATCCAGGAGCCGTGGATCAGAACAAAACGCATACATGGGTTGTCTGCCCAAAAAGGTAAGCTTACAGTAACCACAGACCATGAACACCCAAGAAACACATGCATTTACCGATTTTTTTTCTAGGGACATGAGTGCAATACTAATACAGCCATCACCAGACTGGATAACTCATAAAGTTGTCCTTGTCTCAATCTACATGCAAGAAGAGGAGGAAATACCATCCGGACTAAGGGCAATAGTACGACACTGCGAGAATGGAAAATACGAACTAATCGTTGCCGCAGACTGCAATGTCCATCATCCACTGTGGGGCATGGAAACAAGTAACAATAGAGGTAATTCTTTGGTTAATTATTTATTCACTACAAATTTTATAATTAAAAACAAAGGTAATGAACCAACATTCGTAAACAAACGCAGTCAAACAATAATTGATATACCGACCAAAATTGATAAATATGTAAAGAACTGGCACGTGTCAAGGGAACCATCACGCTCAGACCATAGATGGTGTTGGATATCCCTCAAGGTGCACTTAGTTAATAGAACTATGGAGCTTGGTCATAAATATATACATATTCCATGTTTCCTCTACTAAAATAAAAACCAAACTAGACTGTACATTTTTTACATATAAAAGTCATCTTGTTTTTCTACATGACAAATCATTTTCAAAAATAATAAACAAAAATTCGAAATAGATTATTTACAACAGATGGGTACGCTTTGACATTCTAGCAACTCTGTCTACAGACAAGGAAGTCAGGAAACCACGCCGTACCAATATACGGAAATACAAACAAACACTAGAAAATCTAGATTACCAGCTAACAGAAGCAGACCTACAGAATACATCCCAAATTGAAGAATAGGTGTCAAGATTCACAAACTTCATCATACCAAGTTACAGAGAATCTTGTCTCCTAACCAAAATAAATACAAGTTCAATCCCATCACAACCATGGTGGAACCGAGAACTGGAAAAGATAGACATAGACAAGCTTTATTTGTGAAGAAAACACATACAGGAATATTTTAAAATTACAAATTAACAACACTGGTTTTCATCACAAACTAGTCGGGACTCAGCATAATGCGCGATGTTCACTGTGGATTTACCACAGCAAACACCGAGCGCTGGTTTTCAGCCCCAACTAGCAGTGACGTCACAAAAATGAAAAAGAATAAAATTTAAAAACAAAAGACACAGTACAATTAAATTAAAATAATTAAAATTAAACACATTATTAGTAAGGGCCTTGCAGCCAAAACCCTTACAGAAATTTAAACAATACAAAAATAAAAATACATTTCATCATAATCTGTGGGCACATTTATATTAATAAAAAGTAAACAAGTTAGGCTAAAGGACTTGTATCCAACGCCGTAATTAAATTAAAAAATTAAAATAAATAACATTAACAAGTAAGTAATGGCGGATAAAAACTATAAAAGATCAGAAATAAGGTCAGAAAAAAACTAAATAGAGCTATGAACCAGTGGCGTGCAGTCCATACAAGCAAAGAAGCACTGCATACCCTAACATAGCCGTGAACAGAATATCACGAATGTCAAATTAAATAAAAAAGTTTGTTCATAAATAAATCTACAATTTACATCATTTTGAGAGTCAAAATTATATTTTACCAGTTCTACACCATCACTTAACTCATAATAGTGATACTAAGACGCACATCATTTGAAAATTCTCATCCAAAAAATAATAAATGTCTAAAAACAAAATCACATCAATCAAACTTACACCGTAAAGTCACAATTATACGGTCTAATTTTCCATGCTTCGGTTATTTGGGGTCATTACACAGTACGCCAGTGCCGCTCCTGGCGAGAGAAGCACGGAATAGGTTTGCTTTTTCAAAATGGTACTTTTTAATTGATAAAATATTTTTTTCGTTCATAACTTTTGACACTCGAACCGAACTAATAATCACAGCTTACACGTAAGACGGCGAAATGATTTGTCAATTTTGCAAAAGAACGAAACGGAGCACAGTTCGCGCGTAACTTATTCGAATTTTAGGCATATTGTTTATTATGATTTAAGGATTTTAGGTTATGTTGCATTTATTTTCATCATCATCATCATCAAAAAAAAAATCAATGATTATTTCAGTAAACTAAGGTAATATTATTCTTTATAATGTATTGACAATTCATTGATTTGTTTGTTATGTTCTTCATTACATTTCAATATCTGGTAATTGAGCTGAGCGTTCCTTTCTATTGAAATAATTATTAATTTTGTAGTTTGACTATAAATTTGGTTTGCGCTAAGATTTCGACTATGTGAATTGAAGTATTGAAGTTGATAGTTAAAATTTTTAATTATCTAATTAATATTAACTACTTTAACTAGCTGATCCGCGCAAATTCGTTTGCGTCACAAAAACAGGGTTTTAACAAGGATTAGAGGTAAGTCGTACTCGTTAATTTAATAAAAAATATCCGTACTTAGTAGTAAGAGTACGGTTTTGGCACAAAATAGCATCCACTAATTTTAAGTGTCCCTTGAATTAATATAATTTTTGGTGCTCATCTCGTCACCGCGATTTAGTGGATCGATCGAATCCGTACAACGACATCTATTGACGACAAATATAAACTTTGTCAATGTTTCGTTTCAAGGACGTTTTCCGTAAATAACTGGTTTTAAAAATAAATTAGGTACTTAGCGATATCTATTGAGACTGAAGAAAACTGACTATCATTTAAATCGATTTAAACGTTTTCAAAATAAATAATGTAGATTTTTTATTCAAATAGATACTTTCACTATTAGGTATAAGAAAAAATATTCATACATTGACAAAACAGTTATTTCAGCTATAATAATAAAGTAAACTATTTGTAAAGTATAAAGTTCTATTGTCAATAGTTTCTGGATCGCAAGTATAAAAAGTTTTCGATTTTACATCTTAGTACTCAAATTAAAAAAAAATAAAAAAATTATAGGGTTTCTATACGCATTTGTTTATTTTTAATATTAAAAACATTAGTAAAAATAAAATTGTGTGTTAAGATAAAAATGGTGCTAGGAAATATGTAAAAAATAAACTGCATACCCTGGCCAAAATGTCTGTGCACGCTACTGCTTAACTGGAACATACACCTGGATAACATAATTAAGAAATCATTGTTGATTTCTTAATTATGTTGTATATATCTTAATTATATTATATATAATAATTATGTGTATGTAGCAATCTGGCAATGCAAGAAGAACGTAGATTTTAATCAATAATTGTAAATAATTTAATAATACAATTACAACAGCTTGTTAATTAATATTGTTAACTACAAAATTAATAAAATGATATTTTCCATATCGTAGTCGTTTTATTTATGTACAACACTCCCTAAATCTACCATTTGATATTTTAGAAGATCGGATTTAATATAGGAACAATTCGTTTTCGATTTAAAAGTTCGATTATTCTTCGATAGTTTTGGATCATCCTTATCTCTTCCATTTTGAAAGCGAGAGAAAGAGCAAGAGAGAAGTCTCTCACTCGCTCTTGACACAGATGAGTGGATAATATTATCTCAAAGAAAAGTACAGAATTAACAGTACATAAAACACAATGAAAGTACATACCAGGAGAATTTATTTTAATATGTGTGCAGTCTAAAGCTCCCACAACTCTTGGAAATCCAGCAATCGAGTAAAATTCGTTGGCCACAGTTTGATACTCTTCTCTTCAGCATTTAGCTTTACAACATTTCTGCGACTCGTGGTAGACCTCTCGTCGTCAGATAGAGACGATAACGATGATAATGACATTATATTTGATATCGAAAGGCGTATTTTAAAATCAAAGCACGAAGGAAAATAACACAACTACAGCTATCACCAAATAACAACAAATACCACAACCATAATAGCTCCTCTACAGGCTGGGCCACAGCCCAAGGGCCATGCAATGGTTGGTTTATATTTATTTAGCACGTAGAATTATTTTCTTAATGTGTAGAAAAATTGTTATTATTATTACAGGAAAACAACCAACCTCCATTTCTTAAGCATAGCATAAAAACTACCAGTCAGATCTTTATCAAATTTATAGGATAATGCTCAAAATGTCTGCTTTCTAACAAAAAAGAATCCTCGAAATCGGTTCATATAAAAAAGGAATACGCTCAAAAACGCATATACGCCAAAAGTACTTGTTTGATCTTTATAAAAAAAGTAAAATATGGGACCTAAGTTCGACTATCAACTTTCATTTGACACCAGAATCTCAATGAGTCGGTAAACCCAAAATGAATTTATTAAGGAACAAACATAAAAAAATTTAAAAAATCTGACGAATTGAGTACCTCCTCTTTTTTGGAAGTCGATAAAAAAAGGAAATAGTGCAGAAAAAGATGGTAGACGTTAACTATTCATCGTAACAGGACTTTATAGGACTAAGGAACTAAATAAACAAACAAACAGGCTGGCCCACGTGTAGACGCGTACCGCCATCGCTGGCCCACTACCTTTAATGTGTGTACAAAAAACCGACACTGCTGCCATTCCGTCGCCAGCGTACGCACCACTAGCCAGTCTACGCCACTACGCCCTCTATACGATGGCCCGCTATGATGGGCCAGCGCTGGTCCAGCGTGTAGAGCCGCTATTATTTTGACAGATAGAAATGTGAGACGTTTCAATAAGCGAAAGTAGCTAAACAGTAATCTAAGTGGGCTGTTAAATGTAAGAGCGTCTTAAAAATCATGTTTGAGTATACCGTTTGCGACGACGACTTGAATATTTAATTTGCGTACGAGTATTCGGGCCTAAATCACTAGGACCCAGAGTGCAGAGAGTGCTCAATTTTACAGTCGACTGTCCGAATTCTGCTATTTGTTTTTAATCTAAGGATACTTGAAATAAAACGCAACAAGTTAAATTTTAGTTTATTTAGTATTTCAATATAGGTCATCTACAAAACTATAGAGTATATAGTTTTTACTACAATTACTTTGATATCCTTCTCATAATATCTAATATCTACATGCTTATTGACTATTATTTTATTTATTTTATTTTTATTTTGTAAGTCACACCAACAATTTACATACACTTAATCCTATTAGAGTAAAATACATTTAAGTTAAATCTATGATGATATAAAACATATATTATAGGTAAATTCTATGCACTTATAACATAGTTATAAAAATCTTTTTAAAATGTAGAAAAAGTAATAAAAAAATCTATTTCATAATACATAATATTACAATGATACCTAACTTGTTGTCTTCGATAGTAAAAAAATGAATCCCAAATTCTATTGGTAAGCGCAAAACTCAACAACGTCTGGACCTAAATATCAAGGATGATTTTTACGGCACAATAAAAAGAAATAATTGATATTTAATTTAAAGTGACGCAGACGAAATTGCAGGCCAGCCATTTGTTACACAAGTGACGGTCTCTTCAAGCTAACGATGGGTGCTGAGAAGTTGGATGGTGGTGATGATGGAGTGGTATCGCCGTTGGCAGCAATGTTCGGGACCTGCCGAGACTGGAAACACGAATCATATAGATAAATAACAATATTTACCATAACGATCTATCTTTTTCAATAGCTTTATAGTCGAATTTTTAATGTTTAATTTTAAATACACTGTATGATTACAACTCATTTGATTAAATTTCCATAGACATAGCCCAAAGAATTGCATCTTTGAAGTGGCAATGGGCAGGATACATTGTGCGAAGATCGGATGGCCGATGGAGCCGAAAAGTTCTGGAGTTGGACCACGAACCGGTAAGCGCAACGTAGATAGACCCACAAGTTGGACCGACGACCTGGTCAAGATCGAGGTCACTGGATGCAGACAGCGCAGGACCGGTCGATGTGGCGAGGTTTGGGGGAGGCCTATGTCCAGCAGTGGACGTCTATACGCTGACGATGATTATTAAATTTCGTAAGTTATTCTAGAGACACCGTCGCTCATGAACCTCTGCAATGCCAGGGCAAAGAGGGGCCGTTATCTATCACCTACCCATACAGGACTTGATATAATTTTAAGGTTGTGGTATAATTTTACCAAAAATTTTTAACGATACTTTCGTTAGTCACACAAATCCCATTCAACAAACTTTACCGATCCCAAAGCGAAGCTCCCACACGTACTTTACAATGAATAGATTACATGTAAATTAACACATTTAAATCCAGCACTTACCGTTATAGTATTTCTCACAAACAAAACAACACAACAACAAACATAGTGTGTAATTTGTAATAAAAGGTCTTTTAGATTTCATAAAAAAAATCGTAAAATTTGGTAATTTAATACGTAATAGGTAAGTAAACGCAAAACAATTTTTACTGTTTCTACAATAAATTATCAAGTTCACTGTATTCTTTTAAAAATTTGGGTGGACCGATTTCGACGATTTTCCATAAATCAGAAATACGCATAAATTTGATAAAGATGACTGTTTTTTGTGATATGCATCAAAAATGAAATGAACTCAGCTATTTTTGTTTTTCTTAAAAATATAGGTACCTTGCTCAACGTTTACTGATTACCACGGAATTTCCTAATGCCAGGACAAGCGAAATCGTTACCTATAAAATGATACAGATAGAGATAGAATATAGATAGTAAAATTATCATATTTGAACAACCCATTATCGATGAATTAACAAGCAAATGATTTTGGCCACACGTAGAGCCAAATAGTTGGTCATAATCATAGAATTATTACCTCGTGTGTGTGTGTGTGTCGTTGAGTGGTTTCTGCAAACGCCATAGAATTATTACTTCTGGAATCAACAGAATGAAGCCAAATTAGATGTTAAATCAAAATATCGTGTTGTTACGCGCGATCGGTGTGATTTAAATTGGCTTCATTCTGTTGTTCATGATGTTGGTTCCAGATGTAATAATTCTATGGCAAAAGCTTACAACGCAGGAAGGCATGATTCAATTTTGTCTGAACTATGGTCTCAATAGGTATTTTATGTTAATACTGTCAAATAAACGTCAATGTCATAGGCGCTTCATTATGTGTATGTACACGACTGGTGCGACTTGGCTAAACTTCACCAACTTTGTTCCCCATGTACGTTCCTGAGGTAATAATTCCATGGTCATAATGGACCACTTAAATATCCATGATACCTTGTTTTAAAACTGTTCCTAATAAATTAACTAATTTAGAGAGTGAGGTCTGTTCTCGTAGTGTTGTATGTCCACATTCATTTTGTTAGATTTTTAGCACAATAAACATCAACATTTCGTCATAATGAAATGTTAAGACCAATGGCGAAGGCTTTGTATAACTCCTTTCCTATCCCTAACAATATTCATATTTCATAGACTAAAAAACATAGCAAAATGGACTGTTTTTCAGAACTTATGATGATTCAATGAAAATAACGTATTTTAGAACGAAGTTCCTCAGCGAGCGTTGTGAAAGGGGACTAGACGGAAAAAATTCTTGTCTCGACACTTTTTTGATTTAGATGATTATCGCTAGATGGCGCTGTGATCCAAATCTTTTAAAACACGTTCGATATCGCGCGTAAAATAAAATTAGGAAAAAAATATATAAGATATCTTTTAATCGAAAGGAACTTCGTTCCATCCGGGTGTCCATTGACACCTCTCAAGTTTTTTTGTACTAATCTCATTCCTTTTTAAGAAATTGACTCTTCGCCACTGGTATGGACTATTAATGTTTTTTAGATTTACACACTGTACCTTAAAAGAAGAATGTTGTGCCACACTGCTGTAGCTGAATCAATAAAATATTGTCAGTATAATAGTATCAATTTTTAAAAGAATTAATACTTTTTAGATCCCTAATAATTTATCGTTAATACCTAAAAAACGAGCTCAAAGGCGTATTTTGGGAGAGGCCTATGTCCAGCAGTAGACGAGTGTGGGCTGATGATGATGATGACCTAAAAAACTTTGTAAAACTGCGTATGAAGTTTATCCTATATTTTAGAATATTAGTTACATTAAAATTACAGGTGTTTATAAGAATTAAACTAAAACAATTTGATTACATTTTTATTCCCAACAATAAGATAAACATTGATTATTTAAATAAAAATATAAAAATCTTAAACAGAAACATGATGCGATAGTACATGTCAACAATGTTTTACTTAAGTACTAAGATTAGAAGTTAATTCAATTATTCAAGGGTAAAATAAATGAGATTGCACATTTAATTTAAACAGGGTGGATATGAAACATCAGCTGAACTGGGGTGAATGTCCTGAGGAAATACAACTTTAAAATACCTTTATTTTTTGGATCTATTAAACCTTTTTGGAACGAAGTTCCTTATCGCGCGTTATCGAAAGGAGGCTAGACGGAAATTCTTATGAAAAAGTTGTAACGACACTTTTTTGTTTTAGATGATTATCGCTAGATGGCGCTGTGATTAAAATCTTTTAAAACAATTCCTTATTTTGTTTCATGATATGATGGCGCTGTGATCAAAATATTTTATTCTTTCTAAGAGAGAGAGAGACAGACGTTTTAAACTAACTAATTTATTATTACTTAAAAAAATAAAATTTTATTACAATTTCCTCACGAATTAATAGAAAGGAACTTCGTTCCATCCGGGTGTCCCTCGACGCCTCTCAAGTTTTTTTAATATCATATAGTGAATGTATTATTGCCGACTATAATTTGATATTAAAAAATAACTGATTCCATAAACAAAGTTTTTCCAAGTTGTATTTTGATAAGACATTGACCCCACTTCGTTTAAGACGTTACAAATCTACCCTGTGTGTTTGTTAAATTTTAACCACTCAACTGGGATCGGCAACCAAATTGGTTTGTTTACTTTTGCCAAGTCTGTGGCAGGAGCCAAAATTGAGCACAGTTCTAAAACTTGTTTTGTTTACATTTTTAATCGTACATATTTTACGGAGACGATATATTTTCGCTGAAAATGCAATACAGCGTCGTTTAGTAATAAAGATTTACAAAAATATAAGGTTTAATTAAAAATCAACATTCAAAATTATTGGAATAAAATGTTTTTAAAAAGGGGCTCAAACACGGTATTGATTCCGAACGAAGTCCCCAGTTTCGCCATCTAACGAATAGTGACGTTCCCAGTTGAGTGGTTAATATACCTAAAACTTTGGGTACTTATTTCAAAACTATTTTCACCAATTTTCAAAGTCAATTATCGTCATATAAAGACAGGAATTTTGCAGTGATCTTAGTAAAATGCATTTAATTTAAAGTACAATCGATTATCATAATCGAATGAATCGAATAATCACGTGTTTGAACGAGAAGATATTATTGTACCTTGAATAGAATGAAATCATTTCATTAAATTATTAGTAAGGGTCAGAATGGCGGATATATTTGAAATTGTTTAGTAAACAATTTAATGTTAATGTTGTATTAGCTTATATGAGGTATAACTTCAAACATCTCATCAATTTAGTTAACAGAATAACTTATGAGTCTCAAGTCATGAGTTAAGTTTGTTTTGTTATTTTTTTTTGGAAACCTATTAAAGGAATATAGTTTAGAAACAGCAATCAAATTATTTTCAAGCATAGATCTTTCTTAGAGTTAAAGTATGTCCTCTAGTTTTATCAGTAGACAAACTAAAGCTCAGCTCACACCCGCCAAACTGACACAAACAAGCAATCAGACATAGAAACTAGATTAAATATAAAGCTTACAATCATAGGTTAACAATATGGGGATAAGGAGAAGATGATCGATCTAATAATACTAGATACACTGAACAAAATGTCTACAATGTAAACATAATACCAACACTAGACATCAAGTGTTTTACAAAACGTCAGACACGTAACTGGGAACTTTACCCAAATTAGTTTGTTTACTTTGTCAAGTCTGTGACAGGAGCCAAAATTGTGCACAGTTCTAAAACTTGCTTTTGTTTCAATTTTTAATCGTCTTAGGTATATTTTACGGAGATATATTTTTTATCAAAATGCCTAGCCCAGTTTAATAATAAAGATTAACAAAAAAATTATAGGTTTAATTAAAAATCGAAAACAAAATTTATTGGAAATAATATTTTAAAAGGATACTCAAACATGTTAAGAGTTTAAATAAAATTATACCACTCGTCTGTAGTTGTCAAATGTAACCTGTAGATGGTGCTACTAGACAAACGCCAATTTAGGTAAGTTCCCAGTTGAGTTGTTGACAAAGAATCCATATTTGCACTATATATGTGTATTTTGCATCATTGCTAACTTGCTGCTGAATCAACCATATCAAAATACTACCAATTTTGGCCAACTAATCGTGTACCTAGTACATTTGATCGGATTAAATTCAAGGATAGGATAAAAAGCTACACACACTTATAATGAAAATGTAAGCTATAGGATAGGAAACATTTAGAAATTCGAGATTAATGAAAAGATTTCGTTAGAGTATAGGTAATTCTCAATGTTTTGTTTTTATCAGTGACTGGTAAAATAGTAGACATATTGAAATATAGATTGCTCTAGTAAGTAAGTAAGTTACATTGAGTAACATGAACAGAAGAACTTCTTTGTATCAGCGACAGTTGTACTTGTTTTACTGACTAGAATTAAGATTAAAATTAAAAATATTTATTCAGCCAAAAATTTGTAATTTGTGTAATATACAATTAACCATTAGATCTCCACACTAGGTCAAGCCAGTCTCGTAGAGATTTACTAATACATTTATCAGTCGAATTAACCGTTTGTATCGATACCAAATTACAATCATGAAAAACAGAAAATAACTACTTAGTGGCTAGTGATACATAACATAGGCAATTATTGATTTTAATAGCAAAACGATGAGTAGTCTGCGTATGATGAGTGTATGTAGTGTAATTAATAATCGTACTTTGGCAAAAAAAAATGCGTATTTAGTACTGTAAATACTAACAATCATTCGAAATTCTAGAAATATAATCTCCTTCAATATGTTATCTTTTACCAGTTACTGATTTTTATACTTAGATGAAGACGAATAATGAATTTAATTGAAAACTAAACAAATGCTATGTTTTATTATCATAGGAACAGATATTCGAGATTATATCAAAATTATAAAATCAATTATTAATGTTATTAATACAACTAGTTCTCATGATATTAAATGTAACAAGGTGGATTTGTGCAAGCTGAAGTGGGGTGAATGACCTAATGTAATACAACTTAGAACCAATTTTAATTTTGGAATAGTTGAAAATTTAATTGAATAATAGTGTATGTAACAAGCGAGATGTATTGAAAAAAAAAAACAATTCCAAAAATAAAAGTCGTCCCGAGTTGTATTCCGACAGGTCATTCACCCCACGTCAGCTGGTACAAAACTTCCTTCCATCAACCTTATATATTCTGAATATACCAAAATACATTGATTACATGAATGCGTAGCAAACTTTATTACATTACGACGGGTCCCACGTATACTAGTATACAGGGTGATTTCCTAGTGAGGGTACATATTGAAGGTCATGGTAGCTGATGATTATATACGACCAGTAAAAATATTATTACCAAAGAATATGGCTTAATGCCTTAGTAATCGCAACTTAAAAATATTTAAAATTCTTGCAAAATGATGGTTTTTCGACAGCAGATGGGTGTGGAGGTGTGGTGTGCGCGAGATCACTAGAGGTCGTTAGTCAACACTCTTTAAGCCGAAATTGTTTATGTTTGAGGTAGTATTGTCGAATTTAGATTAAAAAAAAATTGTAATTTTACCTATTTTATGTAATATTCCGTATTAGAACAGAGTACTCATCACCCTCCTGCAATATGTTCCCTATCTAAAAAATCACCCTGTATACGACAAAACGCAATTTTACAGGGGAGTTATTTGAATACTACTAAACTTTGTAACCTTGCTAGGACTATTTAGGATAGGTTCTATCTCTGAAAATAATAGGAATTTTAAAACGAAATTTTCATGATATAAAGATTACCCAATTTTGAGCCTATTTTTTATGTACCAGTATACGTAAGCCCCATCGATTAAAGCTTTCAATTTTGAAACAAGCGAACAATTTTGCAAACTACAAAAAAACTGTTAATTTTTTTGATATATAAATTTCCTACAAACTCCGATAAGATGGCACTATCAATCTTACGTTTTCATATATCACAATATATCTTATAATATTGGGGCTAAATTATGCGTTATTATATCCACGCACGAACATGGTATCATTGAGTTGACATACCGTCCTGAAATGGATTTTACTTAAAATGTAATATTTTAATGTTAAATGTAGTTTTAGTATTATTAGCACAGTCTATTATGCTTTATACAGGGTGTCTGAAAGAATGGATAATTTAAATAATATGTATTTTATAAATTATTGGAGATATTTGATGAAAAAATATGTTTAGAGCCGTTTATAGCTTCTGCTATTGGAGAGTTTAGGATTATCCATTATTTTCAGGACACCCTGTATAGCTAGACATTTAAGCATTAACACTCATATTCTAGGTTTTTTTTTCTTTAAAACGAGAGATAAAAAAACGTTACAAAAATCAAAAGACAAAAAAAATATTTTGTTTTTTTATAATAAATTCAAAGAAATTCATTCAAAGAACTCGCGAAATATGTTACACAAAATAATTACTAAGAACATGGGTGTTAGTTCTTCAGTTATTTTAGTTTTTACTTAAATTTAAAAGAAATAAGTAATAAGATTAAGCATATTTAAATGTCAAATTTGCTTAAGCTGCTACATTTACCAAAAGCAACAGTCTAACTCATTCTACTCTAAAGTCACAGCACGTTATACAAATATATCCACAGCCAGTACAAAACATAAAATAGATAGAATATCCTTACATTTTGTTAGTGCTACAAACATAGAAAATGCACTAGAAAAGATTATTTTTAATTAAAAATATATTTAAAACAAGCTGATTAAAAACAAACAAACTAATATGGTAACATTTCTAAAACCCTTTGAATTCGTCTTGTTTTAAAAATCATAGACAATAAATTAATTTCTATGATTTTATTAAGGCTAAAAATCATCTAAAAAGATTGTTTTTAAGTAAAATGCACTCATTTAGGAATTCATCTTGTTATAAAAATCATAGACAATGTTAACTTTATTGTATAGTCTATGGTAGTTACTAATAAAATCCAGCCATTTTGTTTTAAACAATTTTCATTAAATTGTTTAAAATTATTTTTAAAGAAGTTATAAATATTTTTTGTTTTTTATTGTATTAAAGAATATTATTTTATTCTCTCTGGAATTTATCTTTCAAGTGTGAGTCAATGGCCAAATTTAAAAAATATTTAGAAAAAAAAGGAATAAAGTTCAACAACAATAAAAAACTTGCTAAAAAATTTAAATAGCTATTCACACACGCCTTCAAAATTAATTTATATGTTATGGTTAATTATTAATTTAATTTATTAATTTCTTATTAATTAAGTATTTGTTAGTTGGACTATGATTATAAAAACACCTACAAAAAATCCCAAATAAAACTAAAGTTGTATTAAATAATGTGAACCCTTCCACAATTTCTTTAAATTTTATACAATTGATTTGTCTCTTTGTTTTTAACAGTATTTATACTTTCATTAATTCAATTCATTCATTCCACAATGAGAAACGAACCAAAATTGGTTTGCTTATTTATACCAAAATTGATCGAAACGTGAAATTATATTGAAATTATTGTCGTTTCATATTTCGTAATCTGAAGAATTAAAAAAATGCATACAGGGTGGATCTGTAACTTTGGACAATCTGACGTGGGGTGAACGACCGGTCTAAATACAACATAGCACCATTTTTATTTTTTGGATCGGTTAAACTTTTTTTTCTGATATGTATGGAAAACGAAAGACTATCGTTGCGAATTTCCATACTTTGATGAATTTTTTTTTATCCAATACCTAAATAAAAGTGGTTTTAAGTTTTATTTCAACAAGTCATTCACCCCACGTCAGATTGTCCAAAGTTACAGATCCACCCTGTATAGAAAACTCATTTTCAAAAAGACGAACTCCAGGCATGTACAGTTACACCATTTAGTGACATCAGACATACAAAGATGAGTAGCTAAGACAAGCAACAAAATAAACTTCGTTTATCCATTTAAAAATTACGATGCCACACACACAGTGGCGTGCATACATATTTAAGTCAGGGTATGCAGAAATATAAATCTGAGTAATTTTCCACATATTTATGTCCTATAATCAATTTAATTTTTACGCTAAATGTGTGCCAATTAAAGTAATGAAAAGTGTATTTTGATTAAATATACAACGTTTAATCGTTTTTTGTAACAATTTTTTAAGCAAATTCGTAATGATAGGGTATGCAGTGCGTATTTGCTTGTATGAACTGCACGCCGCTGCACACACACATAAAACACTATTTTTTCTTTAAATTTATCTAAGAAAGTGTGAAAGGGTCTTCAGTAAAGGTCTAAGTAGTAGGCTGCGGTTTCCTTATAGAAGGGTACTGCAACTGTACCTTGAATATATTAGTGAGCTCGTCCAGGATGGTCTCGTGCCGGAACGAGATGCGGATGTCCGGTACGTTGGTGCGCGTGATGTCATTACCGGCCACGCCCTCCTTGGTGTAGTTGGGGCCCAGCCAGTACTGCTTCATCTGTTGTATAGGGGTATTTATTAGGAATGAAGCGAGTATTTGCATTTTATTTTAAAGAAAACATTTTAAATACAAGCTTTTAAGATCCTGCATATCATGTAGCAGTAGAGTGCTAACTAATACAAGTAAAACGAGCCTAAACACGACGGGTCTATCTTGTTTGGTACGAGAGTTCCTATGACCACCTTACAACTTCATCATCAGATCAGCGCCATTTTATCATATTGGAACGAAGTTCCTTATCGCGCGTTATCGAAAGGGGGCTAGACGGAAAAAATCTTACGAAAAGTTGTCACAACACTTTTTTAGTTGTCACGACACTTTTTGTTTTAGTTGATTATCGCTAGATGGCGCTGTGATCAAAATCTTTTAAAACACGTTCCTTTTTAATTATAAGATATCTTTTAATCGAAAGGAACTTCGTTCTATTTGGGTGTCCCATGACACCTCTCAAGTTTCTTTTTATTACTTTATCACGGGGTATCTGCGTGCCAAATGTCAGCTCAATCGAAGAGATCGGAAGTTTGTTAATTAAATTTATCTCTCAATATTCTTTGAAAATGTAAGTATAATATTCTCACCTCATGTGGGAACCCTGACATGAGTACGGAGTTCCTGGCCAACTCACACATGTCGCACGAGCTCAGCTTCCACACTTGAGCTGCGATGCTGTACTCCTCCATCAGAGGCTCCTAAAAACATAAATAGTATGCTCTTTTAGTATGGTTAGTCCAAAAAATTTGTGTCCCTTGATGTCTACTGCTGGACACAGGCTTCCCCAAATCTTGACACAATAACCGATCTTGCGCTATCTGCATCCGGTAACCTCACGTACTGACCCAGGTCGTCGGTTCACCTCGTGGGAGCTCATGGATCCTTACTGTCCCCGCGCCGGGGGAGGGTCTGCTAGTGTACCTTGGTGAAGTGGAACTGCAGCGGGTCGTCAGTGCTGAGCGTGATGCACAGTCCTCGCGCCAGGAACTCCGGCAGCGGGTTGCGGTGGTAGTTGAGGAACAGCGAGTTGTTGCTGAGAGGAGACATCGCTATGTAGATCTGGGCCAGGTAGTACAGGTACTGGAGAACTGGAACCTATCAATGAAGACTAGATTTATATAGGGTAGATGATTTTATTCCAATGTGGAATAAAATATTTTTCGTAGATGAATGAAAATGAGGCGGTGCGACGGGAAAGAGTGCCGATGGCGTAACGCGTCGCGTCGTCTCTCATAACCCCGTGCTGGGTTCTGGCCTCAGCCGGGGTTCGGACGCTGAGTGTGAGCGGTTGGAGGTTTTAGTGCGGTTCAACTCCCACATACCCCAGGGGATCCGGCGATTTCCTCCAACTAAAACAAAAAAAAAAAAAAACTTTTTCACATCGCACTCTTTGATGAATAAACAATTTGTTTGTGACTGTCCAATTTCAGTTATAGATGGCACTACTAGACAAGGTTTTGGTTACTTAAGTGGTTAATATTTACCTTCCTAAGTAGTAGTCCGTGTGAGATATTCTCGGCGAGTAGGAACCCGCATACGAGATGTTGCACCGGCCCCGCTTCCCCGCAGTGGGGGCGAAGGACAAATGTGTTCAGACCTTGTTCTCTAGAAACAAGAGTAAGATCATGTTACTTAGAATCACTAATATTAAAATGACTGATTTTGTTTTTCTTAATAAATTAAAATAATGCAATACGCCATTTTGTCTGAAACGTCAATCATACCGGATGACGTCACGATTAAGTAAACAATACGAAATTTATTTTCTTTTCTTTTTTAGTAGCGCAATGATACTCTTGACGTTTGTTTAGCATCAAATACGACGCCATGACACTATGGGCTGTTTTTACGCACTTTTTAAAATATTGTATTTTTTTCGTAAATAGTAAACTTACTTTAAAATCTTTCGTTATGCCTTTTATTGCCAGACTAAAATTATATTACATCGCTAGTTAAAATGGTAACACTTACTTGCGGAAATGATTGAGCACTGTCATGTTAGCGTACATATAGTACAAGTAGTACGCGTAGGGAGGATTCTCCTCATCATCCCACTCCTCAGGACTCTTGACGTCGGCGTCCAGCATCGGGTTCTCGGGCTTGGACTCGTCGTCCACGCTGTCGAAGCCTATCACGTGCTGAGAACAGGGGGGTCAATGAACGGAGACAACCCATTACTGCCCACTGTTGGGTTCAGGTCTCCTCAGAAGAGGGGTTAGGCATAGTCCACCACGCTTGCCCAGTGCGGATTGGGGACTTCACATATCTTCAAAGGATTTTTAGAATCCTTTTCCGATATGCAGGTTTCCTCACGATGTTTTCCTTCACCGTTTTTAGCCAGTGGTGTTGTGAAAAATTGCACGTAAATCTTTTTCATATTAAGATTTAGAGGTACAAGTCGGCCGGATTTGAACCCGCGACCTCCCGTACGGAAGGCAAGCGCTTCAACCACTCGGCCACCACGACTATAGAATAGTTATTAGGTTGAAATGTGTTTATGGTGTATTTAGAGTATTGAGCAAGTTGTTTTCGGGTGCATTTGAGCTATACAGGGTGTCCCAAAACGAAGCGACATGAACTCAATCTCTAAAATTTAAGGTACTTCTCGTACCTTAAATTTTAGAGATAGGATGTTTTGCGGAAAGGCAACATTTAATAATACTGCATTCAGAGATTTTACGAATTAATTTGGTTTTTCTGAAATCGAACTAACAAAATCGGCTAAATATGCGTTATTCCGTAGTGCACGCAATTTTGGCTTTTATTGTGTACTGTATGTAATTATGAGACCGACTGTTTGTACTTAGTATTGATTTGGTTGACATTTTATTGTTATACAGGGTGTTCAATTTTCCTAACTAAATTTGCTTTTAATATGTTTTTTTTGTTATTAGTTTTAGAATGGTTATAAGTATCGAAAAGATGTGTGTACATGTGTGTGTGTACTTTCCAAACAGTAAATTTTACTTACAGTAAGAAACTTGTGCAGTTCAATATTGCTGTTAGGATCGTTGGTGACTTCGAACAGCGGCTGGAAGATGTTGTTCAGGAACTCGTGGAAGTTGTCCATTATTTTGTTTGATTTGAAGATATCACTGTTTTAGAGAAAAAATAAATTGGTTGCCTATAAAGTCGGTATACGGGCGAAAGTTTTACGTGACAACGACTCGGGCATGGTTAGCCCGCCTAAGAGCGAGAGAGACAGACATAACAAGTGACGCGGCACGCGTGCCTCTCACTCGCTCTCATTGTGAGCGCATAACGTGACCGGAGCGTAACGCAGTGAAGTGAAGTGTCACCCGCGGCAAACCGATTTATAACACGTTGTCACGTTAAAAAATAATTTAGAATAAGGATTATCGAATGCTGTCGTTTTTGTAGCGTTGGGGAATTTACTTTTTGTACATGCATGTACTTTGTTGATGCAACCCTTTGTGACGTCACTGCCAGTTGAGGCTGAAAACCAGAGCTTGGTGTTGGTTGTTAATCTTCAATTAACACCTAGCAATTAGCTGAGTCTCGTCTGGTTTGTGGTGGAACCTATATTATTATTATATTTTCTTATTTATCACGTGTTCAATTTGTATTTTGTTTTGTACTTAATTTTCTTAAATGTATTACAATGTGTGTGTTTCCACCGCAAATAAAGCAATGTCTATGTCTATGTCTTTTGACCGTTGGATTGCATTGCAGCCTGCTAAGTGTGCGTTAGTTCATACTAATTGTACAAGAGACGGATCAATGTTTTATGTTGCGGCCTAGTTAAGTGTGTTCGCTCTATTATACTCGCTTTTTTTTGAGTTGGAGCAAATCACCGGATTCTCACCGGATGGGATATGTGGGAGTTGAACCGCACTGAACCGTCCTCCGCTGAGGCCAGAGCACGGTGTTACGTGTGACGGCACGACGCGTTACGCACTCGTCGTTATACTCACTAGAGTCTTGGTATCTGTATGAGCCAGCGCACGTTGTTGGAGTGCACGTCGTACTGTATGGCCCACTTGGCGAGCTTGGCCCACTCGCCCGCACTCTTGCCGTATATAGACAGACGCAGCTCGGCATTTTGATATTTACTCTCTTCTAAATCAGAGGCCACCTCCTGGAATGAAAATATTGTCATAAAAAAACCTGAGAGGTGTCAAGGGACACCCGGATGGAACGGGGTTCCTAATCCTTCGTAAACACAACAGCAAATAGGTTAGAACTCGCACGGTCGCAAATGTGTGTTGAAAAGATTTTTATCACAGCGCCATCTAGCGGTAACCATTAGGGGTGTGCGAATAATTCGAACTCACGAATTATTCGATCCGAATCGAATATTAATATTCGAAACTATTCGAAATATTAATATTCGATTCGAAATTCAACGAATGTTCGAAAAATTTCGAATTTCGAATAGTATCGAATTTGACTACGACGACTACGACTATTTTGTAGACATCTAGCCCATTAAAGATATTATCTACAAAATACAAATTCTTGTCCTATTTCCGATGCATCTTCGTAGTCAAATTCGATACTAGGTATACGAAATTCAAAATTTTCGAATATTCGTTGAATTTCGAATAATTCGAATCTTTGAACGATATTCGCACACCCCTAGTAATCATCTAAAACTTTTCAACCCAATTTCATGAGTTTACTAAATTACTCGTCAAAAGTAAAAGCCCAAGTTGTTGTTGGAATGATATACCACCACCAATTCGCGACCTCGAGACTAAGCATAATTTTGTCACACAACTCAGAAAACATTTCCTAAACTTACAAAAATCCTTGTGACACTTGCTGTAAATTAATGATTGGTTGATGCGTCGGTGATGTGATATTTGTAACTACTTAACATAATAATGGTAAATATATAATAATAGAAATAATTCTTAACTGTCGCGTTTATCAAAATCACCTCCACAAATATTAAACGGGTTCTTGAAATGTTTGCTGTATGGCTGTCATTTATTATGTACTTTAGTAAATTGTTTGTTTAATTTGTTTTCACTACTCCTTCCACCCTGTTAATCTTAAAATGGGCATATTTCCACTGCTTTCCTTCCTTTCATTTCATTCCTCGGTCCATCGGTTTCATTCCTTTGACCGTGGGTAGATGACATGGGAGACAGGGTTGCTGCTGAAAATCAGTGCTATTGGTTTCAGTTCTTGAACCAATAGCTTTAGCTGAGCAGAAACCTTTTCCGTGCGCACTCCGGGGACACAACCCTATCAGATACTTTTAATTTAATTTTATTTTTTATTTTCTGTGTTTTTCGTTTGTGTTATTATTATAATGTATTACATATGTTGTTAAACAAGAAAATTGTATGTTCTACGTTTTTTTTTATATTATTAGTTTATATCTTTGTGTCCTCTTTGTGTGTGTGGAATAAAGTTGTTTTCTTTCTTTCTTTCTTCTTCAATGCGAACTAGGCTTTATTATTTGTGAAATGAACTGTATGTAATCTGTGTAGAGGAGACGCGGGTCGGTTGGACAGTGATACCTTAATGATCCTAGCGAAGTATTTCCCGTTCATGTGGTTGTCAGTCTTGAGGAACACCTCGCGCAGCCTGCTCTCGCCGATGGGGTTGTACTTGGCGTTGAATTTGTCGAAACGATGGAATGTGTTGCGGTCCTGATAATAACGTCATTTTGTGAGACCAATATTGTTTTTTTTTGTTGAGTAGACATGCCATATTTGGTTTGTATAATATCAGTTTTTCTATGTGAAAGTAGTTAAACTAAATACAAAAAATAAATAGGTAAAATTACATTCTTTTTTTTTAATCTAAATTCGAAAAAACTACCTCAAACATAAAAAAAATCGGCTAAAAGAGTGTTGACTAGCGACCTCTAGTGGTTTCGCGCACCCCACACCTCCGCCACACCCATCAGCTTTCGAAAAACTATCATTTTACAAGAATTTTAGATATTTTTAAGTTGCGATTACTAAGGCATTAAACCATATTCTTTGGTAATAATATTTTTACTGGTCGTATATAACCATCGGCTACCATGACCTTCAATATGTACCCTCACTAAGAAATCAACCTGTATAAATTGCAGTAGTTTTTGGATCTTGAGAAAAACATAACACAAATAAAAATCAATTCAACTTTCGTAACATAATTGAAATTTAATTTTGAGTAAAACTAAATTATCACCATACAAAACTAATCAATGATTATTCAAACAAACCAACTCTTAGTACATCACATCGCAATTTTGACTGTTCCAACACACTATAGACAATTAATAAAAAATGCATCCCATTTAATATATACTTACAGCATGCACATCAAGCATGTCCACAGTCAAGTCATATGTGCTGAGGTTCATTGATTGGAACACAGCCTTCAGGGTCATAGGGGAGCCTTTATGTAATGTCACCACCTGCGATACAAAAAATAAAATGAATACAGGGTGGATCTGTAACTTTGGACAATCTGACGTGGGGTGAATGACCTGTCGAAATACAACTTAACACCATTTTTATTTTTTGGATCGGTTAAACTTTTTTTTCTGACATTGTATGGAAAACATATAACTATCGTTGCGGTCTTCCATACTATGATGAAAATTTTTTGTTATCCAATTCCTAAAATAAATGTGGTTCTAAGTGTTATTTCATCAGGTCATTCACCCCACATTAGATTGTCCAAAGTTACAGATCCACCCTGTATTTATTACCTATACATTAAAATTAATCATAATTAAACCACAATAATAAAAAAGTAGTGTTATGGAAAGTACCTCATCAGCGTGAGTCTTCAGAGTCTTCTTAATGAAACGTAACAGATGTTTCTGATTCATACACGATGCTGCGTGGATGTGAGTGTCCACTTTCCTGTAAAAATCATTGTCAAATTATCTTTCATAATACAGTTACTACAGATAATGTATTGAAATTAAAACAAAATTAAATCAAGTAATAATCAATCAAGGTCAATCGGTCATAATTCGTAGTTTATTTTCATATGAAATGAAATGAAAATGTATTATCTAATATATAAAATTGTCGTGTCACGGTGTTCGAACTTGAACTCCTCCGAAACGGCTCGACCGATTTTGATGAAATTTTTTGTGCTTATCCGGTACCTATGAGAATCGGCCAACATCTATTTTTCATCCCCTAAATGTTAGGGGTAGTCCACCTCTAATCTTTTTTTTCGGCGCAGACGAAGTTGCGCGAGTCAGCTAGTTATGTATAAAAATATGAAGTCATAAAGTTAATCATTGGTCCCCGCACTAGTAAACACCTGTGTTGCGGGGGACCGGAAGATTACCAAATAAGACTTAACCTAAGGCACGCCAGACGTCATAACAAAAACTAATAAAAGTAATATGCTTTAAACTTATTCAGACACTCGCGGTTTTCTATAATACTTTAATGTAATTAAACATCGTGGTAAGAACCCGTTGAAAATGCATGAATGTAATATGCTTTCTTCATTTACTCACTCTTTCATTCTTTTGTCAATCTACAATTTTCATACATTTATTTAATCATTAGGAACGATGATTACTATTAAATCCATCACTTACTCATTCAGTTCACAAAAGAATCTTTTTTTCATTAAAATTTTAATAGTATTACCTGATATTATAGAAATCTCTATGAGGCACGGCTTTCTGTGAAGCTAGTTCCCTTAGCTCGTTTAAGAGTACGTGGAGTTGGAACTTGGAGGAGAGGTAGCTCAGACGACGGTAGCAAAACGATTTCCTGCACATACAATTACAAAATACATTCCAGATATAAAAAGTATATTTGTGTCTTTTTATTTATTTTTTTGTGTGTCTCTGGGTTATCTCCAGCTAACACCCAGCATTAAGCTGAGACTCGACTGGTTTGTGATGGAAACCTTTATATTGTATTTTTTTTTGTATTGTTTGTGCCACTGTTTCCATCACAAATAAAGAAATGTCTAATGTCTATTTGTAATACTAGAAATAAATTGCAAGAAATATTACTCATTTTATTATTTTATTTCATTAATAAATAAAATTAAAATAATGTCACTGGAATGTCCTTCTACAATACTATAGATTTGCATCTGGCTTGGTGCTGATATTATATTCTACTTAACTGGGCGACGTTAATGTGCTATGGCAAATATTCATTTACAAATAATACAGATTACAGAATATTAAAAGAGCACTCCCGAAAACGAAGACAGGCGGTAATACTAGTAGTGATTTTTTTTTTTTTTTTTTTTTTTTTTTATTGCCTTGTAGGCAGACGAGCTAACGGCCCACCTGATAGTAAGTGGTTACCGTCGCTCATGAACCTCTGCAATGTCAGGGATTTTTCAAAAATAGTGTTTTTTTACGCTTATGAACGAAACTTTTATAAAAGTACACTTTATGAAAAATGATAAAAACAATAAAATATTTAACCAGATAATTTGGAGTATGTTTTATTTAATTTCATATACACTCACAGCGGTCCATCAGCGATCATATTACACATAGTGTTCTTGTCCTGTATGTACTGAGCTAAAGTAATATATTCATAGGGTAGTCGTTCTTCCCCATTCTCCCCTTGCTTGTACAAGTTGAACACGCCGCGGTTGGACCGTATGGTGTAGCCTTTAGGTTCGGGCATCGGGCACTCCCAGGGGTCCTTGTCTCTAAAGGGAGGATGGACTATGTGGTCTGAAAGGGTAGGGGAAAAAATATTGTAAATGGAAAAACGATCGTCTTTCAAGAATATCACTTAAAATATACCAGTCATCTTTGTCAAATTTATATATGATTACTAGCTGCCCCGCGCAACTTCGTCTGCGTCGCATAGGAATTGTTCCTTGGAATTTTCTAAAAGTACTCATCAGAATGCTTCATTAGAGCTCAAACAGGATGAGGTTATCTTGCTTATTGACGGAGTTCCTGTGGCCACCTTCCAGCTCCATCATCAGACCTTGCTCTTAGATATCCTATCTCTCAAATTGGATCGAACTGCACATGGTGTGCAAATTTTATTATAATCGGTTAAGTGGTTAAGGAGTCCATTGAGGACAAATATTGTGACACGAGATTTATATATTAAGATGTCGAAATCGGTTCATCTTAAAACAAATGTACGCAAACACACATAGTAGTTTGAGAAATCTTGTCCGTAAAAATAAACATTTTTAAACACAGATCCAAAAGTCTCTCAGTAATATAAAAAAAATGAGACTCCACGACGACTATCATCTTTCTTCTGAATCAAGAATCAGCCAAATCGGTCCAGTCAAACTAAATTTATGCGGAAACAAACTTAAAGCCTTTGCTACTGCTACAATCACAACATCATGATAACTTAAATAAAAAAGTGCCGTCTGAATTCGTTCGTACAATCTTCGACGCAGACGCAATTGCGCGGATCAGCTAGTAATTAACAGATCATAATTGAATCAATACTAATTGGAACGAAGTTCCTTATCGTGCGTTGTGAAAGGGGGCTAGACGGAAAAAAATCTTACGAAAAAGTTGTCACGACACTTTTTTTGTTTTACCGCTAGATGGCGCGGTGATCAAAATCTTTTAAATCAATTAAGGAAATAGGAAATAATTTTTATGAGATACATTTTAATCGAAAGGAACTTCGTTCCATCCGGGTGTCCCTTGACACCTCTCAAGTTTTTTTATTTATGCATTTAAGTAACTAATTTAGGTACACAAATTTATTTCACCAACCCATAAACCACTAAACTTACCAGCGATATGTTTCTTAGGTATTTTGACGGGGTTATGATTGGCCATAGCATCGGCGTCCATACTGCGAATGAACCTCGCAGTGATCGTCGAGAAACTCTGCTGAGACATCTCCATGTAACGTTTGCGCATCTCCAGAGCTTGAACTAGGTAGGAGGACGCTTGTTGGAGGTCTTCAAGAGGGACCTGGGTGTTTGAATTTGAGGGTAGATCGCAGCGAAATCTAAGCATGTTGTATGTACGGTTGGTTTAAAAACCGATTTCGATGTTTGCATATTTATTTAGGATTTATTAAATAAATTTAAAGCGTTATATCAATCACATTTCAACGACTGTAATAATCTTTGATATCCTGTTTCGGTCCCTCGAGCCGGATTTGTAGAGCGACTTCATAGAAGTTATTTTTTATTATTATTTTTTAAATAAGGTAATGTTTGAACATCGAGAAACAAAGTGTCTTACCATTTTTAAACCATTAAATTTTCATAAAACCTAAAGAAAGTATACTTACTTATTACAATAAATCTTTTTATGTGTTTTATTTTTTGCCCAATATGCAATAAAGTATATCCATTCATTCATTATTAAGTTCTTACCCCTGATGTATCCTCGCCGCTGATAGCGACCCTCTGGAAGTGGGGCAGGATGATCTCGTCATCATCATCGTCAGGCACCCTGAGCCGAGCCGCCTCCTCAAACACGGCCGCTGCACCCGCGTCACTACCAGCGAACGAACGGACCGACTGAGCGCATTCTGCTGCCCTGCAATTAAGATTATGTGTTGGTTCTAGGTATCTGGCGTAATTTATTATGTGTGGTAGACTATGCTAACTCCTTCTTAAAGGCCTGGATCAGTCTGGTTCGGGGAGTGCGGCCTACCAAAGGGTGTACTGATCTATGCAACAGCCCCTCGAGCCCTTGATGGACCTGGTACTCTTACTTACTTCTAGGGTATCAGTTCTCGGCACAGGTCACAAATCGACACCCACTGTGGTACTAACTTACATGTCCCAAAGCCTCCTTCTGCGAGATGGTGGACTTGCTGAATTCGAGCATTAACAGCACACAAACTCAAAATCATTTATTTCAATATTAAAACATAATGATATAATGTATTTTATTGAACGTCAAGGAGTATTTAATACCAGTTCCAACCAACAGCACTGGCCTAAGAGGACCTGGCGAAACAGCACTAATGAGTTCATGGTAATAGATTTTTAATACAGTCATGAATGACTCATAATGATCTTTCTATTGTAATTTCAATATTGATACAAATCCTAATGACTTTATTTAATTACAACTGTCGTAGTGTTTGCACAAGATGAATGATTGCAATTTAATTGCTGAAAGTATTAATATTTCTAATGTAGAAATTATATTATCATTAATAGAGTAAATTGATTTTTAATTACCTTTATAAAAACAACGGTAAAAAAACTAAGCCTGATATCGGCAGTCTAAGTCAATACCTGATCCCTCTAATAGGAAGACTTGAACCTAGCAGTACTACTACCCGTAGAGGTTTTTTTATTGCCATGTAGGCAGACGAGCCAGTCACCTGATCGTAAGTGGTCACCATCGCTCATGAACCTCTGCAATGTCTGGGGACACTGAGGGGTCGCTACCTATGACCTAACTTTAATCTCAAGCCTCCTATCTAAGGTACCTTCGAGGTACTTATCTAAAAAAAAATACTTTGTATTCCCTGACATTGCAGAAGTCCATGAGCGACGATAACCACTAAACCGTGTCAGATTTCAAATGATAACTTGATATAGAGATGACTCAACACAGGCTAGGCTGTTTATCTTGCGTTTTACAAAGATCAGCATTTTACAATTCTTTGTTTTATCTTTTGGTGTTTGATGATTTGTAATTTGCAAGTTCTCATAACTTTATCTCATCGTCTTGTGGCTGAGAATGATGATGATATTTTGTTTCAACCCAACATGCCGAGCCATTAAAAAAAGATTCTAAGTTTACTTTTAATTCTTACTTATGGACAAACTAACGACCCATTCAATCGTAAGTGACCTGAGGTAGCTGTGATGAACATTTAGTTTCATGCATTTTGAAAAAGAATCGCCGCGCCCAGAGTACCTTATCATAAAAGAAAAAAAAATCGTATAGAATTTAAAAACAATTTTTAATTTTGAAACATGGATATAAGGTAGCTGCAGAATGAAAATGTTTAAATTATAAACAAGGTAAGATAGAGAAATTCTGAGAAACATACCATAAATTCCTTGAACGAGTCCATCTTTTGTATTCTAATTTAGTACCGAACATGACAACTTAAAAAAATCACTACTTTAAGTGCCTACACAAACAATTAAGTCTAATTAAAAAAATATTTAAACTTTTTGGTAAAAAATTCAAATTCCCGCCTAAAAGTTTAAACGATTCAAACTTCGAACGTTAATTTTTCGTTCCCAATAAAATCATAGACTATCCCACACTCAAAAAAAAACGAGGCAAAAGGATCTCGCCCATACAGCCGCGCGTTAAGAAATGCAGTAACGCTACTGAGTACTGAATAGTTGAGACGCGAGCATCCCCCGCGTCAAGGGTTACCGTCACGCCAAGGTTAATCCAATTGTTGGCTGTTAGTGGTTTATGTCGTAACATAACTCGTATATGCTTTTATTTAAGAAAATTATTACGTAACAACTAACAATAGAAAAAAAATCTATCAATACCTATATACCGTTAATTGCTTATGTCAAAACTTACAAAATTAGCAATAAAAGTTCTTTTCC
This sequence comes from Trilocha varians, assembly GCA_030269945.2. Lineage (NCBI taxonomy): Eukaryota > Metazoa > Arthropoda > Insecta > Lepidoptera > Bombycidae > Trilocha > Trilocha varians. Next base: position 760,602 of record AP028273.1, on the reverse strand, counting down.
TATTTCCTACTATGTATCATCCACTTTTAAAAGTCAAAGTCAAATAATTTATTTTCAAAGTAGATGTGGACACACATACATTTTGAAAGTCAAAAACAAAATCAAAAGTTCTACCACCAGTTCGCTAAGGCGCAAGAAACTCAGCGGGCATGTCTTTTTTTTTATTTAAATATATTTTTTTTTTTTCTTTTTTTTAAATATTTTTTTACAATATTTTTGTTTATAACAAATGTATCAATTGAAATGGCCCGGGATGAGCGCCTCATTCCCATTTTGTCATCTATATAATCATTAAGTTTAAATTCGTTTCTCTTTCTCTTTCTCTTTCAAATTCGTTTTTCTAAGTACTAGTAAAATAACCAAGGTGACTTATTAAGCAGGATTAGTATTTAATTAAGAACATGATAGCACATGTATTTTAAAGAGAAAAAAAATGGATAACTTACTTAACATTGAGTTGTCTCTGTATAAGTAGTTTCTTCTCGATCTGTTCGATTGGAAACTGCGGCACTTCGTAGGGCGCCGACAGTTCATTAGGGAGCTCCCGCGGCGCCTCTGCACCCACAGCGCTAGTCGGGCTTTCGCTGCCTGTAATAGAAAGTATAACATTGTGAATGCTGTTGTGATAACTAGGCTTTATAGTATGATTTCCCCTACTCGATGTTTCCTAATCACTATGAAGTCCACACGAGGCTGGAAGACAATTCTTAAAAGTTGGTTGTATATGTCCCGTAGTGACCCTGATATTGCAGGGACTCATGAGTGACAGTAACCACTTAGGAATAGTTAGGTTGTAGGCTGTCACACCACGGCATTGGGAGGTCGTCACACGTCACCCATAAAATACAGGACTTTTCTTAAACCTCGTGTAGAGAGAAATATTTCACTTTGCTTAAACCTATTTAGAGGACATGCCATAACGCTCCGCGAACACCTAGGCCAAGAGTTAATTCGAAATTAGGATAGTACGAAGAGGAATACAGGCCACAGTTCGGAGAAACAGTTCGAGAAAGAGTTTGCTGTACTGGTTGTTGTAGTGGCACTTCGAGGTGGCCCTATATTTTGATTTTCGTCTTATAAATTGTTTTGCCGGGTGACACTTCAAGAAACTGCGTTACGCTCCGCTCACGTTATGCGCTCACAATGAGAGCGAGTGAGAGGCACGCGTGCCTTTCACTTTTTATATCTGTCTCTCTCGCTCTTAGGCGGGCTAACCATGCCCGAGTCGTTGTCACGTAAAACTTTCGCCCGTATACCGACTTTACAGGCAACCAATTTTTTTTGCATTTATTGAAGAGGCCCCATGCAGAAGCTATGCTATCCAGATCGTCAAACCTAGCCTGACAGTCTTGAGGCTAGATTATATACTAAGATGATATCTACCAATTACTTTAATAAAAATCAATAAAATATTCCAACTACAACAGTACTATAGTACATCGTAATGAAACGTGTGTTGATTTACAATTGCTATTAAAAGACACCTTGACATTGAGATAATAAATGCATCATAATATTCTAGAATGTTACAGAGCGAATATTGAATTTGAAAGAAGATGTTGTATGCTTGGGATAACAAGAGGGGTTAGACCAAGAATCTAAGAATGAATATTCCAGATCACAAATAAGTGGAGTAAGACCTTATTGCAACAATGTCACATTCGTTGTGGTGGAGTAAAAGATTGATGCTTAAACTCCAGCCAAGATAGGTTGAAACTAATTTGCTTTGTAAGCTTAGCTCCTCCTTTGTTAGTTTAATATAATCGATCCTTAACTTTATTAGATTAAATGAAAACTAAGAACTAAACTGACTTTGCAAAACGGAGATAAAACTAACCATGGGTCTGACCGAATTAAACCATAGTAAAAGGCTAGTATTAAAACTATAATATGACAGACAAATTCATCGCCCCTCACGTTCACAATCCGAACCCTCAACATCGTTGTTGACAACATAGATATTTTCACTTGTACTCTGAATGAATTCACAAGAACGGCAGTGTGGATCATAAGTTTTACTTAATGGTTTTTTTTAATTGTTAATTTCTTATTGTTAAAGTTTGTAATAATTTAGTTCATATAATTTGATAAGAGATGCTACTGAATTAGGTAAAACCTGTAATGGTAGTATTTTAAGGAAATAAATTAATCTATTCTTGCTCTCGCTAAACCTTATCCCATTTAGACGTGGTCGGCGCAATATGTCTTATCTCTTCACTTCTTTCTATCAAATCAAATCAAATCAAAATTCATTTATTCTGAATATCATTACATACATCATCCACAAACCAACATATTATCCATCAACAAATTCATTCTTAAAACAATTAAATAAATAGCAATAATTACGTGTCGTATCCGTATTCTCCTGCGATGCTTCGGGCGTCCTCACGTGCCACAAATCTTTATCAAAACTGTACATTTTTCTAAATATATTCCATCACATACACTAACATATATTAAGGTATATTCACAAGAGTATTGTTTGGAATGAGACGAGTATTTGATTACATTTAGCACAGTGTATCACTGTTCCCTGGGGGTTATCGCAGTCTGATGTAATAATTCAATAGCAATAACAATCGTTAAAATGATAACATAATTGTAGCGAATACAGCATGTTTTATTGTCTCTAAGTATAGTTATTTTTATTTATAGTAAAGTAAGTAGGTACACAAATTTTGAATATAATAATATCAGTGAAGATTTATAACTAATGGTTTTTTCTTTTTCAGTTGGAGGAAATCACCGGATCCCCACCCGCGGGGCGTATTTGGGAGTTGGACCTCACTTAAACCTCCAACCGCTCTCACTCAGCTTCCGAACCCCGGCTGAGGCCAGAACCCAGCACGGGGTTTTGAGGGACGACGCAACGCGTTACGCTCTCGGCACACTTTAGCGTCGCGCCGCCCCCTATAACTAATGGTAAGTATACAGAAATGTAAATGAAATATTTGGATGTGTATGATGTTGAAGAGGCGACCAGGACCATGAGGCTACAGCCTAGAGCAGCGCTGACTTTCAGCTGGGCTCTGCCTAGGGTTACCTTATTTGCAAATCTTGCATGTTGAAAAGAAGACTTGTAAGTTGTAACACCTTAATACCATAATATTTGTACTACGCATTGTATTCCAGCTATCCGGGGGAGATCTGAACATAGCAGGGAACGTTTATAGGATAGGATGGTCAGTACAGAGCCATTTGATACAGCTAAATATTTCTTGGAACTAGTATAGATCGGTCGCATAGTACATGTCTTTTTGAACTCACAAGGAAATTGTAACACCCTGTATGTTACGAGGATAATAACAATGAAACGTGCTCTATATTTTTGGCTTTGAAATTTATTTTAGTTTTTCATCATTATTATTAAAAACTAGCTAAAACGAAAAAAACAGGCTAGCTGTCGAAATAAGGTAACTGTCACATAACATTCGCTATCAATGGCCTCTCTCTTCTTAAGAACTATCTTCGACCCTCGTTTGAAGAAGTAGGTACAATTATTACCTTATCACAAGTACCTATCATAAATAAACCCTGATGGTAAGTAGTAATCATTAATATAAAATGACGTAAGTTCGTGCACTGCGGAGAAAGACTCATTTATCAAAACGCAGAAATCCTTGTATCCATGGAAAGATTTGGCTATTTGCCGCCAACACTATTACAATTTTGCACCCCTTACCATTATTTTCTGTATATCCTAACGATCCTTGGCAAAAACAGCATTTTCACCCTCACTGTAAATACAAAGTACCTAATCTTGCTTTCGAAATTATTTGACTAGCTAGTCGTTAAGTTTTTCGATACGAACATTCAATATATTGTGTACATATTATGAAAACTAGTTATCTGATGTGTTCAGAAGGACTAAAGTAACCGACATCGCCCAAAGAATTGCATCTATGAAGTGGCAATGGGCAGGACACATTGTGCGAAGAACAGATGGCCGATGGGGACGAAAATTTTTGGAGTGGCGGCCACGAACCGGTAAGCGCAACGTTGGTAGACCCCCCACAAGATGGACCGACGATCTGGTCAAGATCGCGGGAGGTCACTGGATGCAGATGGCGCAGGACCGGTCGATGTGGTGAGGTGTTAGGTATACAACTACTTATAAACCTTGCTCTTCAATTCATGTATTAAATCCGTTGCATAGTTTTAGAGATTTAAGCATAATGCAATAAGTGACTTTTTTTACAAAAATATAATACTAAATTTTTATACTAGATTTTAATACTATTTTTTTACCAATATAATAATACTAGTTATGAAGACATAAAGTATGTAAATAGTGTCTAAGACTCGACACTGGAGAAATTTTGAATGCCCCTACTTTTAGCTTGATCATTCAAGCATCGTCAAGTATCTTTGCACCTGTAAAGTCAAGCCACCGCCGCCCATCGGCCATAAAACACATGTGAAAGTACTAGCAACGAATACCACATGAATATAGAACTATTGATTGATCATTAACTAGAAAGTACAAAGCCATAAGTTAGCAGAACGAGACGACCTCAATACCTGTTTGGACGGTAAACAATGAAGCGTCAGAAACTAATGTGTGACGTCAGTGTTGCTAATTATAATGAGCTGGTCAGGTTTACAGATACTAAGACTTGCCCTTCTTCAAATGAAAATAGCTTAAAGGTAGGCCGTATGTCCCCTGATATTGCAGAGGTCTGGACGGTAACTTACAAGCAGATGGCCCGTTGGCGCTACCTATATAGCAATGAAAATACGATGGCAGATGGCAGAGGTTGGTAGACAGTGAAGTCACTTTTTTTTTGGACGGAACGAAATCGCCGGACTTCCACTCGCCCCGCGAGTAGGGTATGTGGGAGTTGAACCGCACCAAAACCTCCCGCCGCTCATGCTCGACGTCCAATCCCCGGCCGGGACAGAACCCGGTACGAGGATGGTAGGGATGACAGGACGCGTTCGCGATTCTCGCTCACGTATCGCCCCGTCACCCCCCAATGAAGTCACTTAACAGAAAAATAATATTAATTTTGGATGAGTTTAGTTATCTTGTCTAAAGACCTAAATAGGACGACTGGCTAAAAATAAAAAATTGTTGATGTTCATACGGAATACAGTCAATGAAAATATTGAAGAGAGAAAATTTTATAACGTTTTAGTGTTTTAATTGAATTGATGTAGCGACTTAATGTAATAAAGCCTACTTTGTCGTTACAGTGTTTCCGAATCGATAATGTCTAGACAACGTACGAGTGGAATGACCAATAAATATTGTGAGGATGTTACAATTTTATACTTAACTAGATGACCCTCGCAACTTCGTCTGCGTCACAAAGGGGTTCAAACAGTACTCGCAATGTTGTTATTTGCGCGGATCGCGTTGGGTATACTTTTTGCGTTTCATACTCGTCATAACTTCTCAACGAAAAGTCCGATTGGAATAAAACAAAAAGTAAATTACTTCTACATTAATAATCTTGATAACATAATACTTAATTTGGATAAGGGTTAATATAACGATACTCATGTAACGTTAAATAAATTTTTCGGACATTTTTTTTATTTTTATAAACATAAAAGCGGTTATTGTGACTAAACTATGATAGTTAGATATATGCTGTCGCGAACTTTTTTGTTTGTCTTACAAAGACCTAAAAACCCGTAGTACATCATTTTGTTCTATTGTCAATAGATTTTGCAGCGTACGCATAAATAGGTTTTCGATATTTCACCTCGTCTTACAAATTCGTTATTTTCATACGGATCCCTAATTTTTTTGGAAAATAAAATATAGCCTATGTTACTCGGGGATAATGTAGCTTTCCGAAGGTGAAAGAATTTTTGAAATCGGTCCAGTAGTTTCGGAGCCTATTCATTACAAACAAACATACAAACAAACAAACAAATCTTTCCTCTTTATAATATTAGTATAGACTAGCTGATCCGCGCAGTTTTCTTGCGTCACAAAAATAGTCAAAGAGCATTTGCGATAGAAGCGCTAAAAAGTTTTTGTTTAATTCGTATTAAAAATCGCGCAACATTGAGGAAATCACCGGATCCATCGCCGTATGTGGGAGTTGGACCTCACTAAAACCTCCATCCGCTCACACTCAGCGTCCGAACTCCGGCTAAGGCCAGAACCCAGCACGGGGTTTGGAGGGACGGCGCGACGCGTTACGCGCTCGGCACTCTTTCCCGTCACGCCGCCCCCATCATTCCTAGTCTAGACGTTCCGAGGGCTCGGCCGAAGTCACTATTTCACTCTCCCTTTCACTTGTATAATTTAAGCAAATTAAGCTTTAAGATTCATCCTGTAATTCACATAGCTCAGCAAAACTATTATTAAACCTGCAGATATTCCCGTAGATAAAAAAAAAATAGCAGTGGAAAAACAGGCCGTGATTGTTCAAACTTTTCGATTGTTGTATCTCCTTATTTGAAGTACGTGTATATTATTAATATTTCAACTATCACTTATCGACTTCTAATTGTTTACAAATTAGCTTTATTAAGCAACAATTTCGTCATAATACGCAATTTTAAAAGAACGATAAACGAGCTTCAGAAGATTCAGTACCACGACCATTGCATTTATACATACATCTGTTATCAACAGAATGAAGCTGAAGCGAAGTGCATCGACAACCTCTAACGCCAGAAGATTGTGTAGTTGACGATTGACGTACTTTTAATTGGCTTCATTCTATTGTCCATGGTGTTGATTTTAAATGTAATAATTCTATAACCACAAAAAGGTGTACCCGATTTGCTACATACAGTCAAAGTCAAAGTCAAATCATTTATTTCAAAGTAGATGTGGACACACATACATTTTGAAAATCAAAAATAAAATCAAAAGTTCTACCACCAGTTCGCTAAAATTACGCCTCCGTCCTGAGAAGAACCGACACAAGAAACTCAGCGGGCATGTCTTTTTTTTAAATTTAATATATTTTTTTTAAATATTGTTTTACAATATTTTTGTTTTTAACAAATGTATCAATTGAAATGGCCCGGGACGAGCACCTCATTCCCATTTTGTGCAGTCATTTATATAATCATTAAGTTTATAATATGCCTTTCGGCAAATGAGGTCATGTTTCCATAGTTTTTACTTGGAGTAAGGATGTAAAATTCTGCAGTAATAAAACAGCTGTTTCTCCAATATTACTTTCAAATGTGATTTCAAACTGATCTAAATGTACATAAAAATGAACTACTGTTCGTTAGTCTCGCTAAAACTCCAGAACGGCTGAACTGATTTGGCTAATTTAGTTTTGAAATATTCGTGAAAGCCCTGAACGTTTAAAGGGTGAATAAATATAAATCAATCGTTTTTCAGCGCTTATCGTAACTCGGACTATAAAGAGTTGACGCAGACGAAGATGCCAGTTTTTTTTTTTTTTAGATGGGGGAAATCACCGGATCCCCGCCCGGTGGGAGTTGAACCGCACAAAAACCTCCAACCGCTCACACTCAGCGTCCGAACCCCGGCTGAGGCCAGAACCCAGCACGGGGTTATGAGGGACGACGCGACGTGTTACGCCATCGGCACTCTTTCCCGTCGCGCCGCCCCCGAAGATGCCAGTTAGTACATTATATTATTTATGATAAACTACACATAAGCCTTTAATAGCCATCTAAAGGCTATAAAAATGATGTCATTACTACTAAGAACAAGTTAATAGCCTAATTACTAAGGTTTCCTTAGTTTACTACACGAACAATAGTTTTTCATCAACTGCGCGAGAATCGAATATCTGACAAATGATCTTGTTGATCATATTAATGTGACAGTAAGTGGATACCTTTGACTCATGTGTTCATTTGTTTTGACTTTTCGACATTGCAAGGTTACTACTAAACGATACTGAAGAATTATTTTAAATCCTACAGCTTCAAAATACGTATTTAATGTAATAATCGTTTATTACTCTATTGGAACGAAGTTCCTTATCGCGTGTTATCGAAAGGGGGCTAGACGGAAAAAATCTTACGAAAAGTTGTCACGATACTTTTTTAGTTGTCACAACACTTTTTTTTGTTTTAGATGATTATCGCTAGATGGCGCTGTGATCAAAATCTTTTAAAACACGTTCCTTTTAAATTATAAGATATCTTTTAATCGAAAGGAACTTCGTTCTATTCGGGTGTCCCATGACACCTTTCAAGTTTCATTTTTTTTTTTCAGATTTTTCCTTATACTAAACAGCGATTTTAAATAATCAGTAAGTCAAAAATTATAACAATCTAATCATGAAACTACACCTTAAAATCCTTAAGGTTGGTCGTAGGTCAATCTCCCTTAACATTGCAGAGGTCCATGAGCGACGGTAACTACTTACGATCAGGTGGCCCGTTAGCTCCGTTTGCCTACATGACAATTAAAACTAAACGGTGATTTATCTATTGTTTTTGGCCCGGATTTGTCAAGGCATAAAAGCAACGGTCACCACTTAGCATTAACCTGACTGTATGTATGCCAAGTGTAAGTAATTAAATTATGCTAAAAACTATACAGGTTCTTCATTTTATTGAGCAACATCAAAATTATTATTATCAAAATCATATATCACTTTCACTACTCGTCACGTAGCTATGCAAATTAATTAAAAACCTGTTTAATAAAACAAAACAAACGCGTTTCCAATCAATCCAATCCCACTCAAATACCAATACATTTAATTTGTTTAAATAACTTCAAACGAACACTTTAAAAGTAAACCAATTTAAGACTAAAACTTCATAACAGCTGTTGCCGTGAATTTAAGCGCATTGCGTCATTTTAACAAATAAATGCTACAATTATGTTATCGTAATAACGCGAAGTATATTTAATTACGTTTTCGTATACTAATTTGCCACGTTTGTCGAGTTTTGACGTAATTTTGGACCGCGTTCGCGTGGGTACCGCACCTCGCGACGTCCACACGATGACTGACCCTACACCGACCATGTTTGATATTATTCCTTGTGCGGCGCCCCTCGATCTTCAGACATACTTCGCATACAATCGCTGGAACGGTAAACAATGCGACATTACGACCGCTGTGTGTCAATTACTTTATTGTATTGGTATACACCAGAGTTACCTATAAAGGTATAACCTGAACCTCTCACTAGTTGTACTGAATTTTACTACTTGTTATTTAGTAGTGTCATCATCTCAAGCTATCTAGATGAAATAAAATTAAGCTCAAAGCACAACACTGTCTCATAAAAAGTCATAAAACACTTATTACTACTTTACTGGGGACGGAGCGACGGGAAAGAGTGCCGAGCGCGTACTACATACGTTACTACATTCTAAGTGAAAGTAATGAGGGAGAAGTGAGAACAGACAGACTTACCATCATTGTAAGTGGTTACTGTACGAACGAGAAGCCTAAGAAATGTAGTAAACAAAGTGAAGTCAAATAAGTGTTTTAAATTAGAGTTAATTAGACAGTTTCTCTTACGGCTAATAACGTGATAACAACTACGCTCTCACGTGTGTGAGATTCTCCTCTTCTTGCATTTTTATATGACAGATAAACAAGCTTACGGTACACTTGATGGTCCAAAAAAACATCCAAAATGTTCCTCTTAAAAGTCTTAAGCCTCGTTTCATGAAGGACATATCTTTTTAACCCTTTCACGCTCAAAGGAAATATTTTTCCCTTCTACAAAAATCGTTATTGATTATTATTATTGAATCAATATTTTTTTAATGAATGTCAAACGTACGGTACGTTGTGTTAAAATATTTCATATGAAATTTATAGGAAATTTGTACACCCTACTATGTTGTTCTAGTGATATCTCTTACTTTACAGAATAACTTAAATATTGTGCAGTATTCGCATATTTGGTCTCAGCCATCTTATTGTCCTGAAAGGGTTAAAAAACCGATTTAAACCACAGGTAGGTCATAGTGGTCTAGGAACACTGTAATATTCTGCCAAAAAATATCCTCACCAAACTCTCTGTAACACAATTTATTTCGAAGTAAGAATGTGAGGTTAAATTTCACAACTGCAGATGTGCCTTCGATAGCTCAGTTGGTAGAGCGGTGGACTGTAGAAGTATACAAGTTGAAATCCATAGGTCGCTGGTTCAAATCCGGCTCGAAGGAGTCTTTTTGTTTTTTTTGTTAAATAGATAAATGGAAAGTAATAAATAAAGCTTTTATTTTTTTCCAGCTTAAGATGTTTTTAAAACACCTTTTTTTAAACTATTTTATACCATAAACGTAGAATGAAAGAACTATATTTTTGAGCATTTCGTTTTCTAATTAAAACGTTAATTTTGTGTCCCCATAAATTAATAGTAGAAATTACTTATTTTGTAAAGCCTTTTGTGTAGTATTTTTAATTTTTATACATTACTATTCGTCTGCGTTACAAAGGGGTTCAAAAATTGTAGCCTATTTAGGCACGCGCCGCCCGGCGCAAACAACTACGACCCTGCATTTTAAATTTGTAATATCTTCGGTAATATTCACTTAAATTACATGCTGTAAAAAGCATATTGATCTATAATAAATGCACAATTTATTTAAGGTACTTAATTGGATAAGGATTAATGCTGTATTGTTTAAAATCACTTCGTAAATAACCATTTTTTAGTAAAGAATAAAAATGGTTATGCTGGGTTATCCCTAAGAGATAGACATATACCATCGCGGACTTTTTTGTTGAACTTTTTAAGGTGAACAATACTGTAGTACATTATTTTGGTCTATCTCGTAGGGTTCAGCCAGCGTTTTCAATATAAGCGCAAAAAAACCTGCTTCTTTACGACATCACATTAGAAACCTTTAAATTTATCAGTGTTTCTCTACTATATTATGCATTTATTATACATACAAACCTTCCTTAAGAATCACTCTATCTATTAAAAAAAACCGCATCCAAATCCGTTGCGTAGTTTTAAAGATCTAAGCATACATACAGACATACAGCGAAAGCGACTTTGTTTTATACTATGTATTGATGTGGCTAAAAATAAATACCTAAATTATTACCTACTCACTCAGCTGTTGTCATGTTAAAAATGGGTCACTGTGTTATTCGTTTATATTCTACTGGGTCGTTCGTCTATTTACCTACATCAAATTTAAAAAAAAAAAACAAAAAAAATAATAATATAATCTTGATGAACCAATTTTAATTCCTCAGCTGTAAAAATAGAAGAGTGATGTTAAATGTCTTTCGATGTTAAACGTTGATTGATGTTAAACGTCAAAAAAAACCAGTCTATCTATACTTATAATAAAATCGTAGTTCTAAAATATAATTGACAGTTAATAATTTAGTTAACAAGTAATAGGTTTATTATACTTACGAGCATCATCGAAGAACGAATCCGTCATGATCATCGGAGATCTGGAACCATCATGGACTCCTCTGATCGACATTTTGACAACACTATTCACTATTTAATTATATTTTAACTTAATAATACACTTTTTCAAATAACCTCAAAGTTCTTTTTTTTCTACTTTCTGTAAACTATATTCACATAGATTGTAAACTTTTTACGCATAAACTTTTTTGTTGCAAAAAAAAACTTTTATATTATTTTGTTGTTGTAAACGCTTAGCTCGCAATAGTGATCGCCTTATTGTGCGTCGAGATTTACAGTAAGCCGATAAATAACATTAATATAACGTTTAAATAGGTGTCTTTATGTTCATTGATATAAAAAATATGGTAGAAGGAAATCGCAAAAAATGTCAACTTCAAATATGTATAACTAGATGACCCTCGCAACTTCGTCTGCGTTACAAAGGGGTTCAAAAATTGTAGCCTATGTGTTATTCTGATGTATAAGCTATATTGTGGTAAAGTTTCATTCAAATCCATTCAGTAGTTTTTACGTGAAAGAGTAACAAACATCCATACATCCATACTTACAAACTTTCGCCTTTATAATATACATATATTAGATTAGATGTCATCCCAAAATACCTGTATGAAATACATGGCAAAATGAAAGAAAATCAAATAAGCAATGTAATTCCTAAAACACTCAGTTTAAGAAAGACATAAGATCAAAAGTATTCTCAATGGCTTCCTTCCTTCTCTACCCCATCTCACTGCCTTTACTACCTCAGTCATAGGATTTCCAAACCCGATTTGAAAGGATCAGTTATTTGCATACATTTTGAGTTCAGAATGACTCATCAAAAGACCATCCCTACTGATACTTAAGATCTACTTAAAATATTAAGTATCACTCAGAAATGGTTGAGCACTCCTGTAATAAGGTCATTGGGATGTTCAAAGAATTTCGCTGACATTCATTTTTAGCAGAGAATAGCTGAATTACGAAATTAATTATTTATTTATAGGTATGGCATATTTCTAGTAAATTATTTTGTATTTATTGCCGATTAGAACTAGGATTGCTAGAGCAACCAATCACGCGGGAAAGGGATGAGTGAGCAACCAATCACACGCCTAAAACGAGATCTTCGTTCCCCGCTCTCCGCATTTTAACCAAATAGACCCAAAATGAGACATCTACGCATCTAGTGACTCTTGGTGACATTCATGACAGTATTTTTTCTGCAATGAAGACTTTACAAACAATCAATCGATGACTGTTAGGAAAAAATTGCTCAATTCCATTCAATATCCAATGCTCAAATCTGCACTAGCTAGATTAATAAGTGTCATATCGATTGGCATTTGAGCTTTAGATGATGGGATACCATTAAATTAAATATAAAAAAATTGTGGTCTGAACCGAGGATTGGAACTAGTGTATTAGATATCGCAATTACAGATAAGAGATCGATCGATCATTCCCTATCGTTCTGAAACGTGTTCCCGTGAATGAGGATTTAAAATACTTTACAACCTTATCGAGTAATTATACTTTCATTGAAATACGAGTATTTACAAATGATATCATAGTATTCGTAGTCAAATTATTATAATGGACTGTGTCTATACTTACTAATATTATAAAGAGGAAAGGTTTGATTTTTTGTTTGTCTCGAATAGGCTCCGAAACTACAGATCCGATTTCAAAAATTCTTTCAGTTTTGGAAAGTTAATTTGTCGAAGAAAGCTATAGGATTTATTGTGTCTCTTTATGACGCAAACGAAGTTACGCGGGTCAACTAGTGTTATAAATAGGTTTTATGTATTTGGAATTTTTATTATTTTTGAAAATGATTTGACATAGAAAAAGATGACTTTTATATGAAAAAATGTACAGTTTTTAGTTTTGGTTTTATTGTTAATGAGAGAACACTGAATATATTTTAAGTTGACCAAGCTCCAGAGATTTTCATTCAATAAAAAGCACCTTGGGATTCCCAACATCTGGCGACCGTGATAAATAAACATGGAGAGTCTCAAGGTGCAGAGGCAGTTGTATCGTGGCCAAGTTACGAAGTATGTAAATTTACTGCACGATATGCTGAAACAACAAGGAAGAGACCCACACAAAATAAAAATAACATTAGAAGTTCTGTCGGAAAAAGCTACTGTTTTGGAAGACATAGAAGAAAAAATAAGACAGATACAATTTACTGATATAGAACACGTAAATTTGGACCACATGGAAGCAGAGTTTTCGAAGGCAGATGAATATAAATTTAAGTATAAAGACATCAAAGAAAAATGCGAAAATTTTATAAAGGACAATAACATAAGAAGTGGTATTTCGGAAAATAAAACTCAAGAAGAATGTAATTTTGGAAAAATTGGAATACAGAGGAGATTTAGACTCCCGACAATCGAGATATATAAATTTGATGGGCAACCCAAAAATTGGCTTAGGTTTTGGGGTCAGTTTAAGAAAATTCATGAGGACATGACTATCGACGAGGATGACAAGTTCCAGTATTTAATACAAGCAACACAGGTTGGTACTGCGGCAAGAGAGTTAGTTGAAAGTTACCCGCCATGTGGAGTCAACTACCTTAATGCAATAGAGCAGCTGAAGAGTAGATTTGCACGAGAAGAGCTAATGGTGGAGTATTATGTAAGAGAAGTTTTAAATTTGGTACTAACTCTAAATAGAGAAAAGACAGTAGACCTACGTCATCTTTATGATAAATTAGTCACACAACTCAGAGCGCTGGATTCACTAGGTGTAACTCAAGAGAAGTACGCAGCAATGTTACGACCATTAGTCGAGTCTGTGATTCCAGAGGATGTTCTCAGGATGTGGGAGAGAGTACGAACTGCAGACTGCAAGGAATCTCTTCCAGAACTTTTAAATTTCCTTAGGAAAGAAGTAGAAAGTGAAGAACGCATCCAGATCGCGAAATCATTTCCATCAACATCATACCAATCGACTAAAGAAGGTAAAGAACCTACAGCAAACTTTTTTTCAGCTGGAACGTCAAAAAATCTAATAAAGACTACACCGATTGAGATTAAATGTGTATGGTGTGACAGAGTTTGTCATTCAAGCAGTGACTGTCATAAAATTTTAAAGATGACATTTCAAGAGAAAAAAGATATTTTAAGAAGAAAACGAGCGTGTTATATATGTACGAGGATAGGACATTATGCACAAAGGTGCAGAGTATTTACGAAGTGTCTTCATTGTGCGAAACGGCATGCAATTGCTATGTGCCCTGAAATAAATACACACAAGATTAACCAGAGCAATAACAAAACTACGTCAATAGTAGAGAAGAATCCGGAAGTTTTGTTGTGTCATAGGAGTACAACTACTCTATTGCAGACTGTTATGGTACGATTAGTTAATAAAGATAGGCAATTGTATGTACGTGCATTGTTAGACAGTGGGGCCCAAAGATCATATGTCGAGAGAGGTGTAACGCAACAGTTAGGTTTAGATGCCATAGGTAGCGAGAAAATAGCGCATTGTCTCTTTGGTGGCGTTGAAACTAAAATAGATCATCATAATGTATTTAAGATTACAGTAGTTAGTTTAGATAGTCAGTATTCTATAGATATGACTGTTGTAGACAAAGAAAAGATCTGTGGATTTTTACCACGTGTCAAAAATGGTACACTTAATGACAAATTATTACAGCATAATATTATTTTGTCGGATAGAGGCGATGAACAATTACCAATAGGATTGCTGATTGGAGCCGATTATGCTGGAGCTTTAATGACAGGATGTTACACAAATATAGGTACTAACTTGATAGCAGTAAAAACGAAATTAGGATGGACAATACAAGGGCCTGTAACAGGTATTTATAGTTCCATTATTAATAATATGACGATGATTTCAAATTTAAATGTGTTAGATATTTCAAATTTATGGGATTTAGAAGCATTAGGAATAAGAGATCCATGTGAAGTTAAGTCACGAGAAATAGTAGAGACTGAGATAATGGACAAGTTTAAAAGTACCATAACAATTAATAGTGAGAATCGGTACGAAGTTAGTAGTACGGTACTACCTTGGAAAGACGGTTACCCGATACCAGAATCGAATTATTATTTGGCTCAAAAAAGATTGATAACTACTTCTAAACGATTGATAGATGCAGGTAATTTCGATGATTACGACAAAATATTTAAGGAGTGGTTAAATCTTAATATAATACAAATAGCTCCTGATGATACTGATCATAGCGGATATTATTTACCACATCAAGCAGTAATTAAAGAAAGTAGCTTGACAACTAGAATAAGACCAGTTTTCGATGCTTCGGCTAAAAGTAAGAATATTATATCTCTGAATATGTGTCTAGAAAAAGGTCAAAATTTGTTAGAACGTATACCAAGATTGTTAATTGATTTTCGTAAAAAAGCTATAGGAATAACAGCAGATATTAAAAAGGCATTTTTACAAATTTCATTACATCAAGAGGATCGTAATTATTTAAAGTTTCTTTGGTGGAAAGACATGAACAATAAAAAGGAACTTTTAACTTATAGGCATCGTAGAGTAGTTTTTGGTATCACGTCAAGTCCATTTCTGAGAAGATTTAGATTTACTAGGATCTTAATGTAATAAAGTAGAAGTGTAGTATAGAAGAAAATAGTTAGTTTGTTGTTACATTTGCGTTATTTTTTTTCTTTGAGTGCGGAGGGGTTTTATGTTTTTTTTAATAAGTACCTATGTGGAAGTTTCTTTTGTTTTCCTTATATTTTTATGTTATAACAGTTATTATTTTACAGTTCATATTTCTTTTTTAAGTGCGGAGGATGTTATAAATAGGTTTTATGTATTTGGAATTTTTATTATTTTTGAAAATGATTTGACATAGAAAAAGATGACTTTTATATGAAAAAATGTACAGTTTTTAGTTTTGGTTTTATTGTTAATGAGAGAACACTGAATATATTTTATGTTGACCAAGCTCCAGAGTTATTTATTTTAAAAGCACCTTGGGATTCCCAACATCTAGTCTATAATTCGAAATTTTGTATATCTTTTCAATTTGTTCATTTCAATTCTCTACATTCTCTATATTGCGTAGTTGCACAGATGACCAAATAGAAATAGGTATATGACGAAGTTATACGTAGTAATTTAATTAAGAGGAATTAATTACATTTCTAATTACGTTTGATTCTATGCGAATGTGTATAAAATGTATTGAAACTAATAACGGTATGTAGGTTACGATTCATATTATTTAGTTCAATGCGAGCAACGTGCAACGCGTGCTCTTCTCGTGTGAGTTTATTTGCGTCGGGAATCTTGCCAGACGAGTCAAAGAACTAATAGTCAACAAGATGACTCGACAAGGAACATATACAGGTGGTTTGGACTACCTCAGCTGGTGTATGAATTGATGGCTTCCTAACTAAAAGTGGCTCGCGGATCTCTAGTCTTTGGAAAGGCAGGGATTGCATGTAGTCTGCAACTATCATCATCGTCATCAACATCAAATAGTAATATACTTACATATAAATTATTTCATTGAAAAATATAAGTAGATTATTTTATAGGCTAGCTGATATGTACAGTTCAACGCGCTTCAACCAGGCAGATTTTTTTTTATTGTCATTTAAGCACTTGAGCCAACGGGCTACCGTAATCGTAATATCAAGGGCCCACTACCTACAAACTACCTTTACGTCTGCCTACGAGGCAATAAAAAAAAAACTTGAGAAGTGTCAAGGGACACCCGGATGGAACGAAGTTCCTTTCAATTAATTAATGAGGGAATTGTAATAAAATTTTATTTTTCTCAATATAAAATAATTTGATCACAGCGCCATCTAGCATTAATCATATAAAACAAAATAAGGAATTGTTTCAAAAGATTTTAATCACAGCGCCATCTAGCGATAATCATCTAAAACAAAAAAAGTGTCGTGACAACTTTTACATAAGAATTTTCGTCTAGTCCCCTTTCGATAGTAACGCGCGATAAGGAACTTCGTTCCAAAAGGAATAACGTCTAAATCAACTTGTTATTTATAAAGATCTCTGGAATATTCCACAAAATCGAACCTTTTGTCCTAGGTAGTCGTAACCAATACCTCAAGTTATTATTATTTAGCCTTGAAATGTCCAACAATTACCAAAGTAATTCGAGAAGAAACCCTTTGTTATGAAGTTTCGAAACCTTATAGCTTCTGGTTAACATTATTAAAATCTTCAAAGATTGAAATTTCCAATATTATAGAGCTATTGTAAGAATTTAATAAAATAAATGTAGTTTAAAACGCTAATTGTAATTGATAAGAAATAAATAAATCTCTAGTAGGTAAAGTGTTTTTGGATTCTACTTTGTTTTTTTTTGTCTGTAAAATACCTCTTTAAACGGTTTTATTTAGCTCACCCCGTTTGTTTTATATTAAGTAACAATATGGCCATGAAAACAATGCTGTAGTTTCTGATGAAAACATAGATTTAGAAAAAAGTGAAGATCAAAGTGAAATTTTGTTTCCTGAAAACAAAACTTTTAAATTAAATAAGTAAAGATCAGAGAAATATTAAGCAAAGAGATTGCTCTTGAATAGCTGATGCATAATAGATGTCAATGAAATTTTCTTTCATCAAACGTAAAAATAGTCGTGAGTAGATATTATAAAGAACTGCATGTTATGTAATGACTATCTTCTAAATAGTTTTAATCAACAGTTTATTTTAATAGAAGATGAAAGAAAAATCTCTATCCGATTCCGCGAAAACATCAATAGTAAATAAGCTTTAGAATGGTGCTGAAATTTATAGAAATTCATAGATAAATAATCGCAAATAACTTCGTGTGTTGTATTACTTTGAATTATAAACAATTTCAAGAAAAAACTGTTTTAGCTTTATGGTTTCAGAACATAAATTTTAACTACTAGGTACAGGCAGAACATAGTAATACCTATCGACCACATTGATTGATCCTCAAGTAGAACTTCTGGATTTACATCGTGTGTACTTAGTTAAAACATATTGTAACTTTTAAAACATGTATCGCATTATATCTATTGTTTTAAGTTTAGTTAGTTTCAAACCTCAATTTAATACTCTTTGGCATTTTGATGAAATTCCAGCTTGTTTCAGTGCTAATATCATTACCGACGATTATATTCATTCTTTTCATTACTAAAAATTTAAATTTCTTGCACATTCCAACATTAGCGATAAAGCGTCGTTCAATGATTTATCACACTATATGTAAGTACCTACTATTTCACAAAGAGAAACTAATGAACCGTGCCATGTAAAACGACTGAATTCATTGTAGGTAGACTTCAAATTATTCAAGCCTGTCTGCTGATATTTATTAATTCTGGAAATCTCGACACACAAACGATCACTCGCATCATAAAATATTACTTATGCACCTGTTCCAGAACGTTCCAGAGCGGCATTTAAAATGGCGCCCAATTATTCCGCGCGCAAATTCACTTGTCAACCACTAGTTGTCTAATTCTATGATTTTTCACTGCACTGATTTTATTTTCGCGTTGTTTTGTTAGAGTATGTTATTGTGTGAATGTTCGGAGAGGGACTGGTCTCTGGCTGGCACGACTTCGATGTTACGACACGCTTTTGTTGGAGTAAATTATATTTTTCATGGCGTCGAGTTGTCAGTCGTCACGCGTCGCTACTCGCTAGTATTTGCAGATATGTTTAGTCGTGTCATTGTACCTGACTGTTTGATCTAGTTACGGGGGAATTTTTCAGGGTTACACTTATTCTCTATTGGCAATTTGATACAAAGGGTTTCAGCGTAAGGGATACTGTGTGTACCTACACTGCCGTTGCAATCAGCTGTAATGACCTCAGCTACCAATTGATCCCTATACAGTATCCACTTCAAGTATAAGCTATACTTGAAGTGGATAAACAAGGACGTGTTTATCTAGAAGTTTAGAATCCGATATATATAGGGCGGGCAATCTAACGTTTGCATTATGAGCTACTGTTTATTTGGAGAATGACAGCTCAAATGTCATTGTTCATAATTTAGTTAAAGGTTTGACATTTACGAAATGGAACGCTATATATATATGCTTGAACAAAATTGGGAAATATTGAAAAGTAAATACCAAAGTGGTGAGTCTTCAGTCCAAACTGTAAGAAATATGTGTGTGTGTCAGATGAAGGCCATTTTCACCTCGGAGGCTTTGTCAATAAGCAAAATTGTCGCATCTGGGGGTCGGAAAATCCACACGTCACCATTGAGAAGCCAATGCACCCACAAAGAGTTACGGTTTGGTGTGGGTTTTGGTCCGGCGGCATCATTGGAAAATGAGCAAGGAGCCGGCGTTACAAACTTTATATGGCCCATCCCTTACTTAGTCACATTGATATCTAGATAGTTGATGTATGAACACGGTCATCATTAAGAAATAAGAGTATGGTTAATGACTCTAGGTCAATAACACAAGAAATTTCAATAACTTTATAATTTATCCCAGTCATGACTCAACATAAAGTCATTGAACTGCGGAGACGGTCGATCGCCAAATATCTAAAATTAGATGTTTATGTGTAGTGAAAGACTTTTATCGTAAATCGAAAACAAGACCGATCGATGTTGATAAAATAGTTAATGAACTTGAATGTGGGGCATATTCTTTATCAAAATATTCCTCAGTCGAAGAGATTCACAATGCATCTGAAAAGTCGGATAAGAAGCACAGTTCAATATAAAGTGTTTTTTTTATTTTTTGGACGGGAGGAAATCGGCGGACTTCCACTCGCCCCGCGAGTGGGGTATGTGGGTGTCGAACCGCACCAAAACCTCCCGCCTCTCACGCTCGACATCCGATGTGGTAGGGGTGACAGGACGCGTTCGCGATTGTCGCTCACGTATCGCCCCGTCACCCCCCAATATAAAGTGTTAGAAAATAGTGACTCCCAAAATAGACAATAAAAATTTGGATATTAAACTATACAAATTTTACCTAGTGTAGGCGACAGAATCAACAATTAATAATTTATTTAATCTACCTAAGACTTAAGATACTGTCGACGAAAGCGCCATCTATAAATAGTTTGAATAATTATTATTTAAACCTCTTTTGTGTAAATACTTTTTGAAGTATAATAGAGAATAGATTTTCGCGCGCTTATTTTGAATTTAGAACATTCCATTGCCGAATACAGACGTTTTGTACATTTTTACACAACTTTTATTTTCTTAGTTTAATTTTATGATTTCTTCTTAACTTCTCTCCTCCTCTTTTACACCTAGAATATTAAATAGTGAGGTTTTTCGCAATTCGTGAAACCTACCAAAGGATCACATTCGTTAACAAAGAAGATGAAATGACGACGGAGTTACCGTAGTTACCTAGATGTCGTTCTATATTTAATTTCAGGATTAATAGATAATGCACTCCAGTTGATATTAGGCAATAAATTGATATTTCGAACAGAGATAAACAAACACTTATTATTGCTTATCTTGAGATTAGATAGAACACGAGATGCGTTTAATATACTTAATAGTTTTTGATATTCAAATGTTTTTTTTAACGCAACTTGGTTTTATAAATCGTTCATAAACCTATACAGGGTGTTAAAATCCGATGAAACAATACTTTCACAGCAAATAGTATACTTGATGTAGAAGCCATCCACCAAGTCTGGGTTTTCTAGGCATAATATATCATAAGTTATAACTAATTAAAACTACGTATTAATTTGTGCATGATCAACCCTACCGTACTGACCTATACCGCTAAAGCTAAAGATTTAAGCCGGCTAGTCACCTCCTGTATCATAGAACATTGTAATAATACACGGGACAAAAATCACATTCTAAGCATGATACATGCGCTTGTGTGCGTAAAAATAGATATAGCACGCTAAATGTAGGTCAAGGTAGGGTTGTCAAAAATAATACAAAATAATAATTTTTCAACTTTGTATGGGAAAATAAAGTAACTATCTCCGTTTCAAAAGTATGTGTATATGATTTGAAATGTGATATTCCTCTTAACGTATTGTTTCACCGGGCACCAACACCCTGTATAATGTCAAGGAACTGTTCCACTACCTAAGACCTACCTCTTCAAGACTCGTTTGAAGAAGGACAGATAAAATAATGTAAATTCTGCCTCTTCTGGGTGAAAAACTTACTTGAACCGACCGGCCAGTGTTAAGATTCCGATGCCCATATTCGCTGAAACTTCCCTAAATTACTAAATGTATGCACCTGGTTAATTCAAATATGACATGCGTCATATATTAACATAGTAACATATAAAGTATTTAATCTTATCGCTCTATTCACTGTTATCGTATTTAGTGAAGCGGACATCATAAAAGCCACGCCAAAGATCTTAAAATATACTTATCAGGATATTAAAATAGTCCTTCGCGCAAATATTATATTCGCGCTATTTGAAATACTAAAATTTGTTAGCCTTAACATGATTGGTCACTTTACTGACAAAAAAGTTGGTAGGCAGTAACAAAAACTATTTTTTAAAAATCAAAATGATCGACCATTTTTGTAGAATAGCATAAAAACTACTCCCTAGTTAGAACTCTATAAAAATTTATACGAATTTACTCTAAAGTATCCGCTTACTATCAAAAAAGAATCATCGAAATTGGATCCTCCTCAATGTTCGCAAACACGCACAGCAAATGTAGACAAAAACTAGAGTTTTGCGAAGACAAATAAAAATAAACAGTAGATTTTTTAACCTTCTTTGAAACCGGGTAAAAATATGTTTTGAGCCATTTTAAGCCATAATATCGTGGTTCATGAACATTTTATTGAAATATTCTTGAGCGAATTCATCAGAAAAATAAACATAGTTCGTAATACATACAGTAGGCGTTTAATTTCGTGCTAAAAGATTTATTAATACTTTCGATTGATCTAAAATAAGACTCTCAATGTAACTTCTGGATCATACGGTACGGGAATAAACTCTGTATTTATACAGTTGAAAGAGATTGCTATTTAAAACATATACAGTACTTATACGTACATCAATCAGGTATATTCAGAACATTTGGAAATTGATTCATCATTATAAATTTGAAGACTGGAGTGGTAAAGTTTAAAGAGACGGTATTTTTGTCATATTATAAAGTCTTCCTGTTCCTGTACCAACTCATTACTGCCCACTGTTGGGCTCAGGTCTCCTCAGAAGAGGGATTAGGCATAGTCCACCACGCTTGCCCAGTGCGGATTGGGCACTTCACATATCTTCAAAGGATTTTTAGAACCCTTTTCCGATATGCAGGTTATAAAGTCTTAAGAAACTACAATTAATTTGGTAAATCATTAGTAAAGTTGAAATCTAAATTAATAAATTTTTTAAGCTTTGAGAATTGAAAAACGATCAATTTTAATGCAGATTTTTCAGAAGTAGAGTCGACAGTATGGTTGTTATTTCATGACGAAAAATTTATAATAAAGGCTAATTACTATACTATTTTTAATATTATACTACCTTAGTTTCAAAATCCTACATATACAGGGTGATTCGATGATGGTGGTACATATTCAAGGATAAAAAAGTTGAAGATCAAAGGTTAACAATGTAATTATTATAATATAAAAATATTAATTCTCAGCTCAGTAAACCACGACCAAAGTTGTCTTAATTTTTCAAAAAAACATGGTCACTGCATCTGCGTTGTCAAGTGAGTATCTCAGCGGCTCAGTGGGCCCGCCGCTGGGGTTAATTCAAAAGTGCTCACCTCTTTAATATCGATGAACATTCGGGTTGTCTGGAAGAGATCATCTTAAGTGATAAGACCGCGTCCATCGTTTGTTTCTTTTCACGTTTTTTTTTATTTTCATTTTGAATAGGTATCATTAAATTTCATTAATTTTTATTTCATTTTTACTACACACATTCACACTACACTAAGCAAGTGTTCAAAATGATCTCCATTTTGAGCAATGCAGAGTTCGGCACGCCTTCTTAAATTGTTTTTTACTCTGTTCAATGCTATAGCACCTCGTACGCTATCATTGGCTCTGCAGTAAGCGCGAACCGTGTCCCACATTCCACTATTGTTGAAAGACATTTTGACACAACACCACTAAAACACAAAAACAACACGAAAACAACGCGATCAAAAATTGCTGCGCGGACGCACTTTGACCTCGGCTCATGCACTTTGACTGAGCGGTGAGCCGACATGCAACACAGCCGCTACTTCCGGGGGATTTCCCGGGACGGGGTAGGTTATTTTAAAGGCAACGACCGGAGTTAAGATTGCGTAATAAGTGAATATCGGTGTCCGCACTTAAATGTTTTTGTGGATAATTTGGTCATATTGTAACCACCTGTTTTTATATTTTTTTTGAATAAGGTATCGTTTGCCCATTTACCTCTATCAGTATGTACCACGTATAGGAAATCACCCTGTATATTGCATATTGAAACAATCAGTTTTTACAAATTGACTTAATAAAAATTCGCACTATAAATAAATTACGTTCGTCATTTAAATAATTGGCAACCAGCGCAATTCAACTAGTGAATCCTTTCAATTCAATTTAAATATTTCAGTGTGAAATGAAACACGTTTGAACATCAGAGGCGGTCAGCTGAGAACAGCTATCGATCCGACAATGCGGCTTATGGGAAAAGTGCCTTATCGACTGTAAACACTAGTTCTGAAGGTATATTTTCACGTGACAGCATTCTCGCCATGCCGGCAGCGTCGCACTGTTTTGCAATCATGTTTTTGCTTATCACACGTTCATTTTAGAATATAAACTTGAATAGAGTGTGTTATACTTCCTTGAAACAGCTGACTCATGTCTCGAGAACAGCTGAGATGGAATATTTCGGGATTTAATGAGTTAACAGTGTTGTCACGAATTTTACACGCCTTTGTTTGTCAATTTCGTTAAATTTTCCATTCACGATGGCTTAGTGCATTTAGAATTCCTTTGTAATGTGATTATTAGTGAACGATGAATGCCATAAAGTTTTCAATAAAAAATTTCATGTAAATAACAAAAATGTCTGAATATTTGATTTGTTGGAACTAAACGCTAATCTGTAGCATCTAAACGATAACAATTGAATGTTCGTCGCAGACTTACCGACTCTTTTGTTTAGAAGTGGCGTAGTCCGGCCCGTTTCTTCATCTTCAACGTCTACGTCAAACGAGAAAGGAAAACTCTTCGTTGAGCCCACGAATCCTGTCGCCATAGTGATTACATGAGTATATTTATCAAAGTGTACCGCGAAACACGTGCTCGCGGCGCGGTTGTCTATACAAACTGGAAGGACTTATTCACTACTGGAGTTGCTGCGGATAATTTTCACGATAAAGGCTGAATGCGCCGCGGTATTGTGAACTTTGAAATAGTGTCCTTTACATGATAATTATGCTAGTATCAACTGTGGTAAAGTTGTTAATTTGAACAGAGAAATGTAAATTTATTCGGCTTATTGACTGAGTTGGCAAGATTTAAAAAACTTGCTACTAAAGACCCTTCGACTTTTTTAAGTTTTATAAAACATCCGTATTTTACAAAACATATTTTAATGTAAGGAGATCATGTTCCTTTTATATGTCGCACTGCGTCATTTATTCTCTGCCATCTTTATTACATTCATTCTTAGAGTTACAACACTCCCGAGATTCGGTCATTATGTAGAGTCATTATGTACAATCAATAGACATCCTTTCTATATTTATATACCTATATTTTAATTTTTAACTATTCCATATATACTAAGAAGGAAGGAGTAAGTACTTTCCTTCCACCAAATAATTTAAATGCGAAGATTGTGCTTGTCTAATGGTGAACCACTTGCCTTCCGTGCAGAAAGTCGCGGGTTAAAGGTTCGAAGCAGCGACTTTCTGCCTACCTAACCTAAACCTAATTTATTCATAGATTTGTAAGGAGTTTATTTTAAGACTACTCTTTTAAAATATTTGTAATCCCAAACCCACTGAGCAAACCTGGTTGGCCGATCCCGTCAATTAAGAGACCTGAGCCCAGCAAGCAAGCTACACTAGGTCGGGACATGTAGAGGTAATTAACAATCAAGCTTATGAATGTAATATGGGGACAATTAAAATGGGGGGATGAAATGTGATCCATAATTAAATTTGAGTAAACTACATACCACCCCTTTGCTTCCATCAAGAGTTCTAATTAAGAAAATGGTTTTACTTATGTCACATATCGCGAACAATTATTTTTAATATCGTATCATATTAAAACCAAAAAACGATATTTACCGCAAAATCCCTACTCGCTGTAATGTTGTTCGCTCTCTCTGCCCGGTGACCTATATTTTATCTGATCTTAATCGTTAAGAAGAAAAAATCAGCATGACGTAATAATAGCGTAGTTTTCTATACGGGAAGATTACACAACATAAAAATTTACATAGTTAAGATATGAGATTCAAGAATTAAGGTATCAGCTAATCGAGTTTTTGAAAACTGCCCTCGGCGCAGTGGGGTGGTTATGTGAGATCAAACCGCACTACAATCTGCCATTCATATTTAGTGTCCAAACTCCTGCACATTCATGCTCAGAATATGCTACATTTTACGGTTGCTACCGAAAAAAAATCACTCCTGAAATAAAAATTAGAGCAAGTTCATTAAAGAGTTGTTTTGTTTTTGTGGTTTATCTTACCTAGGGATGTGAGGTTAATGGAAAAGAATCGATTTTTATTAAATCGATTTTCATTTTATTAAACATTAATCGATTTGTCAATAATCGATTTTAATGAAAATAAATAATCGATTTTTTCGAAAAATCGATTTTTTTTCATATTATTTAAAATCCTCCATCCTTTTCATATTCCAATAATAAACCTTTTTTTTTTTTAGTTGGAGGAAATCACCGGATCCCCCGTCCGATCCGTATGTGCGAGTTGAACCGCACTAAAACCTCCAACCGCTCAGACTCAGCGTCCGAACCCCGGCTGAGGCCAGAACCCAGCACGGGGTTATGAGGGACGACGCGACGCGTTACGCCATCGGCGGTAGGGGGCCCAACCCAATTATGAGCGAAGTCCAATTAATGTCAACTTCCAAATTGTAATCAAACGCGACTATTTTATTATTTCCGTATTTTATAGTTGGTTACCAACAACTATATTGATACTAGTAAATACGAGTAGGTACTCGATACTTTTGTTATGATACCAAGTATTTTAGCGTCGAATCAATCTTGCGATACATACTCGGTATCGAAACAAAAATATGAATGGGATAACATGAAGTATATATTTCCTTGTATGTACAAGTTTGCACACCAATGTTTAATTTTTGTTGCAACAATGTCTCAAACTAGGAACAGATTATCTCCAAAATACCTCGAATAGTTTCTGTTTTTGAGCAATTTTGATGTTATAGATTTTTTAGTTATAGTAAGTCCTTCAAAGTTCCTCGTTTTTACATTAATTTCCTTAAAATTAAATAAAATGATAACAAAAGTGCTAAAAGTATCGATTTCAGTAAGAATCGATACTTTAGGAGTATTTATTTGAGTAGTATCGAAAAAAGATTTGAGTACTATCGAAATGAGTAGGTAATAGGTATCGATACTTTGATGGTATCGGAACATCCCTAATTATAATAACTCAGATCTCAGAACTCATTAAACTGAAACTACTTAACTCGCCGACATAACTACAGATGGCGCTGTTTTTTTATATAACAATTTGCAAATAATAAGGCTTAGAGTTTTTTTGTTCGGCGCATAGATGGTGCTATTTATAAAAATCGATTTAATCGCGTAATTAATTTTTAAAAATCGATTAATATGACTTTCAAAATCGATTATTAAAAATCGATTATTCTAAAATAATAATCGATTAAAAGAAAAATCGATTATTTTTTAACATCCCTAATCTTACCCATGGAATATTTTTGTAGATAAAGTTTGTATAATCTGATGTTAAGTGGGGATCAGAGTCGTCGAACTACAATATGATGTTCACCCTATGTATTCACCTCGATGTCTGTGCAAATCATAAAGCTATTTTAGAAGCTTTATGGTTGAAGCTTGATGACAAACCTTACAGTGACTTTAAAAAAATCGATGGCCATGATTTTACTTTACTTCATATTCTTAATATTACGAATATAAGAATCACTGCTAATATTACCTATAAATGCGAAAGTAACTCTCTCTGCTACGCTTTCCCGCTTAAACCTCTCAACCGATTTTGATGAAATTTGGCACAGATAATCTTTCGACCCTGAGAAAGAACACAGGCCACCTAATAGTTGAAAGTGACGATATTTCGCGGGCCCGCTAGTAATAAATCTATTTTACACATTTTAGATAAGGTTTTCACGTCATACAACTGGAGAAGCTGATTAGAAGATAGATAAGAGGATCTCTTTCTCTTTTTCCTACCACTAACATTTTGTGTTCAAACAATTGTAAAATTTTCTCCTTTCAAAAACATCAAAACAATCAAATGGATTCATTTCAACAATTTTATAGCCTGGCAAGCATGCCAAAGATCTCCTTAGAATAAATAGTCACAAATAGCCAAATTTTAATACTATGGTAATTAATTATAGGAAAGGAAACCAAACAATTAATCTAATACAATAATTTATTGCAACTTATAAATTTAACCATAACTTCCGAGACTACGTTCACTTCTTGGCAGCCTGTTCATCGATGGGGTCCAGCTTGGGTTCCTCGAATTTAAGTGAAGGGAATGCAGTCATGTCGACACCGGAACCACCACCGTATTGTTTCTCCAACTTTTCCAATTCAGTTTTTAATTCCTTTTCGACGGCCGGGCTTGCATCTGGTACTTTTCCACCACTGGAATGAGTAAGGAGTTTTAGTATAGATAAAAGTTAGAATAGAAAGTGGAATTTATTATTAAACTAAGCTCTAATGAAGTTACAACAAGATTGATAAAAATTTCATAGACAAGCAGAAATAGGTCTAAAACAAAGTATTTAGGCAATCATTACATCCTAAAACTAGAAGGATTTTTTTAGATTATGTAGTTTTGGTCATTTAATATGAATACAAAGGTACTAGACTGTCCCTTCTTTAAATTTTTATTTGATATGCAATAAGATCACTGTAAATTGAAATGAAATAGAAATAATGTAAATTTACAGATAAATACTGAAAGTTTTATTCCTTTGTGGTTCACTAAATGACTTAATTTCTAAAGAACAAACAATTATAAGTCAGATAGAACCAAATTGCTTACTGAGTTGAAATGTTCTGATTTTATACTTTATAATATTAACTGATATGATTTTAGATGGATAGAATTTCAGTTGATTTGCCACTGTCCTAAATTAATATTTTCTAGTTTTTCTTCAAATTAAGCTAGAAAAACATGACCTTTACTTACGCGCTTTTCTGTTTGTATTCCCTGATTTTGTCCAAGAAAAGTTGTTGGATGGGGTCGGCCGCCTTCTGAGCCGCGGCCAGGTTCCTAGTGACCATGACGGAGGTGGTCACCGCCCTCAAACCGACCAACTTTGATACCAGCATTCTGAAATGATCAGACTAACCTCAAACACAAGTTACATAACTGCTCAAAAAATAATAAGTAACAATTAACCAGCAATAATTATTGTTATAAAATTAACCTACTGTGAATTTATTTTAGGTCTATATTATGAATTTAATTACGTAAAATACCTTTAAAATTCTATCGTCGATCAGATTTTTGGACAATTTTGACAGCAATGACAGCTTGACATATTTTTTTTAAATGAATGTCAATGTCAAAACGAATTTGATTTTTCTGGTGTTTTGGCCAAGAAACAAAAAATATACATTTCAAATGAAAACATTGTGCGATTGCCAAATCATATCACAGAAATTTAAGGACTTCCTATTCCATGATTTTATTGGATTTCACTTTTTTATGTGTATTGAAATGTCATAGTTATTTTTAAAATACTTAATATTCGTACTTAAATTATTTTATTTCACGATCATCTTAAGTTTTATCCTTAAATTCTTTATCATAAACACAAAAAAAAATTTGCAACAATGTTGGCTAGTGATGGAACACTCATAACTGAAGTAAGGCCAAATTACAAAGAGGTGAATGACGTTTTTTTTTTGCGATCATGGATAAAACAAAAAAAGAAAGTCAAAATTAAACACAACTAAAATTAATAAAGAATTAAAAAAGCTTAATTTAAAAAGAATTTTAATGAAATGGAAAGAAAATGGAGATTGAAAAAATTCAAAACCCTTTTTTTTCAGTTGTAGGAAATCACCGGATCCGGGGTATGTGGGAGTTGAACCGCACTAAACCTCCAACCGCTCACACTCAGCGTCCGAACCCCGGCTGAGGCTAGAACCCAGCACGGGGTTTGGAGGGACGGCGCGACGCGTGACGCGCTCGGCACTCTTTCCCGTCGCGCTATCCCCAAATCCAAAACCCTAGATTGATTTGGAACAACTGAGTTTAAAACAGGACAATAAAGCTCAGCATAATATATTTTTTTGACATTCCAAGTTTTCCGTACTACTTGTGTTACAGTATTGCGGTTATTTTGTTGAGAGATCGACACTTTGGTCATAAAAAAAGTATCTACCTCATTTGCATCATGTGTTAATAGTACAACACTTTAGTTTTGGAATTTGACAGTAATCCATGCTGAAAAGTGACGCTATCCCCAAATCCAAAACCCTAGATTGATTTGGAACAACTGAGTTTAAAACAGGACAATAAAGCTCAGCATAATATATTTTTTTGGCATTCCAAGTTTTCCGTACTACTTGTGTTACAGTATTGCGGTTATTTTGTTGAGAGATCGACACTTTGGTCATAAAAAAAGTATCTACCTCATTTGCATCATGTGTTAATAGTACAACACTTCAGTTTTGGAATTTGACAGTAATCCATGCTGAAAAGTGACAGTTGACAACATACCCACAATTTATAACGTCAAAACGCGAATGATTTTGGTTTTGCGGCACAGATCAGAAAGTGTCAGAAAGTATAGTATGTTTTGCGGTGAACAGCAATGTTTGTTTCAAACATGTTGTTCTAAAATAAGACTCATAATTAAAAAAATATTATGTTAAACTGTATGATATTCGTTGTTTCTTTTAGTTTCGTTTTTATTTATTCTAAAGTGGAGTATGGATCGGAGTAAAATGCCGTCAACCGGCCGAGGAGCAAAAAGCAAGGCTCCACAACATCCCCAGGATATCTTCGCGTTGGGAACCAAGTCTACTGTGGTCGTCTCCAGAGATGCTGAGAAGAGGAACATACATAAACCTTCGACTAGCGGTTAGGAAACCTTATTATTTTTATTGCCATGTAGGCAGACGAGCCTACGGCCCACCTGATAGGAAGTGCTTACCGTCGCTCATGGACCTCTGCAATGTCAGGGGACACTGAGGGGTCGCTACCTACGATATAACTTTAAGGACCCTCCTCAAGCCTCGTTTGAAGAAGGACAAGTCATAGTCCTTATTGCCAATCTATGGCACTCTTTTCCTTTCTTTTAAAGATGGACGAGTTCAGGCCTACATGATAGTAAGTGATCATGGACGTCTGTTATTTTTAGGGACTCTTGTCAGGAGCCCTGGAGAGAAGAAGAATAAGTCATGTTTATTTGTGACTTCCTTTCTGTGTATTATGAAATAAATATTTCTTCTTTAGAATTGATAAAGCCTGATACTGAAACTAAGCCTGAAACATTTGTTTTGTAGAATCGATTACTAGCTGACTATCTGCTAGTTCCTAATATTGTGATACTAACACATCCCATTTTAATAACTAATTATAATTCATACATTCATCTTAATATATATATTTCTTGTGTACGTGTGTATGTGACTGAACTCCTCCTAAACAACTGGACCGATTTTGATGAAATTTTTTGTGTGTGTTCGTGGAGATTCGAGAATGGTTTAGATTTACAGTTCGGCCAGACGCAGACGAAGTTGCGGGGGCCCACTAGTATTCATATAAATTTTAGTAAAGGAAAAAGCTTTTAAAACAGCATATTTCATTATTAAGATATGTTTCAAACAGAATATTAATTATTATTTATTTAACACATTATTTTCCAGGTGTAGATCGTAAAAGAGACTCATCCAGTTATGGCAGTCAGCCACCAAGCAAAAGATCAAGGATTGGTTCCCCGGCAGAGACATCAGCTGGTACATCATTGGAAGTAGACCCAGTAGACCTGGTCCCTAATGTTCTGCAGGCTCTGGACACGCATAATTCTGACAAACTGGTATGGTAGATAATATTAAATTGATTAATTACTAGGTTATAGAATGTAGATTATTTTTTAAAATTCAAATTCATTTCAAGTTTTTAGTTTTTTATCTTCATAATTATCATTAGGGTTTTTTCACAAATATTTCGATACCTCCCACGTAAGTTTGTAAATTTTGTATTTAAATGTAATATAACTCAAAGAATTTCAAAAAGATGTAACAATAAATGCAGATTTTGGTTCACTTTGAATCTTTGAAACGCTCTACTGTAAATTTGCAGTTTTGGAGATACAACAACTTACATGGGAGGTATCGATTTGTAATTAAATTTTGTTAACTATAAAACACAAAAAACAAATTTTCTTATAATAATACCTGAAGTAGAACCCACCTCATGGTAAATAATTACCTTTGTTCATGGACTGCAGTAATGTCAGGGAACATTTCAAGGCTACAAAAGGACTAGTCACAGTGCTGGAAGAATACTAAAATATTATTAAAATTCCATTTTAATTGCCGGACTTCCACTCGCCCCGTGAGTGGGGTATGTGAGAGTTGAACCGCACTAAAACCTCCCGCCGCTTACACTCGACGTCTGATCCCCGGCCGGGACAGAACCCGACACGAGGCTGGTAGGGGTGACAGAACTCGTTTGGGATTGTCGCTCACGTATCGCCCCGTATCCCCCGAACATAATAACCTAGTAATCAACCTAAAAATATTTTCAGCTGGGTCTACTTACCGGCTCGATACGACTTCTCAAAACACAACGTTCCAAACCGGACCCAGTGTTGGCCATGAGCCTGTTATATTTAACAAAGATAAGACCCAACATGTTTGCCCACGATACGGTCACGCAGAGCCTCTGTACTTTACTGAAGAGGGAGCAAGGAGCCGCCTTCAAGAATAAAGGGAATCCTCTCGTGTTTGTGCTGGCTTGTAATATGTTGTATGCTGGGCATAGAGATAGCACGAATTGGCCGGAAGTTTTCATAAAGGTTTGTGTTTTGTAAATAGTTTGAATGTGTATTATGGCGACCAATAATAACGCGCGAGATCCTGAATCGCGGTAACCACATTTACAGAAATCTTTGCATATATACGACATCTGAAATCTACTACAGTGGGCTTCGGCCTGACCACCATACACTACCTCGCCCGGTCGGAGATCTCCCTTTGGCCATAAGTCCACTGTAACCACATGTATCAAGCTATTAATGTGCACTGCTTAGTCTCTATTGTGTTGGAATAATAGATACAGAAAAAAGTGTTTATTCCATAAAACTGATAAAGTCAATGGACTCTCCATTGAGGATGATCATGGACGATCTTCCCTAATTTACAAATTAAATCACAAAGTTAAGATAAAATTTTTAAAGCAGTTGTTTTAAGTGCTTTGAATAAATCTAAACTTTCTAACTAGTAAATAAATTTATACACAGGGTGGTCTATATGTAAAAAAAATCTTTATTAACATTAAGAAATAAAATTATTTGTTATAGGTTTACATAGAAGATGCGTTAAACGAGAGATGGTGGGTTGAATGCACGTGGTGCAAGTGTCTGGTCGAGAACATTGTCACTGCATTCGGAACTAAACATCCTAATGCAAGTCTTAAACCTATGGAGGGAACGTTAGGTAAAAACACACATTTAAATTTTTAGAAGAAAAATTTTTTATGACACATGAAAGTAAATGGATAGTTGTCATTATTGCATGTTCCTTTTTATAATCATATTTACACAAATTTAACTTATTACTAGTTACCAACGTTTCGGTTTCGGTAAGGTAGGGCATGAGATATGCAAGTGACAGGTAAATTATTCAAAATCCGGCTATGGAATGAGCTCCCCTCCTCGGTATTCCTGGTGCGCTATGACTTGTCCTTCTTCAAACGAGGCTTGAGGTTCATGAGCGACGGTAACCGCTTCCTATCAGTTGGGCCATTGGCTCGTCTGCCTACATGACATAAAAAAAAAAAAATTAATGGTGGTTAAAATCTTTACCATAAAAATGAATTAATGAATGTGTCGCTCAAGAACAGCTTGATCAGTAATATTAGTAAAACACTAAATAACATAATATGAACTAGGTACAATGTCTCCATCAGGATCTGGTTCACCGCTCATGGGCAGCACCGAGGAAGATATCGACAACACTGAGCTGGAGTACACCGTGTTCCCGAGGTCAGTTTACCATCTCAGAAACCACTTGCAGCCGAATCGAACCATGATAACATCTTGGTGTAACTCAGTATTATAGTTCGACAACCTCCAAGCATAGTGGGGAGTCAGTGGTGGACCGATGACCTGGTCAAGGTTGTGGTCAATGGATGCAGGTTTGGAGCCTGTGTCCGATAGTGGACTTCTATGGGCTGATAATGATGATGATTATGGTTAAGAGGAAATTAAAGTGAAATTTAAAGTTTACGAACAAAATATCTTTAATGTAACAATTCGTGATGGCCGAGTGGTTAAAGCGCTAAGCATTTTTAAGGGAGGTGGCGATCTTAAAATCGGCCGACTTATAACTCTAGAAAGAAAGAAAGAAAATACTTTAATTCACACTTAAACACTACATAAAAAGGAAAGACACAAAACATAAATAAAATAAAAGAAACTGTGCTCAAGATGTGCACTGAAGGGGCGACCAGCTCAGCATACAGCTACAGCTATGAAGTTGCAGCGCTGATTTTCAGCTGGACCCATTGAAATCAGCGCAATAACTACACTAAGGTCGGTTTCATTGTATAGGCAAATTAACATTTTTCATTTAAAAGTAAAAACAAACGTGAACAATAGACGACAATCCATTAACTTAATTTTTACCAGTCTATTACTCCACCACCATTACTCTAAAGCTTAATTTCAAAAAGATTTATGTGCAATTTATCACAACAACACTAAAAACATCGCGAAGTAACATGCATACTGGAAGAGGATTTCCAACTCCTACGAAGATATGTGAAGTCCCCAACTTGCATTGACGTCACGTAATGTATTATGCCTGATCCCTTCCAACAGTAATGGGTTATTACATTACATAATATTATTCCCTCAGATACGCGGGTAATTATGAGATGGTGGAGGGTCTGGTGATGGAAGCCATCAAGGATCAGATACAGCGTCGCTCGGCCGCGCCCGACGCGATCGGGAAGGGATTTCTTAAACTACTCTCTGCTACTTGCGGATTTCCTGAAGTAAGTCTTATTATTTATGATTGCATAACAAACATAGTTATGGACCATCTGATAATAATGTCGTGAAAAATTTAATTCGACCTCTCTCTTAAAAAAATTGTTTTTAATTTTCTTTAAACTAAATCATTTAATGTCAAAAATAAAATGATGATTAATTTCAGTAAAACATCGTATTTCCAAAATTTTAAATACTTACCATTCATGTCGTATAGTTAAGGGACACCCTGTATAAAGATTTCAAAGAAATACACTGTCATTATATTTTCCTAAATAATCTTATTAAAAGCCCCCTCTGAAAATTCCACGTTCAATTATCTACCATTGGCGAAGGTTCTATATAACTCTATTAGTATCGGCTTCCCTTCGATTCATAGACAAATGTCAGAGAAGCTTATATTAATTATGTAATTATAATTCAATGAAAACCTTTATAAGAATAACTTCAATACTTTTAAATAGGCTTCCCTCTCTAAGAAATGAAATGAAATACTTTATTTTCAACATTGATGATATGCTCATTCTTATGACGTCAATAGCTAAAAGCTACCACCAGTTCGGACACAAAAAATAATTATTATAGCCACCGTCCTGAGAAGAACTGGCAAGAAACTCAGCGGGCATGTCTTTTTTTTTGTATTATTATTATGAGCATTATCTTTTTTTTAAATATTTTAACAATATTATACAAAAGATGAAATAGATAAAATATAAAAAAAACGATTGTTATAATGAAACGACCTTGGCGAGCAACTCATTCCCACTTAGTGCAATCGTCCAAATAAGATATTTACACTTCACCACTGTTATCTACATCAGATCCGCATGGTAGCATCCGCTCGTCTAGAGGCCTGGCTACACTCTGGCAAACTATGGAAAGTAGCACAAGAGCTACTGGCCTACGTGTGCTGTAACTGCGACGCGACCGCGCCCAGGGACCACGAGGTGTTGGCCCAACTTGTGAGGATGAGACTCAAGACCAAACAACTGCAGCTAGCTTACCAGGCTTGTTTAAGGTGAGGTTGAAGATTAATAAATTAAAAGAAAAAAAACTTGAGAGGTGTCATGGGACACCCGAATAGAACGAAGTCCCTTTCGATTAAAAGATATCTTATAAAAAATATTTCCTTTCGTAACGCGTGATAAGGAACGTGTTTTAAAAGATTTTGATCACAGCGCCATCTAGCGATAATCATCTGAAACAAATAAGTGTCGTGACAACTTTTCGTAAGAATTTTTTCCGTCTAGCCCCCTTTCACAACGCGCGATAAGGAACTTCGTTCGCGGTTTCAGCTGAACCTAAGAGCTGTAGGTTCAGTTTGATTTTGCTCAAAAAAACCAGTTTCGGTCGGACACTATTAGATATACTGTCAGAAACAATAGAGAATCTACATGTAGAATTAGCACTTTAAACGTAGAAGTTCTTAAAATTTTCACCTCTCGCGTAGAGACTTGCGGCCATGACTTTTGGTAGTGTTTATTTAATGCTACAGTGGACCAATAGTGCGCCAGATTCTGAATCGCGCTATCGATGTTTGCAACGTTCGGCGACATAAATCATCATAAATCATCAACATGTAAAATCTACTTCATGGGCTTCGGCCTGACCTTCACCACCTCGCCCATTAGATCTCCCTTTGGCCTAATAACACTGATTCCCAAAGGTGTCATTTTTACTCTAATCGTGTCTATGGTATATTTGATCACCTTGTCGATCGTTTGTACAACAGAGAGATGGTGTCGGAGAGTCCGGCTCTTCTTCGTAGCGTGGTGACGCACACCGTGTACAACGAGCTGTCGAACGTGCGCTCGCCGAACAACCTCGCCGTGCTCGCCGCGCTCGTGCACGCGCAGCCGCAGCTGGCGCCCACCGCGCTCGCTGACACGTTCCTGGTACACCACACACACACACACACATAAACAGAGAGTGAATCAGTCACACATACATGTACACATTGATACTGGAACACACACAGACACAGTCACGCACAGATACACACAGACACACTCACAGTTCCGCATTAACACACACACACACACACACACACAGAAATGTACAAATACACGACAACAATTACATAACGTAATACTTGTCTTGTGACGTCACTACTGTACGACAAACAAGAACTATACACAGGGTTACGCCAAAACCAGCTTTCTGGATGTTAAGTGTTACTAGATGTTGTATGCTTGGAATTTGTCCGGGATAAATATGAGAGTTTGGATTAGTCTGAGCATACCAATTTTGGCTTCAACCACACACTTGTCATAAATAAATAAAAAAATATTTCACGTCAGTTTTATTATGTTTATTCATACACTACACATGGTCTATGCTACACATCGTTACATTCTCAGGAGCTGCTAGTTCGTTCCGAGGACTACCTCCGTCCGCTGCGTGCTCTGACGCGCGAGTGCGTGCGTGCTGCCCGCTCTGACGCGCACGCACTGCTGCCGCTAGCACGCGCGCTCGCCGCACCGCCGCCCATCGACCCGCCCGCTGAGGTATGTACTTAGAGCGGATGTTGTTTGAGAGTGGAAGGTTAATGACCTTATAAGTAATGATCAGCTGTTGAATGGCATGGCAGGTGAATAACCTATGAAATGTAATTAGTTTGATCAGCTGTTTTAGTGGTTAAATGTTGTTGCAGATAAGAGAACGTGCCTTCGCGTCGTTGGCCGACCTGTTCTGCTGCTGCTGCCTGGTGACGGCGTCCCACAGCAAGCACCAGCCCGAGTACCGGCAGCAGCTGTGCGGCATCCAGGCGGCCGCGCTCACCTGGCTGCAGGAGACCGCCGTGCCCGTCTACAGACCCTCGCGCCACGACTGCCAGCTGGCGCTCAACAAGGTACCACCCACCTACACCTCTCCAATAAGGAGACTCGCAGTAGTTGCAAGTGTCGATAGGTCCCTAGACCGGTCACTTCAGGGCGAGACGTTCAGTTATTAGGTCAACGATTAAGCGATAAGGGTTCATGTTACTACTCTACATACAAGGTGAATCTCAACCCTTTTGCCAGCTAAAGTAGGGTAAATAACCGCTTCAAATACTCTTTGATTGTTGTTTTTGTCTAATTCAATTTTATTTTCGAAATTATTGTCTGTCGCTAACTTCTTAGTATTTTTTGTTAGATATAAGTGGAAACTGTTTTTGGATAACGATGTAACTATATGTGTTATTTTATAATCTGTATATTTCTGTTGGTTTCCCAAATAAATAAATTAGTACCACTTTTATTTTTGGTATCGGTCGACCTTTCTTCTACCATAATAAATCCAAATTGTTTGAAGTTGTAATTTACCCCACTGTATTTGGCATAGATCCACCCTGTATAACATATAATGTGTTGTCAGATAATGTTCGTGGAGAGCGCCGACACGTACAGCAAGGCGGACAACTGGCCCCCGGAGTCGGAGCGCGGCTCGCTGCACCGGATATGCTGCGAGGCTCCTCTGCCGCAGACCACGCTGCTTAGACTCATATTCATTGGGTTGGCTAAGGTGTGTATGTGTGTATTTGTCCGTGTTTAAGCTCTAATTTATTTATTTATATAAGGAAAACCAACAGCACATTACAGTTGGATTAAGAAATAGAATTTAAAACTAAAAACCAGTAACAGGTTTTCACGATTAGAAAATTTACGGCCAAAAATAAATGAAAGTCAACAAACTTAAAATCTAAGTTTTGGCAGACAATAATATAGATACTTCAAAGTGCGAACATTTATACAGGGTGTTGGTGCCCGGTGAAACAATACTTTCAGGGCTTAATCTATATCACATTTCAAATCATATACACATACTTTTGAAACGGAGATAGTCACTTTATTTTCCCATACAAAGTTGAAAAATTATTATTTTGTATTATTTTTGACAACCCTACTCTGACCTACATATAGCGTGCTAAATCTATTTTCTCGAACACAGGCGCATGTATCCTGTTTAGAATGTGATTTTTGTCCTGTGTATTAATACAATGTTCTATGATACAGGAGGTGACTAGCCGGCTTAAGTTTTTAGCTATTGGTGTAGGTCAGTGCGGTAGGGTTGATCCTGCACAAATTAGGACGTAGTTTTGATTAGTTATAACTTATGATATATTATGCCTAGAAAACCCAGACTTGGTGGATGGCTTCTACATCAAGAATACTATTTGCTGTGAAAGTATTGTTTCATCGGATTTTAACACCCTGTATAGCAACGTAATACATATTATTATATTTTTGTTAACAACGATCATGCGATTTTAAAAGTTGTGTAAGTTAATCAAATAAGAATTAAAAAAAAAAGAAACAAACTGATCAGTTGATAGACGTAATTAAGTAAATTTTTATCTCTTAAAAAAATAACTAATAATAGGCATAAAGACAGTATCAAATATTCCAAGTTTTCATGATGATGTTTGATTTTATAAAAATGAGATTAATAAGGTCTTTAGTAAATTAAAATATTACAATCGACCATTTTGACTGAAACGTAACAACATCGGATGACGTCACTTTTAAGTAAACAATACGAAATTGACGTTCCTTATTGGTTGCGCCACGATACTTTTACTTTTATTTGCCATGACGTTATGGGCTGTTCGTGCACTATTTAAAATTAAATTCTAAATAATGGCCTTGTGGGTATCTACAGTGGACTTATGGCCAAAGGGAGATCTCGTTGCGGGCGAGGTAGTGTATGGTGGTCAGGCCGAAGCTCTCTGTAGTAGATTTCAGATGTCGTATATATGCGAAGATTCTTGCAAATGTCGTAAACGCGAGTCAGGATCTCGCGCGCTATTATTGGTCGCCACAGGCCTAAAATATAGTTAAACTTTCATTCATCGTTCTCATTAATCTTCACCATCCAGGAGGTACCAGTAGCTCCAGCAGAAGTATTCGAGCTGGTGGAGCAGTTGGTCCGTCGCGCGTGTGCCCTGCCGCCTGATGATAACCCGCTGCAGGTGGACAAGCTGGAGATAGCTGATCTCATCTTCCAGCTGTGTCAGTTTAATCCGCCTGACAATATCACTCTGCCGCAGGGGTGAGTCATAATAAGTTACGAGCCGGTCTATCTTGTTTAGTACAGGAGTTCCTGACTACCTTCCGAATCCATCATCAGATCAGCGCCATTTTGTCATATTATTGCATTGTCACGCGATATACATCTGCGTGCGAAATGTCAGCTCAACCGGAAACC
This sequence comes from Trilocha varians, assembly GCA_030269945.2. Taxonomy (NCBI): domain Eukaryota; kingdom Metazoa; phylum Arthropoda; class Insecta; order Lepidoptera; family Bombycidae; genus Trilocha; species Trilocha varians. The sequence continues at coordinate 720,705 of AP028273.1, read as the reverse complement.
GGAGCCAAATTTGGCTTGCAAGATTCCATCCGAACTTATATAGTTACATCCAGTGCAAGTTAACCACTCAACTGGGCACGTCAATCTTCGCTCGATGGTGAAACTGGGTTCGCTCGCCCGGAGTTCATTCGGATTCATTTACCTTGTTTGACTATTTTTTAAAAATGATTTTTATCAAAAAAAAATATAATTTAATTTTTAATTAAACGTAATATTCTTACAATTCTTTATTCTTAAAATACGCTGTAATACATTTTGGATCAAAAAATATTATCGCCAGAAAATATGGGACGATAATAAAATGTAACAAAACAAGTTTCCGAACTAACGTCATCTCGTGCTCAATTTTGGCTCTTGCCACAGACTTGGCAAAAGTAAACAAATCAATTTTGTTGCCGATCCCAGTTGAATGGTATGGCATACAGGGTGATTTCTTAGTGAGGGTACATATTGAAGGTCATGGTAGCTGATGGTTATATACGACCAGTAAAAATATTATTACCAAAGAATATGGCTTAATGCCTTAGTAATCGCAACTTAAAAATATTTAAAATTCTTGCAAAATGATGGTTTTTCGACAGCTGATGGGTGTAGCGGAGGTGTGGGGTGCGCGAGATCACTACAGGTCGTTAGTCAACACTCTTTCAGCCGAAATTGCTCATGTTTGAGGTAGTTTTGTCGAATTCAGAATTTAAAAAAAAAAAATATTTTTTGTAATATTCCGTATTAGAACAGAGTACTCATCATCCTCCTGCAATATGTACCTTCTTTAAAAATCACCCTGTATAAAGCTTTTAATAAAAATTGTCGTTTTTGAATCGTTTATAGATACAGCCCGCCGCCCCTGGCGATAACGTCGCTGTACTGGCGCGGCTGGCTGCTGCTGACGATGCTGGCGGCGCACAACCCCGTGCAGTTCGCCGAGCGCGCCGCCGCCGCCTACCCCACGCTCGCCGCGCTCGTCGAGATGTGCATCACCAAGTACGTACCGCGCACGCACGCACACACACACACGCACGCACACACGCACGCACACACACATAACCTACCTACAGAATATAGTCTTGTACTCCGGTACCAAAATTGCAATCCCTACACAGAACTTACCAAACTATTCGCGTCAATGAACAATCTTTTTAAGTTCATGTTTTGGTCCTTCTAGCCGGATAAATCCATCCTTTTTGTATTACGATTAAGAAACTTTATTAAAAGTAAGTATTTTATTTTCAATTATGAAAGAAAGAAAAAGCATTTATTCAACACGCATATAGAGGACATTCATATTATTATAACATTTAAACAGTACAATACCTATTTAAACAAGGACAAAAAAGTAAAAAAATAAAACCGAACAAGATAGAGGCTTGTCCTCAGTGGCGTGCGAATAGGTTTCAGCTCAGCAAAAGCTTATGATCTCAAAGAAGACCAAAAGCACTAATTTTCAGCTGAAACCTAAAAAACCCGATGCCATCTGCCTACAGTTTGTCATATAAATAAATTAGATACAAACTAATAAAAGTAAAAAAAAAAAATCGTTTCAGTAAGCCGAGTATAGAGTGGAGCAACAACAGCAGCGCTGAGTTGGAGCGCGCGGAGGCCGAGCGCGCCGCCATCTTGCAATTGGAGACTCATCTGGCCGCCGCTAGTAACGCCAAGCTACCTATTACTGAACATAACTCGAGACTACTTAGTCAGGTATACAAAATGCACATCTATATGAAGTCAACAAAATTTTAGTATAATGAAAACTTTTTAAATCTTCACCTTTTAAAATCTAGATTCTAAAGTGCTCTTTCCGAATGTACTTTAACTAACGATGCCGACTTCAAATTTCCATATTAGTCTGCCGTCACTATCATTTGTTTTATATGTGTTGGATGTCGGCGAGCCCATGACACTTTTAATTGTTTTTCAGCTAACAATGCTAGAGCCCCAAGGCCCGGCCCGCAAGCCTCCCCAGGCCATCATCGAGACCCTGCAGTCGCTCAACAGCCAGCTCCGACTCGGCAAGCTGCTGTGTCGGCAACCAGCCCTGCTGCTGGAGCTGGTGGAGCGACACGGCACGCGCCGCGCCATGCCCTGGCTACTGCAGCTGCTGAGGCACGACCAGCTGGAGCTCAGGTAAGGACGGGCTGTGTGCTGTGTCCACAACCAGCCCTGCTGCTGGAGCTGGTGGAGCGACACGGCACGCGCCGCGCCATGCCCTGGCTGCTGCAGCTGCTGAGGCACGACCAGCTGGAGCTCAGGTAGACTTACAATATAGGGTTATTTATTGTGTTGGTACACATTGAGGGTACTTAGTCAATAGCCGTATTCACCAGATGGTCGGTGGTTACCATCGATGAACCATTGCCTTACTTGGGCAATGGGAAGCTGTTACCTATTACCCACTCTACAGGACTTTTTAAACCTCGTTTTGGGTTATAAAGGTTCAGGAACGTTTCACGTGTGATTCCAGCGTGCTCCCGGTGCAGTGCCTGTGCGAGTTCCTGTCGTCGGGCGGGGGCGGGACGGAGGGCGGGGCGGAGGGTCGCGCGGGGGAGCTGTGCGCGCACGTGCGTCGCACGCTGGCGTCGTCGCCGGGGGGGGCGCGCGCCGTGCTGCTGTACTACGTGCAGAGACTGTCGCACCCGCACAAACACACCCGAGCTAGAGCTACCAGGGTAACTATAATCACAAATTTACAATACTTTATTAACATTACATAAAATACACGCTATTGTTTTAATTTGTTATTGTATTATATAATGTTTTTCCTGCAACAGGGGCTGAAGTTAGTCTTAAGTCAGTCGCCGGAGGATACCAACGAAATGGATTACAACGCTGAAGTTAACCCCGAGTGAGTTTCAAATATTATTTTTCTGTTTATCATATTAAGTATTATAAAATTGTGGCCAAGGGGAGTAAAGTCATAGTAGATTGGCGACCAATAAATAGCGTGCGAGATCCTGAACCGCTTTATCGATGTTTGCAAAATTTGACGCACACAACATCTGAGATGCTCAACTGTAGTTCGCCGATCACCTGCGTGACCTTATCCACAAAGGTTCGATCGCACTACCTAGAGGTCCCCACCCGATACCCCCAGGCCTTCTGGCCCTACCAAGCGACCCGCCTGTAGTATCGCCTGGAACGGTTACCCCGGGACCGCCACTATGGGGTCCAAGGGACGTCTTCTGTGTAAACGCTCCCTCGAGGGGAAGAACTCGAAATAATGATTTTAGCGAATTTTGCTGAAAGGAAACATTATTTTATTTCTAAAAAGAAACAAAACTGGATTCATAGATTTTTAAAAAAATCTTGGTATAACCGGTAATCGAACCTGCTCCAATTCGGAAAAATCACACCCTGTATTTTTATTGCAACAATCGATAGAGTGACATTCAAGGATCAAATCTTTCTAAGAAAAATGATAGTTTAAATGAAAAGAAAACCACGGAATTCAAGTTTTAGTCATTAAATTTCATCAAACGAGTAATAATCGACAAACGATTATTGACGACAGACTTGAACCTTTTCAGAAATAAGTCTGGAATTACTCGTTAAATTTTTAGATTAAATTTAAACAAGACATCAGCATAGTATCATCCATCAGCAGAGGCCACAGTCCACTGATACCAAAGTGGTTTGCCTTTCGTACGGGTTTCGTACTGTTAACCTTAATTCAAGGTGAAAGAAAACATGAAATTAAATGAAATGAAAATAATTTATTAATGGAAAGTTTACATGCGCTTTAACATTATCGGCGACCCCGCACTAGGACATGCCTGTATCGCGGGTGATCTGTTACTTTTACAATCACTCGTTAAACCAAATATGGGACGGCAACATCATTCATAGTAAAACTTAACATGATATTCGTAAAGTTACATATAAACCTGATTAGCAATAATTTGTGTAAGTGTGTGTGTGTGTGTGTGTGCGTGTGTGTGTGCGTGTGTGTGAGTGAATACTTATGTAGCTGAGTGTGTCACAATGCTTTGTAGGTGTACATAGTGATAATATGGAATAGCTGAAAGAAATTTTTACTTTTAAAGAAATAAAGAATTTTTAATTTAAGCTAACATCAGTAATTCGAAAAAAATAATTAAAAACATTTCATTATTCGATCCAAACTAGTCTAAGTAAATAAATTATAACATAATAAATTTTAATAAATAAATACCACAATTCATTTAATAATTGTATATACCTAGTAATATAGGGAGGAAACTTGCATGTTGCAAAAGGATTCGAAGATATGTGCAGTCTCTTAGTTTTAACTTCAGCAAATACACTTTTACAAGCTGTTGGGTTTTTCTTTTATAAAAAAAATAACCTCTGCACCTCCAGAGAATGGCTGGACCTCCTCTGGGAGCTCCGTCACTGGGACTCTGTCCGCGAGGAGGTGGTCTGCAAGCTGAGAGCCGCCTGCTTCACCGAGTGCATCCCGAGACACGTCGCGGCCTACATCGCCTTCCTGGCTGACTACGCCAACAAGATACCGCACAAACTGCACACTGAGATCGTGCTGGTGAGAACATAACCTCATATCCGGCTCGAAGGACCAATGTGAAATTTTTTTTTTAATCATCTCAGCAGAGAAATGTACCCCGCGTCTTATTCGTGCTAATCAGAGATATTACTAGTACGTACGTATGGTACCTAATTCGAATTCGGGACCGGCTCGAAGGACCAAAAATTATTTAAGATATTTAAACAGTCTATTTTACATTATTTACGTAGAAGAAAAGAATAAAAAAAGTTTAAGGTCAATAACGTAAGTCAATAAAGTAATTTTGACATTTAAAATTATTATGACTTAAATTAGCATGGAAAGAAACGTTTTTAATTTGATAGATCACTTACTATACCAATGTTTTGTCGAATCCAGGACCTGTGTCAAGTGCTGATGGAGCGGGCGGCGGTGATGAACAGCGTGCTGGGCGGCCCGTCCGGCCCCGTGCATCCGGAGCAGCACCGCGCGCTGCTGGCGCTCACCTCGCTCTTCTACGAACACCTGCAGAAGGTAACTTCACTGAGCTGTGGTGATCAAGGCGGTTCTTACCGGCTTCCTTTTAGTGGCGTAGGGTGTGATCAACACGATTCTTATCGGCTTCCTTTTAGTGGCGTAGGGTGTGATCAATACGATTCTTACCGGCTTCCTTTATATTCCTACATTGACTTAATTTTTACTTTACATCTTAAATTATGAGTGTCCTTCTCCAGGTTCGCAGCAACACGTTTCCTGAGGAGGAGGAGATAGAGGGGAGCGGGGGGCGTATCTCGCTGCAGTTCACGCCGGGCCGCCGCACCGATCTGCCGCTCGTCATAGCGCACGCGCACATCAAGCTGCTCTGCTACGGACCCTCCGCCAGTGAGTACATGCCCTGTGACGTCACAACACGTGTCCCGAGTAGGAAGGGAGGCGGGGAACGCATCTCAAACTGCTCTGCTACGGACCCTTCTCCATCTTGTGCCAGCTGAAGTAGAGTAAATGACCTGTCGAAAAAATGACTTAATGCCTTAAAAATTACCATTATGGTAGTCGCTTTAATAAGTTTCACCAATTCCAAAAATAAACTTCAGCCGTATTTCGACCGGTCGTTCACCCCACATCAGCTGGCACAAAAGTACAGATCATGTATTAAGAAGTATTGTTTGGTTTCAGTGGACACGGAGCAAGCGATGTACAGCAGCCTGGTGGGGTCGTGGCTGGAGGCCATCTCCAGCGAGCCGGAGCTGCTGCCGGACTGGCTGCGGCTGCATATGGTGCGCTCGGCCCGGCCCGCGCTGCTGGACGCCGGCCTGCGCACGCTGCCCGCGCCCAAGCTCGCGCTCTTCATACAGACCTTCGGCATGCCGGTGTCCGCCATGAGGTGAGCGGCGAGGGCTATGTATAACTCGATTCTATCCGGCTTCCCTTTTGTACAGGGTGTTTAGAATATTTGGCATTTTATGTATACTTTGCGTATCTATTTAGTAGAAACCTATGAATTAAATGAATAAACGGATTTTAGCCTTAGTTATTTCTGACACTTCACATGGAATATTTTTATTTATTTATTTTACTACAATGTGTGGACGCGAGTGTACGCTATGCCGATTACGGAACGGCTGGTGAGTCGCGCTACGCACTTGCTTACTGCTTGTACCAAAAGTGCAAGCATGCAGTCAAGTCACTACAAATTTCAAAACACAGTTGACCATTAATTAATGTCATTCTGCTAGTGCGTTGCTGAGCGCCCTGGACGCGTGTCCGGCGGGCGCGGTGGTGCGGCTGGGCGTGGAGCGCGCCTACATGACGCAGCTGCTGCGGGTGCAGCGCGCGCGGGGGGCGTGCGGGGGGGCCGCCTTCGCAGCCGCGCTCCGGCTGCAGCCGCCGCAGTACCCGCCCGGTCAGTCACACATACAATAATACAGGGTGTGTAAATCACTCCCGAAAACGAAGACTAGTAGTAGTACTAGTGATACCTGTGATGATAAGCCAGGAAACCGGTCCATTCAGACGATTTTTTTCTTGCAAATAGCTTAACATCCCATATATCACTAGTACTAACACCAGCCTCCGTTTTCGGAAGTGCTTTAAACACCCTGTATAGCGTTACAAATCTTAGAGATACTTGCAAACCTACCGCCTTCATCATACTTCACGAAATTTTATCGACTCACATAATCAACACTTAACTACAGGGTGATCTTTAACTTCATCCCAACTGAATTGGGGTGAATGACCTGTCGACAAGCTGGGACAAAGTTACAGATCCACCCTGTATACAATCCATCAAACACTCGTTCACCAACAAGCTTTACTCATCCTCCTCTATCCAGATTTCAATTTGTTCGCGTCGGAGCCCCTCCCCCCGGAGCCGGCGGACGAGTGGGGCGGCTCCTCCCCCCCGCCGCGCTTGCAGTTAGAGCTGGTGCCGTCGCTGCTGACCTCCGTGTTCTCGGGGACCATGACCTTCCCGGGAGACGTGGACACAGCCTTCACGCAACTTGTGGCTGTGAGTGTTGTACAATTTGTAACAAAAACCCTGTTGTTCCTTTTAGCGACGTATACATTTGCCTACAGGCACCACATTGGTGAAGTTATAATTAAAAAAAAAACAATCATTGGTTAAGTGAGGGGTCAAAATGAAATAGCTATTATCAGTCAATTGGGAACGTCAAATTTAACTAGATGGTGAAACTGGGATCACTCGCCCGGAGTTCGTCTGGAATCATTACCTTGTTTGACTATATTTAAAAAATTGTTTTTCGACCAAAAAAAAAATTAGATTTTTAATTAAACCTAATATTCTTGTAATTCTTTAGTGATCATAGATCCACAGCTCAACATATTATACAGGGTGTTAAAATCCGATGAAACAATACTTTCACAGCAAATAGTATACTTGATGTAGAAGCCATCCACCAAGTCTGGGTGTTCTAGGCATAATATATCATAAGTTATAACTAATCAAAACTACGTGTTAATTTGTGCATGATCAACCCTACCGTACTGACCTACACCAACAGCTAAAGACTTACGCCGGCTAGTCACCTCCTGTATCATAGAACATTGTAATAATACACGGGACAAAAATCACATTCTAAACAGGATACATGCGCCTGTTTGCGCGAAAATAGATATACCATGCTAAATGTAGGTCAGGGTAGGGATGTCAAAAATAATACAAAATAATATTTTTTCAACTTTGTATGGGAAAATAAAGTAATTATCTCCGTTTCAAAACTATGTGTATATGATTTGAAATGTGATATAGATTAAGCCCTTAACGTATTGTTTCACCGGGCACCAACACCCTGTATATGAGATTACTGTAGCGATGATTTTCAGCTGAAGCCAATTTCTTATAAGGGATTGGAAATGGTAATGGAATAGCATCTCTCATTACAGGAAGTAACAAACGAAACGTCAAAACCAAGTCAAGGTCGCCTCGGCAGGTACTCGCTGTGTGTGACGTCATTCCTGTCGCAGTGCTGCTCCGCCGCGGGAGTGTTGTCGCTGGTGCAGAGGCCGCAGCACGCCGCGCCGCTGCTGAGGGCACTCAGACCGGACCCGCATGTAAGATAATACACTTTACCAGCTTTATATTAACTTGCACTGGATGTAACTATGTAAGGTCGGGTGGAAACTTCCCGGTTTCCGATTGAGCTGATATTTTGTATGCAGATGTATGTCGCGTGACAATGCAATAATATGACAAAATGGTGGTGATCTGATGATGGATTCGGAAGGTGGTCATAGGAACTCTTGTACTAAATAAAATAGACTCATTTTTTTCTTCAAATGTGTTTAAAGTTTTTTTTAAAAATCAATTTTATTCACCCTCTCCCCTCTTTGAGATCAGGAGCAGAAAAGGGGGAACTACTACTACTACATTCTCTGCTCCCGTTCTTTTCCTCTCTGAAAACTCATAGTTGTAGTGAGTTTAGTTGTATGTTGACAGCTGTCATCGTTGTTACTGGTGCACTGCAAGTGTCTGACCGGCCCCGTGGTGAGCATGCTGCGTGCGGGCTCCGTGCACGCCGACACGTCCCTGCCCGCCGTACCGCACAACACCGACAAACAACATCTAGTAGCACGTAAGTATAGCAACCTCGTGATAACAAATATTCATGAGCTACGGTATATACAGGGTGATTTCTTAGTGATGGTACATAGTGAAGGTCATGAGCTACCATGGTAGCTGATGGTTATATACGACCAGTAAAAATATGATTACCAAATAATATGGCTTAATGCCTTAGTAATCGCAACTTAAAAATATCAAAAAATTTTGCAAAATGATGGTTTTTCGACAGCTGATGGGTGTGGCGGAAGTGTGGCGTGCGCAAGATCACTAGAGGTCGTTAGTCAACATTCTTTTAGCCGAAATTGTTTATGTTTGAAATTGGTAGTTTTGTTGAATTTAGATTTTTAAAAAAAGCAGGATTTTCTATTTGGAATCCGAGAGCAATCGACTTCTACATCACCTTCGCTGAAATAAGTTTATTTTATTCCAGTATTAGAATCAGCGACCCCGAGCACACTGGAGGCGATCGGTAACAAGATCATAGAGAGCCAGGACACTAGGTTGGTCGTCGATGTTATATCGCTTATACTGGAGAGGAATCAGGAGGGGTATTATGAAAATAAGGTAAAATAACCAATTTATTTTGTGACTTCATTAATGAAATGAATGTTGGTAGACCTCCCACAAGATAGACCGACGGTCTGGTCAAGATCGCGGGAGGTCACTGGATGCAGATGGCGCAGGACCGGTCGATTTCGCGAGGGGGAGGCCTATGTTCAGCGGTGGACGTCTATAGGCTGATGATAACTTCATTAATGCGGTGCCTGTAGGCAAGTGTATATGTCCCTAAAAGGAACAACAGGGTTTTTGTTACATATTGTATACAGTATGGAAATTAAATTATTGGAACGAAGTTCCTTATCGCGCGGTATCGAAAGGGGGCTAGGCGGAAATTCTTATGAAAAAGTTGTCACGATACTTTTTTGTTTTAGATGATTATCGCTAGATGGCGCTGTGATCAAAATATTTTATAAAACAATTCCTTTTTTTGTTTTATATGATTAATGCTAGATGGCGCTGTGATCAAAATATTTTATCTAAGTTATAATAATTAGTTAGTTTAAAACGTCTACCTCTCTCTCTTCTGAACTTCGTTCCGTCTTTCTTCTATTAAATGTTTTCTTTCCATGCAATGGTTGCCTGAAAGAGATCGCTTTGAGCGATAAGGCCGCCCATTGATACACTATATTTAAGTTTTGTAACGTATAACTATGTAATTTTGGTGTTTCAATAAAGAGTTTTTGTATTGTATTGTATTGTATTGTTCCATCCGGGTGTCCCTTGGTACCTCTCAAGTTTTTTTAGTTTATTTCAAGCACGCCGATGTATTCCATGTTGCTTGTAATTAAGTGATTAATTTAGTCTGATGTCTCTGGAGTCACAATATACTCAGTGTAAAATTTTTTTCTCCATACAAAATATCATATGTTTTTGTATCGTAGGTGAAGTTAGAAGAGGGTGTGGAGTGTGAAGCTCCTCTGTTCTCGAGGGGCGGTCGCGGCTGCGGCCTCCTCCTGGACTGGCTGTCAGACCTGCAGCAGGAGACCCTGGGACCCACACCACATAAACAGGTATACAAACGATATGTGTGTAACGTTTAGGTCAATGATGGTCTCAGAACATTTATTAAATGTGTCTTAAATTGTGCAGATGCAGCTAATGTTCCGGGCGGGTGGCGGTGAAGGTGGTGGCGGCGGGTGGCGGCCACTGCTGGTGACGCTGCTGGCACACCGCGCCTCGTGGCGGACACTGCACGCCTGTCTCACCATGCTGCTCGACCGGCCCGGGTCAGACACACTCATGTACACGGTAACACTAGGGGGGGCGGTGGCGGCCACTGCTGGTGACGCTGCTGGCACACCGCGCCTCGTGGCGGACACTGCACGCCTGTCTCACCATGCTGCTCGACCGGCCCGGGTCAGACACACTCATGTACACGGTAACACTAGGGGGGGCGGTGGCGGCCACTGCTGGTGACGCTGCTGGCACACCGCGCCTCGTGGCGGACACTGCACGCCTGTCTCACCATGCTGCTCGACCGGCCCGGGTCAGACACACTCATGTACACGGTAACACTAGGGGGAGCGGTGGCGGCCACTGCTGGTGACGCTGCTGGCACACCGCGCCTCGTGGCGGACACTGCACGCCTGTCTCACCATGCTGCTCGACCGGCCCGGGTCAGACACACTCATGTACACGGTAACACTAGGGGGGGCGGTGGCGGCCACTGCTGGTGACGCTGCTGGCACACCGCGCCTCGTGGCGGACACTGCACGCCTGTCTCACCATGCTGCTCGACCGGCCCGGGTCAGACACACTCATGTACACGGTAACACTAGGGGGGGCGGTGGCGGCCACTGCTGGTGACGCTGCTGGCACACCGCGCCTCGTGGCGGACACTGCACGCCTGTCTCACCATGCTGCTCGACCGGCCCGGGTCAGACACACTCATGTACACGGTAACACTAGGGGGGGCGGTGGCGGCCACTGCTGGTGACGCTGCTGGCACACCGCGCCTCGTGGCGGACACAAATAATTAAAATATATTTTTCGGTTATAGTGATTGGGCCCCGGGTTCGGTTCTGAACCTCCTCGAGACTCTATGCAGTTCGCCTCGACTTTGTCAAGGACGAGACAAAGTCGCTCCGAAACACTTCCAACAACACGATGCGCTTAGGCTCACTCATCGACAGGTACGTAGGTCATCATTATATTCGGAAGTGTAGTTTCATCATTTATTTATTTTATTTATTTTATTTATTTATTTATTTGGATCATCTACAAAATTACATGTTTACAATTATGAACATTATTATAAATAGGTATTAAATTTTCATGCAATTTCACTTAAAGATGAGCACATCATGCATAAGGTAGAAACAACACAAACAACACAATCCATCATTTATAACAATATAGGTTCTGTAAAACCAATAAAACTATCAAGTTACATTGAAAATTGAGAGAAAAAAAAAATAATAATAATAATTGCATATTGAAATAAAAAAAACATACAATTAAAATTTTTACCATTTAGTTTGTAAATAGAAGGCAATTAATTATAAAGATATCATAATTGTCACTTGAGGAAATGACTGTAAATTGTAGCCCGGATCACGATTTACAATATGTAACAAAAATTCCGTTGTTCATTTTACCCACGTATTAAGATTCGGCACAAGTGTGTAATAAAAGTAGTCTTTTATAAAAAATGTTCAACTAAAATAATAAGAATAAATATTTAATTATCATTATTGTCATTGTTTGTTACCTCTGCAATTCTGCATGAAGCGATGTCGTGAAATTAGACAGAGAAAGTAGAACGTTGACGTAGTGACGTCACTGTATCGGTCTTGCATTACCAGGTGGGAGTGCTGGTGGGGTACATAGTGAGCGAGGGCGTGGAGGCGGAGCGCGCGGAGGGCGAGGCGGCGCTGCGGCGGCGGGTGGAGGCGCGCCTGCCGCTGCTGCTGCGGTGCTGCGGGACGCCGGCCGCGCTGCTGGCGGCGGCACGGGCGGCGCAGCACCACCACCCCGTGCTGCTGCTCATGCTGTACCTCAAGGTACTGTCACCAAGTAAAGTTCTCGTTTAGCAGATTAAAAGCTTTTTTAACCATAAAAGAATACTTGTAATTTTCAAATCACTTAAAAAAAAATAAAAGCCTAAGAATCTCTAAAACAACTACTAAAACCCTCAAATTTGAGAAAATATACAGTAGTCCGGTGTAGGTTAATAATTGTTCCTCCTACCTTACTACAGGTCCCAAAAACAGCGGAACTAATGCGTCGCGCGGAGAGCCGCTCGTCGCGCGGTGTGTGCGTGTCGGGGGGCGGGTCCGGAGGCGGGGCGGCGCGCGCGCTGGGCGTGGTGGGGGGCGTGGCCCCGGAGGGCGCGGCGCGGTTGACGCCGAGCGCGACGGACCGGCCCACGCACACGTTGCTGACCGCCATGACGGCGCCGCAACACGGACACAACAAGGAACATACGCACAAGTATGTATACTGTTTTAATTCACGATCAATATGGACAACTTATCCAATACCAGTATCTAAAATTTGTCTTTTCATCATCAGATAAAATATCAAATTGTATTTTACAGTCTCACAGAATTGTTTCATAATTTTATTGCACTTCAATTAGGCTGTAAACTCGGATATTAACCGAAAGAAAAGTCCTTCTTAATGTGTTTTGCTTTGTTTGTTCTCGCATAACTTTCGTTTGATTGAACATGATTCTTATGTCAAATGAAAGGTGACAGTTGTTGTGGGATCCCATTTACCGTGCAATAAAAAAAGGGAAGCCGATATGAATCGAGTTGAACAGATTCCTTGCCACTGCAGTAAACTCAACAACCATCAACTAAACCCGTATATTGCATTATACAGGATGTGGCGTATGGAGTGCGACATCCGGTCGATGTGGTGCCGCGTGGGCGGGGCGGGGGCGCGCGCCCTGCCGCTCTGTGGAGCCCTGCTGCGCGGCGCTGGAGCCCTGCACATCAAACAACACCAGTACTTACTGTCTGCGTTGGAGGTGCTGCCTGACCATGAGATATTCGCGCCGGCTGTTAGGTGAATATTACGAATTATCTACATTTGAATCTATAGTAGTATTTTTATTTACTGTCAATGCAGCAGCAACTCAAACATGCCGATATAACGCTATGTTTGAAAAATGGAATGACACTAAGAATTTGTATGAATTTGTTGATTTTAACAACTATTTGATTTTGACTCGTCGCCTAGATAATGATTGTTTTTTATTATAACTTCATTAATGTGGTGCCTGTAGGCAAGTGTATATGACCCTAAAAGGAACAACAGGGTTTTTGTTACAAATTGTATAATATAAGTGTTGTGTGCAGCGCCGAGATCCACGGCATCCTGGAGTGCTTCGTGCAGATGGTGCGTCAGTCGGAGGGCACGTGGGGCGGACTCAGCCACCGCGTCGCCGCCCTGCTGCGCCGCTACCTCGCCGCGCGCCCGCCGCGTGCCGCGCTGCTGCTGCGCGAACACTCGCAGGCCATCGCGTGAGTAGCACTGCTAGTACACAGGGGGCCCGGGGGCGGACTCAGCCACCGCGTCGCCGCCCTGCTGCGCCGCTACCTCGCCGCGCGCCCGCCGCGTGCCGCGCTGCTGCTGCGCGAACACTCGCAGGCCATCGCGTGAGTAGCACTGCTAGTACACAGGGGGCCCGGGGGCGGACTCAGCCACCGCGTCGCCGCCCTGCTGCGCCGCTACCTCGCCGCGCGCCCGCCGCGTGCCGCGCTGCTGCTGCGCGAACACTCGCAGGCCATCGCGTGAGTAGCACTGCTAGTACACAGGGGGCCCGGGGGCGGACTCAGCCACCGCGTCGCCGCCCTGCTGCGCCGCTACCTCGCCGCGCGCCCGCCGCGTGCCGCGCTGCTGCTGCGCGAACACTCGCAGGCCATCGCGTGAGTAGCACTGCTAGTATACGGGGTGTCCCAAAACTAAAAATACAGGGTGTGATTTTTTCCGATTCTGTTCGTTCCATTTTCAGATAAATCAAACAATTAACGAAAAATCTTTGAATGTAGTATTATTAAATGTAAAAAAAAAATGTTTCCTTTTGGTAAAACGTCCTCTATATATTTAAGGTACTTCCCGTTCGTGTCACACAGTTATGGGACACCCTGTATACCTAATCCATCTTATTATCTAGACAGACTTCTATAATTTACTGGGTTTGTAATTTGTATCTCAGCCGAGGCGGTGTAAATGACCTGCGAAACACTTTTTAAGAATCAGTTGTAACGGACATACAGGGTGTACAACGGTGCGGTTGTGTTTCAGTTCGTCTCCGGCGCTGAGCGCAGTGTGCGAGGGCGAGGCGGGCGGCGGCTCGGCGACTCCGCCCCCGCACGCGCTGCGAGCCCTGCAGCGACGCGCCGACACGCCCGATGTACTGCACTGGCTTGTACAGGTACCACACTACACACGATATATGGTGTTTTATTTACTTTTTTTTTTTTTTTTTTCAGTTGGAGGGGTATGTGGGAGTTGAACCGCACTAAAACCTCCAACCGCTCACACTCAGCGTCCGAACCCCGGCTGAGGCCAGAACCCAGCACGGGGTTTGGAGGGACGGCGCGACGCGTTACGCCATCGGCATTCTTTCCCGTCGCTCCATCTCCTGTTTTATTTACTACGAGGAAATCGCCAGATCAATCACTGTGTGTCATGTCAGGCACATAATGGAATATCACGTTTTTGTTTATGTCAAAATATCGTGACTAAATAGTGCTAACTAGTGACTGACACATAAATAATGCTTTAAAAGATATTTGACAGTCAAAGTTAGCAAAGAAATATGGAACGGGTCAATTTGATTTGAGAGAGGACTGTGTCCAATAATGGATATACGAAAAATCTACTTTCTCTGTCTAGTTTCAACGACATCCTGAATCCTGCTGAATTGCAGAGGTAACAAACAATGTTAACGTTATAAATATTAATAACTAGCTGGCCCGCACAACTTCGTCTGCGTCACATAAGGAAATTTTCTCACCATTTAAACCTTCCCTGGACTTCTACGAATATTTCAAAATTAAAATAAGCCAAATCGGTTGTCGTTCTCGAGACTAACGAACAATTCATTTTTATATATAAGATTAAATATTTATTCTAATTCTTTTAGTTGAACGTTTTTTTATAAAAGACTAGCTTTATTATAAATTTGTGCCGAATCTTAATACGTGGTTAGAAGGAACCACAGGGTTTTTATGATGATTGTTGTGTAGGAGGTGGAAGCGTGGGGCTCCCGTCGCGGCGGCGGGTGGGGCGGGGCGGAAGGCGCGGACAGGACGCTGCGGGCCTGCGCCCCCCTCGCCGCGCACTCGCACGCGCCGCTCCGACAAGCCGCCCTGTCCTTGCTGACCAGACTCCTGCCCGCAGCACCAGACCCTACACCCGGTAAATACCCGCACACTTACCCATACTTACTCTAGATGTCGAACGTATCTTTTTAAAAAAAATATCCATGGAATTTTAAATTTGATTTTAATTTAAACTTAATAATTTTGTAATTCTTTATAATTAAACTACGCTGTATTACATATTAGGCAAAAATGTATTTTCCGTAAAATATGAGACGATATCAAAATGTAAGTAAATCAAGTTTCCGAACTGACGACGTCCTGGCATGTTCAATTTTGGCTCCCGCCATAAATAGACAAGCCAATTTTGACGCAGTTGAGTGGATACAACACTATACAGTGTAAATCTGTCTTCCTTAAAATTTCATAGTCTTAAAACAAGCAATGAAATATAAACCTTATGTTCCAGGTTTTGAAGCAATAATGGAATGTCTGGAAAGTGACCAGGCTGAGATAGCTCAGTCAGCTCTAGAGAAGCTCCCCGAGCTGGTGGTGGGGATGCAGGAGTACGCCGTGTGTGTGCTCGGCGCCGTGTTCGAGCTCGGGGTGCGCGGCCGTCTCAACGTGGAGACACATCTCGCGAGGACCATTCAGACCTTGAACTTGCATAGGGCTTGTTGAGCTGACGAATTTGGATGTTGTAAGGAGGATTTGGAAGCATAGTATGGATTTTGGGTTCATAAGTTTTGAAGTAAATATCGTAGATTGATATTACTAGATAGTAGATACGCATTAGTACAAAAATATCTCGAAACAAATTAGCTACACTTAAAATCAAGTTTTACCACGATTATTTTTAATTGAGCGGTCCCGATATTTCAGCACTGTTTCAAGCGCCATGATCACGGGAAGACTGAGGAACCGCGGGTAGGTCATTTAAAAGCAGACAAATCGGTCTACCCTTGCACTCGTTCGTTTGCCGGTACCACTGGAACTCGAACTCACATTTCGACATACCACAATGACAGTATCGGCCGCCGTCTCAAAACTAGATTTTTTTGCTTTATTTTCGTCTAACACTGGATTCCACATACAGGATAGTTTGAAGCCGTCACCCCGATTAAGTGTTTAGTAATAGTGTAAGTGATGTAGATATTTTAACCGCGAGTGTTTAAAGAAATTTATTAAAATCAAGTGTTACACAAAAGAGTTTTCAGTTTGAAGAATATATGTTAAATGACAGAAAATCCAATTTGCACTTTAGATGTGTTAATGACTACCAATTTTTGATTTTGGTAATGTTTAGTTTGTGATATATTTTCCTCTAATCGATCTGATGTATTTGATTAAAGGATGTAAAACTTTCTGTAAACACATTGGTAAGCAATACAGTAATACTTGTATTTTCAATACATATTTAAATTAAGATCTTAAAAGCCTGTCATTTCAGTTTAATTAAATAAAACAATGTAATCTTTTTAATTGTTTATTGTAAACCATAATTATTATTAGTAAATAAGCTCTTTAACTTTGTAAATGAGTTTAAAATATATGAAATAAACTAACAATATAGTGTTTTCGTTAAAACATTTCACATCCTATTTTGGTATATTTTTTACAGATTAAAGAAAAAAGATTGACGATACTAGCTTTCTATAAATATTATTGTCAAGTTCAAAATGTACAATATAGAATCTTAAACTAAAAAATAAATTAAGCATACCACAAAAGGTAAGAAAAATACTTTATTATGAATAATACTGTGTTAAAGAATCCTTGCTAAAAATTACTGAACACAGTAGAGAAAAAATAATTATTTTTGTAATTAGTAAACCTAAAACTACATAATATTATCACCAGTCATTACTTCCCAAGTCTGTAAACAATTTGTCCTTTATTTTTGGTCGGGGATCTTCCGTGATACTGGTTTCTACGGCTCCCACTTTGCCAAGTAAGTACTCGAGTTCTGAAATAAAAATTACATATTAACTTCGGACCTACTTGAACATGTGTAATAAGGAAATATTTAACATTTTTAGAAAAAAGAAATACTACAATATTTCCAAAATAGCTCTGTAACAAAATTGGTTTGTTTACTTTTACCAAGTCTGTGGCAGAAGCCAAAATTGAACACAGTTCTAAAACTTGTTTTGTTTACATTTTTTAATTGTCTCATATTTTACGGAGATAATTTATTTTCGCTAAAAATGCAAGTGTCGTTTAATAATAAAGATTAACAAAAATATAAGGTTTAATTAAAAATCGAAATTAATATTTTATGGATAAAAATGTTTTTAAAAAGAGGCTCAAACGCGGTCGTGATTCCGAAAGAAGTCCCCAGTTTCCCCATCTAGCGAAAAGTGACGTTCCGAGTTGAGTGGTTACTGTAACTAATTGTCATGTGATAGAAAAATGACCTGTTCAGATCAGGTTTGAAAAGAGCCCTTAAACGTAGGTAACATTGCAAACCATGAGCGACGTTAAACACGCCCGAAGTGGTCCATTGGCCTACCTGCAAAATATTGGAACGAAGTTCCTTATCGCGCGTTTTCGAAAGGGTAGCCCCCTTCTAGACGGAAATTCTGAAGAATAAGTTGTCACGACACTATTTTTGTTTTAGATGATTATCGCTAGATGGCGCTGTGATCAAAATATTTATAACTTAAAAAAATAAAATTTTATTACAATTCCCTCACTATGTAATCGAAAGAAACTTCGTTCCATCCGGGTGTCCCTTGACACTTCTCAAGTTTTTTTTTTCTTTTTTTACCCTCATTAACTCACTAGACCATAATTAAATGAAGAATAGAATAGTCATGAAGGGAGTGTGATCAATGTCACACAACCCCACTAAAATTAATTATTGGGATAACATTGCAGAAAAAAAAAAAATAGAATACAAAAAAAACTCACCATCACAAGTCAAACTGGTGCCTCTCAATTCATGAGGACCGACAAACTGTTGAATCATGTCACCTTCAAAGTACACAAACATGCTCGGTAGATTACGCTCCGGGAAGTTGGGTATGCACGTCTGAGCTATTGCCTTCAGGAACTTGGTGTGCGGGAACTTTACAGATAACTCACGGAGATGTTGGTTTATTAATGCACATTGTTGGATGCTGGAATAATAAAGAGATTTATTAGAATGGTTTAAAAGTATAATGTAATTTTGGGCTCACAGTTAATAACTTAAGAGATAAAAGATCTTAAAATTGAACATAATTGGTTGACTTGTGTAAGTTTGTTTCTGCTTAATTAGTAAGAAATGAAAAAATCATTCAGAAAACACAATTTATCTTCGATTAGTATATTTGCTTTTCTTCATGTTCGACAAACAAGTTTATGATAATTGTTGAGTATTTAATGGGACACCTAAAACCTATTCAGTATTATTTCTCTATTAAGATGTCATTGTCTATCAGAACAAGAGTCGTCATTACAAATTTACACAAAACACACGTGTGTTTTGTGTAAATTTTATTTTCCAAATCATTCTTTTCATTACCTATTTATAATAATGTTGTAAATTGTAAACATGTAATTTTGAAGATGATCCAAATAAATAAATAAATCTACCTGACTATAAGTGGTTACTGTCACTCATTAACTATGCTTAAAAGAGTGGGGGGTCCAGATGTCCTGAAATACTGACTTGCGTCTAGTTTAGGCATCAGTCTCCCACAACCATGAACAGGTAGGTATTATTTTTTTTAATTGTAATGCTATTAACCTACTACACAGGAATAGTTAGAAAATTTAAATATTCTAAAACTTTTGTAAAACTTACCCTTGTTTGTACAAATGTATGACCACCCATATTCCTTCACCAGCCTTATTGACTTCCTGCACGTAGTCCTGACCAGACACCTCCCTGACCTCACCAAACCTCGGCTTCTCTGATAGCTTCTTGATCTCCGCTAATCGTTTCTTCCTGTACTCCTCTAGGACAGCTTCATCTTCTGAATCTTCGAGCTCGTCCAAGCCATCAAGGTCTAACTCTGATAGTTGCTTTTGTTCTGTGGAGTGGCATTGTTTTTATAATGTGTATCAACAATCAACTTCTAGAAACTTTATATGAATGTAAAATGGTAAAATGTCAACGGTCATCCACGGTTAATTTCAGGAACACTTTTGCCACGCACCATCCGGCTATGGAATGAGCTCCCCTCCTCGGTATTCCATGAGCGCTATGAAGAAGAAGGACAAGTTCTTCAAACTTGAGGAGGGTCCTTAAAGTTAGGTCGTAGGTAGCGACCCCTCAGTGTCCCCTGACATTGCAGAGGTTCATAAGCGACGGTAACCACTTCCTATCAGGTGGGACGTTGGCTCGTCTGCCTACATGGCAACAAAAACAAAATGAATGGTATGATGGTAAATAATGGTGTAAAGAGAATTGTGTAGTGCCGCATCATACAACCCTTCACTGGGTTCTGACCTTAGCCGATGTTCCAACATTGAAGTTGTAGGTTTCAGTGTTGTTAAAATGTTCCATTACCCTGAATGGAGGATGTTCTTAATAAATCTAAATCCACATAACGGACGCCACAATGACATATCAGGAAATTAATCAGCCATTTCTCAGGTTGAAGGTAACAGCCCACCTGATGGTAAGTGGTCACTTTTACAATATTTTACCTATTACAAGCACAACTTAAAGAGAACTTTTATCTGAGTGAAAAATGATTAAACTTTCATTTCTAACTGTAAAAATACAAAAATAATTAATGCAGTCTTGCTTGGCTGAACACTGTGCAGGTACTTTTAAGTATTTTACCTCAATTCCATGTAACAATATCACAACACCATTTCAAATTCAGCTTAAATCTAGATAAAATTAAAGTTTATTTTGGATTATTTTAAAATCTGTTTCAATAAATAACAATTTTAGTATGTTTCCTGGAGACAGAGTGAGATAATTATTTTAAGAATATTAAAAAGTAATGAATGTTTTAGTAATGAATTAGTTAGAAGTACATAATCTTACCTTCAGGTGTCTCACCTGAAGATCTTAACAAAATGTTAGAAGATCTTGCGATAGAAAGCAAAAAAGTAGGATTAAAACTAAATGCAGAAAAAACGAAACTAATGACGAACGGAAACAAAGTCACCATTACAATAAATAATAATGAAATTCACTATACTGACGATTACATCTATCTAGGACAACTCATAACTCAACAGGAATCTATGGGTAAGGAAGCCGACAGAAGAGTAACGAACGCTTGGAAGGGATATTGGAGCCTAAAAGAAGCAATGAAAGATAAAAAACTTAACACTAATATCAAAACTAAATTATTTAACACCTGCGTATTACCCGTCCTCACGTATGGCTGCCAGTCATGGAACCTGAACCAAGATATGATAAGTAAGCTAGCAACCACCCAGCATGCTATGGAAAGAAGCATGATAAATGTGAAGAAATCAGATAGATTCAAAAACTCTGCAATAAGAAACAAAACACAAGTTACAGATGTAACCAGGAAAGTTAGAAGGCTTAAATGGAGATGGGCAGGGCATATGATTAGGGGCCAAGATAAATGGAGCAGAAGAATAACTGGATGGTATCCCAGGAAAGGGAAAAGAAAAAGAGGCAGACCGCAGAAAAGATGGGATGACGATATAAGGGAAGTGGCGGGCGTCACATGGAATAGAGTAGCATACGTGAGATCAGAATGGAAAAGATTGGAGGAGGCCTTTGCCGACTGGCAAACAGATCTGCAAAAAACAAGCAAATCCTAGAATAAGTTTAGAATAAGTTTTATGTTTTATAATTTTTTAACTTTTTTTCATTTTGTGGATCTGAATAAAGGCTATATTATTATTACATAATCTTACCAAAGTATGAATCATTCAGTAGTTTTGTCATGATTTTACACTTAACCTCAAATACTTTAGAAAATATTTATCACATACTTGCGGCTTCTTTTTGCTGTATTGTATCCTCTATCATATTCACGATATCAGCTTCAGAGATTTCTGCCTCTTTCTGTGGTATAATACCCATCTTACGAAGGGTATCATTCCATTCTGTGTCCTCATTGGGATTCTAAAAATAAAAAAGGACAATGCTTAAAAACTTATAAATGAAACATTAATTAAAAATACAATGGAGTTTTGCTGCTTTACCTGCATTTTGAATAATAATAAAGTAAATTTAGGCTCTAGAAAACTAGACAAAACTTCATCAAATTTCGCAACTCTCAATGGAAATTTGACACCGATCACAGATTAACCCAAATGTTAGATACTGTCATCTGTCGTTGCTGAAAGCAACTGTCACTGTCATCTGCCATAGATTAAATGCGAAAATTAAGTATTATCCACATAAACCGATTAGAATGCAATTAAAATTTCCTGAACAGATTTTTAAGTAAGAGTTTAGACAGTACATAAATATTATGAGCGACCGGTGGCGTTTAACGTGTTATTGAACCGTAATGGAGTACATACCATATTACAAATACATAGGCAGATTGCAGTTAGATTTTTTTCCAAAAGCTTGTACAGGTTGTATTGAGTTACAACTCAAAAACCTAAGCGGCCATCATAAATGTAACATAATGTGAGCCGTGAGGTAAATAAACATGGACTTTGTGAATCTTTTATGAAAATAGCTCAATAGTTGTAGTTGTGTAGATTAAACTTCACACAAATTATAATAATACCACAAGAAATAAAATAAAACTGAAAAAAAGAAATTTCGAAAAAAAAAAAATATTTTTTATTTTTCTAATTGTATGGTGTGGACGTCCCTTAAATAACAGATTACTTCATAAAACAAAAAGGTTCAGATTTGGGAATTTGTACAGATTAGTTAAATTCAACATTCATTTAACACTCAGAGAAAAGAAGACATAGACGGAACAAGGCTACTGAACAATTTTATAATCTCACTGAATACTTCCACGTACTTAACTGCACTCTGTACTTTGCTTTAAAAGTCTTTAAATCGTCTTTAGTAATTTTGTGGAACCCGGTTACTTACAGTTACTCCCGAGAACTCAGTCTAGTCAACTCTAGTCATTGTCTGAGTATAAGCATTGACTTGTGAAATCTAGATATACGGCTTGTGCAAATGTATGTGTGTTTCGCTTCAAACAATAGTACAACAATAATACAAGAAAAACTTCACTTTAAGGTTGTTGGACGTGCACACCAAAGGTTCACATTAAAACCTAACGTTGCGTTGTTTCCTATTTTCGCAAAACCTTGAAAGCTTTTTCCTTTTCTCCTATCAATCTCTGGGGTCAACGTAATTTTAAATTCGTAATGTTAAAATGTGCACCTCAAAACCGCCATGCTCCTTCTATAATTTTTGTATTCTAAGATTGGCTTGTCAAATTGCCACTTGTCACTTGTCAGTGAGATCTGTCAAATTCGAGATTTTGTCATCATTTTGTCAACCAGTTTGCGTCGTGTCAGAAAAAATTTACGTCGCTATGTTCAGTGAAGTTAGTGCATAAATTGAATAGGTATGGCTGAAAACCAAGGACATAAACACAAGACACGAGAATACAGTGACCATGAGGGAGAAGGTAAATGATTATGTTTATACTGCTTATAGTTCGCGGTTAGTTGAACCGTCGGCCCGTCGAGGCTGAGACGTCCTCAGTACCCTCGTGTTGCATTTGTGACATTGAAATTGGGTTCTTTTTATAATTGCTGCGTGGATCGTGGTCCTGGACCGCCAGGGACGGAGCGCGCGGCCCGCCTGACCGCTTGACCGCGCCATTTGACCACAAACACCGCCAGAATGACCGGGGGAGCAGAGAGGACCTTCGACTCAGGTATTTCACTGTTTTTATTTGCATATGTAGTTATTTTGAAGACGTAACGTTTAAACTGGCGATAAATTGTTATTGGAACATATAACCGTTTTTATAGTTCTTGAACTTTGGCCTTTGGTTGTCTGTTTTCATTGTTTTCGAAGTGTCAAAGAACAAGTTATGATTCTCGCGTAATTATCAAACTAGTCCACACTCAGTGTAGCTCAGCTCTATTAGCCAGAGCTGACATGTAATATGTGATGATATGGTGTAACATGATAGTTTGAAACATAACAAAGAAACCTCACACGTCAAGGTTATAAAATGCGAAGTTGTTATTTTGTATTGTATTCAAAATGAAACATATGGTGCTTATGTGATTACAAACTTTTACAACAGTCATTGGTGATTAACAAATATTAAATATTTGGTAATGTTTGCGAAACATAAAAATTCCAAAATATTTATTTGTAAACAAAGCATATTTGCTAAATTAAGTGTTTAAGAAATCACTTGTCTAATAATTACACAACTGATAATTAACATTTACGTTTAACAACAATAATACTTAAAATTTAAATTATTTATTTTTGTCTATCATGGCAAAATATTTTTGTTGTTTTCTACCTTATCCCTTTTGAAATAGCGTTGCTACAATATTTTCTCTGCACACATTACTATTTCAGAATCATGGTTACTATCAGGTTAGCTATGGCTACTCTTACTGAAGCAGTCAAATTCTACAAACCTAGATACAGTACACATATACAACACAATACAATATAGTAATCTAATAGTAACTAGAAAAAATAAGTAATATCTTTACCTAAAATATAGTCACAAATACAATGGATTAGAGATCATAAACAATGATAACAGGTTATTGTGTTATTAAATACTTTTATCTTGCAAATTTATCTCTCTATCCTTCCTAAATCGTAATCTGTACTGTACTGTACTGTAACAACCTATTACTGCCCACTGTTGGACTCAGGTCTCCTCAGAAGAGGGATTAGGCATAGTCCACCACGCTTGCCCAGTGCGGATTGGGGACTTCACATATCTTCGAAGTATTTTTTGATACCTTTTCCGACATGCAGGTTTCCTCACAATGTTTTTCTTCGCTGTTTTTAGCCAGTGGTGTTGTGAAAAATTTGACATAAATCCTTTTCACATTTAGATTTAGAGGTACAAGGCGGCCGGTTTTGAACTCGCGACCTCCTGTTCGGAAATCGTAATCAACAATGTATTATACTGAATATGTCAATGAGTATTTATTTAACTTATTCAATCAAAATTCACAACCTCTGGAAACAGTACTTCATTATCTCGCATTAATTCTGTGTTCCGAGAAACTAACATTCAAGAGTTCTCAAATAAAACATTTAACTTTAGTGTTTGATGTTCTTGAATGAATGAAACACTGTTTGATAAACCTTATTCTTGTATGTATAATTTAAATACCTTTATAATTTTTGCTGACACAGTTCTGACACTGACAAAATTCTTATGGCTTTTAGGTTGGGGGTGACGGGGCGATACGTGAGCGAAAATCGCGACCGCGTCCTGTCACCCCTACCAGTCTCGTGCCGGGTTCTTTCCTGGCCGGGGATCGGACGTCGAGCGTGAGCGGCGGGAGGTTTTAGTGCGGTTCGACACCCACATACCCCACTCGCGGGGCGAGTGGAAGTCCGGCGATTTCCTCCCGTCCAAAAAAAAAAAAAAAAATGGCTTTTAGGTTTAAAGAACTTTATTCTCACACGAACTAACAAAATTGTTCACTTACAATGAGATTTACATAATATTTTGTTACATAACATGCTTATTTAATAACTTCTGACATAGACATTTCATTTTAGAGTATAGATATTTAGAGTAGAAATACATAAGATTTAAGTTTCATTTTATATAAATTTAGTTTTTCACATTCCTCAATTTCAATAAGCTTTTCGTAATTGTATTTATTTATTAAAATGTGTCTTTCTGTATTTTTTTATTGGTGTTATATACTGTAATGGCCCATTACTGCCCACTGCTGGGCTCCAGGTAAATACACAAACATGTATTTTTGGTAGGAAGTTGTCGAAAATGTTATCTTTTACGACAATTTTTTGTAGACAATTTGAATGTATAATTTTTTTGCACGCAATGATCTCAATAAAGTGATTATAAGTTTGTGCGTTTCCGGTTAGTCCGCGGCGCCGGATGCTGGAAAGTTGTGTGACGGCCGCGTTATGTTGGTTACCGCGATTTTCGTTATGCCCATTGGTGGTTTTAGTTTTATTAACTGCGTAAGTGTACGTACCATACGTAAGTTATTATTACACAGAAGAAATAACTCGTTGTTTGTTTTAAATTTCAAAAGTGTTTTGAATTTTAAAATTAAACAGTCTTCATTTTGGCTATGTTCTATAGATTACAGATAAATTCGGTAGGTCTACTGGTATTACCGGGTCCACCAACATCGGACCCGAGGGGTGCTGCGCTAGGCTTCAGCGCGCACCCTCCGTGCCATCTGTACGGGGGATGGCAAGCCGTGCTCCCCGACCCGGGCTGGCCCTGGGCCGGCCTGGGCCGAGGGAGACTTACACACGGCCCCATCTTGGCGGGCCTTAATTGGCCCGTCCACCGAGTGAGCCGGTCGTTTCACCGACGGCTGCCTGTTCGACGTCCGGGGGTGACGGGGCGATACGTAAGCGACAATCGCGAACGCGTCCTGTCACCCCTACTACATCGGATGTCGAGCGTGAGAGGCGGGAGGTTTTGGTGCGGTTCGACACCCACATACCCCACTCGCGGGGCGAGTGGAAGTCCGGCGATTTCCTCCCGTCCAAAAAAAAAAAAAAGGTCTACTGGTATTAAGATTAATCTAGAATTTCTAGAACAAAACAAAACGAATCACAAAAAACTTTTAACGTAATACAACTTATTACAGTTCCTAGGTATAAAATAATCCACACCACGTATATGTAATATACGTTAATTTGATTATGCTTGTGTCCTATATTATCTAAAGGTATTGCAAAATATGCACTCGAATACGCACGTAAGATATTCCGATGTGAGCCGATGATATTAGCGAGATCTCGGCGCAATGCCAACTCTTGGCTGCGTAGGCGACCGTCATAAAATTACTAAGTCGGACTGATTGAAAAGGAACATAGATTGGGCGTTCGAAATGGTTATGCTGTAAAAAGCGATTAACGACTGTTGTTCTATTGGCAAATAGCGATAGACAATGTAGATCGACAGACAATTTCGGAGTGACATTACTGGCATTTCACGTACCATTGTATCTTGGGGTCGTCGCGACAGCGAAAAATTCTGTAGTGCGTAACGTGCACATAACCTCGTGTTATGTTCTGGCCTTAGCCACGGTTCAGACACTGAGTGTCAGCGGTTGGAAGTTTTAGTGCAGTTCAACTCTCATATTTCCAATTTAAAGAAGTCACTTTAGCTGTAAACAGTCTTTCTCAACTTACCGTAGTCCCCAAGACATAAATGTTTACCATTATCTGCGAAAGGTCAGCTATCTCTAGGTATAAAACTTTAACTTAACTGGGTCATAAGCTCACTTAAACATGGTATTTTGGCCAAAGCACTGCCGTGATTGCTGTGTCCGTTGCCAGGTATTAACATATTAAAGTGACTGTCAATTGTTTCATAATATCGGTTACAGCATAGCCCTGTGGAACACTCACCGTGCGATGATGTTCTTATGACGTAGTGGTCACAAGCGTGCCTCTTACGAGTGTTTCTGGTTGCTATAATAGACTCATGATCTATTACGAGTATTAGGAAATATGTTTTTTTTGCGTAGATGGCTAGATGGACTGGTCAACTCAACGATGTCTTGAATCTTTTTGGGAAAATAGAAGATCCGTGTAGGTGGTGAATGCGCTGACGTTTTTGTTGTACTAATATATTTCTAGTCGAATGTTATTTTTTATTCAAAAATAGACTTTGTCCTCTAGAGTCCATAACCTACTAAAATATTACGAGAGCCTAAGTCGCCTACCCTATCGCTTGGGTCCAGTGATTCTCGATTCTCGAGTCATTTAGGTTGCCCACTAATCGCCATTCATGTCCTGCCACTTGGATAGAAGTCCATAACCCATACCTAGCCTTGGCCTAAAAAAACCACTACAAGTCTCAATAAATATTGATTTGCAACAATAAATAATGTAATTCGTGTTTCCAATAACGATAAAATATAATCGACTTTCCATTATGTAATTTATGTTCATAAAATTAAACAAATATTCAATTGTGTTCTACATTTCTTGTTATCGATAACGGCATATAGTTGCCGATTTTATTTCTTTTTAAAATTATATTTTACTCTATAACCATTGCGAATAAATCTGCATATTGGAGAATACATTTGCGAGTCCCTTCACAACACAAGCGTCCTAGTACACCCATCGCTGTTCTCTGTTAGATATAGGACTAGATTGAAGAAACCAATCTTCGATGTCCACTGCTAGTCGTAAACCTTCGTTATAATTTCCTACTTTGACAGACCTTGCCTCTTTCTCATCTTTTGATAATATGTAGTTTATCAAGTTACCGTATCCGCGAGTCCCTGGTTGCTGTCACTGCAGAAACTGTCAACAAATTAGCAGGCTATAATTAAATGTGTATTTGACAATTTCATGAATTCGGTAGTTTATTGTGTACTTGTTATCGGGTTACAATTGTTATTACTTCAGAAGGCTTAACTCAATAAATATTATCTCTAAAATTTTGATAAGGATCGAGCACTTGATGACGTGAAATGTAGCACTAAAGTACAGATGGAATAAATGTTATGGACAGAAAAGTAAAACGACAAGAGTTCTTATGACCACATTCCGAATTCACAATCAGATCAGCGCCATTTTGTCATATGCATTGTCACGCGATATAAATCTGCGTGTAAAATGCCAGCTCAATCGGAAACCAGGAAGTTTGTCAAATTTTGCTTGCAAGATTCCACCAGAACTTCCATAGTAACCTCCAGCGCAAGTGAATATAAAGCTTGTAAAAATCAAAAGCCAAGTAACGCCTCCAACTCCACTTAGCCATTAGTACTTATTTATATTTGATGTATTTTAATAGTTCCACGTACTCATGCTAATCGAATCACGAAATAACATACCGACGATTGAGTTTTGTAGCTGAGTCACGGTACACACGTTCCATCATGGTGTAGAGAGAAATGTAAGCTTGCATAACTGATGTACGTGAGTTATTAACAAATTATTTGATTAATACTTGTACTTATTCAGACAATCACGGTTTTCTATAATACTTTCATGCTGTATCTACAAGACTCTGAGCATGAACCCTTAGAGACTGTTGTGTTTAGCACTGGATTCCACATACTCGATAATCTGAAGCCGTCACCCCTAAAGGTAGGGTAGATACAGTGAGTGTGGTGTGTCGTGATGTGAGTTCGAGTTCCAGTGGTACTCCCAAAAGCGAACGAGAAAGAGGGTAGACAGATTTGTTTGCTCTTAAATCGACCCGTAGTATCCAGTCTTCTCGTGATCATGACGTTTGCAACAACGTTGAAATATCGAGACAACTCAATTAATTAAATATCGTGGTAAGAACCCGTTAAAAATGCATGACAATACTTGTAATTCCTCCTTCAGTTGCAGTTTACATTCGAAGGCGTATGGGTCATTCCATGTCAAATCGACAAATAGTTGGACGCGACCCCCACCGATTCGGATGATTTTTGGTGGAGAGTTTTGTCTCATTATAAAACGAAGTTCTGCCAAAGGAAAAAAAATTTAAAAATTTTTCCTAAGAGATATTTAATATCAAAAATTTCATTGTTTTTCCGATTTTATGAGTTTAGTTGTTTAATATTTCAGAGACTACTGAGTATTAAAAAAAAAACTCTGGTATATTTTCAGAGGATACTTAGAGGTATGAGAAAAAAATTTTGTTGAAAAAAAATTTTGATACTGATCAAAATTAAAAAAAAAATAATTTTTCAAAATCGTGAAAAGTACCCATCGCGGGAAAATTTTGGCCTGAAAATTTTTTATATTATACTTATAACATATCTAAAGATATTCTGAAATTTTTAGAGGGGTGTTATTTTTCGTTTCATAGATATGAATTTTTGAATTTTGAAAAAAAAAAAAAAATTCTATTTTTATAATTTTTTTTTGTTAAATATCATTATTCTACTACATGATTACTAAAATTTGAGGTCTAAAATATTTTTTTTATGTTAATAGGATGTGAAAACAAAAATATTTCAAAATTGTATGTAATTATCTGTTTATTGAGAATACTATTTAACATTTAAGGCTTCCGTGATCAAATGAAAGGATTAAAAGCATAAAGGAAGTATTTCATTTTTAAGACTGTAATTCCTCTTGTCCTTTCAGAGTTTGCTGCAGTTTATTTCGTACGACGTTTTTTGGTCTCTTCCTTTTCTGAGGTTGATGTCTCAGACCTTTTTCTCAATCTTCAAAGAAAGAAATGATATCAATTTTAAAATAAAAGATTAATTGCCATCAAGTAAAAAAACTCGAAATTCTGATTTTCCTACCTGGTTTTCATTGGTGATTCATCGATGATATCATAAACATCAGTGTTTTTTAGGCGGCAGAGTGTGACACTTAACATTATTTAAGTTTTGATTTAAAGTTGAATCTATAATATATTTTGAAATATTTTAGTTTTCACATCCCATTAACATAAAAAAAATATTTTAGACCTCAAATTTTAGTAATCATGTAGTAGAATAATGATATTTAACAAAAAAAAGTTATAAAAATAATTTTTTTTTTTTTTTTCAAAATTCAAAAATTCATATCTATGAAACGAAAAATAACACCCCTCTAAAAATTTCAGAATATCTTTAGATATGTTATAAGTATAATATAAAAAATTTTCAGGCCAAAATTTTCCCGCGATGGGTACTTTTCACGATTTTGAAAAATTCAAAATTTTTTAATTTTGATCGGTTTCAAAATTTTTTTTCAAAAAAATTTTTTTCTCATACCTCTAAGTATCCTCTGAAAATATACCAGAGTTTTTTTTTTAATACTCAGTAGTCTCTGAAATATTAAACAACTAAACTCATAAAATCGGAAAAACAATGAAATTTTTGATATTGAATATCTCTTAGGAAAAATTTTTTAATTTTTTTTCCTTTGGCAGAACTTCGTTTTATAATGAGACAAAACTCTCCACCAAAAATCATCCGAATCGGTGGGGGTCGCGTCCAACTATTTGTCGATTTGACATGGAATGACCCGTATGCGAAGGGTTGTAAGTCTTGACCCTGATTTTGGTCTCATTCTAGGGTTTCACAAGTAGTAACTTGGTGTTATGATGAGATTTGGACTTCATATATCTCAATCTTCGTTAGTAACTGCTTGTCAAAACAAGAGTCTTGAACAATCTCAAGGTTCATAGGTATTTTCCATTTTATTTGGCTCTTTATTTGTTTACGAAAAACTCTGATACGTCATATAGCGGAAAATATACTTTATTTCATTTAAAACGCTACTGAACCTAATGCAAGCTGTTTTTATTTAATTAATCCTCCCCCAGAACTCCTTAAGATCCACATAATACTAAAGACAGAAGAAAGATCAAACCAATAAAATTAATTTAACTTTAGGTATTACTAATAGTCCAGCGCCATTCGCTATCTTTAACAGCAATAAAAGGTCATAACCTATGCACGTGGAGATAAGTTGCAGAGTGTTCAATATAAAAGTAATATTTAATTAACAATACAGCGCAGCATGTTCGACATGGCATTCAACGTATAATACCAGCTGTGATAGGAATTAATATTGGTGGTCACTATAGTTCCTACCAATCGAACACTTCAAAAAAATTGCGTGACTTGTTTAAGAAAAGTCCTGTATAGGTAGGTCATAGTTAACAGCCTCTCATTGATGGCATCGCAGAGGTACCTACTTGAGCTACGGTGATCGCTTCATATTACCATCAGGTGGTAATCTCGTTTACACTTTACATATCTTACTATAAAAAAAACCTTATCTCGCATAACCATTATCGACCTAGTCACCAAACGTAGAGGAATATATCGTAAAACAGTGCAAGAATTGTTGGAGTGTTTCCAAATCAACAGGTTATTGACATGGTACTCATATTTGGGAGGTGGCCAGCGTTCGTGTAGAATGCAACGTACGATTAGTTTTCCATATAATAAATTATGAAAACGTGCCTTGCTTAATCTTTATAAAATCTTAGAAACTTTTACGGAAGTGCACCTTGAGAAATCGCACTCTAATACGCCTAGTTCGCACTAGGAGAGTATTTTAGTCGAGTAGCGAGCAATTTAGTAACTAAACATGTATGAACACTAAAACTTTAGTCGAGTAACAATATGTCATACGCTACCCAATTGAACTAGACTTTAATATATACACAAAATTTCCAACATTTTATCAATGAACTCTTATAAACTTGTATGGAAATTAAACCTAGACAAGAATGCCAGACCTTTTAAGTTTGAAGTGTAAAAAGTCGACTTGGATATAAAAAGCTGCAGTGATTTGAAACTATGGTAGTAGGAAAGGGAACTGGACTTATGTGAAAACGCACGATTACTTTTTATTACAAATACGTATAGATATGGAGTGACCTAGAAAACGAAAGATGGAATACATTAAATGTTACTGAATATATGTAGTATGTCTTCTCTTTCACTAGTCCAGTATATTTTGCATTTATCTATAACTTAGATTTCTAGCTCGAATCGTATACAACTAATTAGAACCTAATTTATGAGAATAAAATATTTTTTTATTATACAAATATGTTTGTGATGATATTTCAGAAAACTTGAAAGTAACCTGAAAAATAAATACAGACTGAATGAGATTGAATTCTGAATAAGCGTCGTATTTCTAACCTTTAATATGAATACAAGAAAGAAAGAAAGAAAATAACTTTTTCAGAACTACAACTAATAATAAAGATTAACATAATACCAAATGCACCTGT
Organism: Trilocha varians; assembly: GCA_030269945.2. Lineage (NCBI taxonomy): Eukaryota > Metazoa > Arthropoda > Insecta > Lepidoptera > Bombycidae > Trilocha > Trilocha varians. The sequence goes on along the minus strand of AP028273.1, from coordinate 688,548 downwards.
GTTTTGCTGAATAACCCTTGGTAGTTTACAAGTTTAAAGTCTTTAAAATAAACTTATTCAGACACTCGCGGTTTTCTATAATAGTTTCATGCATTTTCAACGGGTTGTTGTTGTTGAAATATCGAGACAACTCCATTAATTAAATATCGTGGTAAGAACCCGTTGAAAGTGCATGAATGTCTTTAAAATATTCAGTTTAGATTTTATACGGCAACATCCTCTTCTATTTCTGGATCATGTTCATTGTTCACCATCTATCTCCAGACCTATTATGACTATTATAGTCTTTATTTCTTTGTCGTGGCGACTGATTTGAACCACTTGAGACTCGTATTAAACTACTTAAGAACGGAGGGTCGTAGGTCATTGTTAACGGTTTTAACCGTCGTTTTGTTTGAAGTACATTTATTGATATCTTGGTATATTTGAGGTAGTAAATAAATGCAGTGTTAGAGGAATATCTAATCGTATTATATCGACTGTCTGTTGATATTCAAATCTTTTTTTTTGTCAGTTGGAGGAAATCACCGGATCGGGGTATGTGGGAGTTGAAACGCACTAAAACCTCCAACCGCTCACACTCGGCGTCTGAACCCCGGCTGAGACCAGAACCCAGCACGGGGTTTTGAGGGACGGCGCGACGCATTACGCGCTCGGCACTCTTTCCCGTCGCACTCTCGGCACTCTTTCCCTGTTCAAATCGCTATCGAATTTATTATGACGCCTATCGGCATATTAAAAACAGCATTTTTATATATTTCTCATGTAATTACTGTAAGAAACTATAAGAAAAAATCTGAATATACTCAACATTACAATTTAAGTGCCGATTTGAAGACACGAACAGCGGAATGAGAATTAGATTTAGTTCAAAGTAAAACAGTTTAACAATGATTGTTCTTTGATGGCTTTTATATAATTAATTATAATTATATTAATTGACCCAATAGAGAATCGTTATCCAAGTTATACCATTGATAAGATCTAATATCCGTAATTACCTGATTAGAGGTATTTAAAACCATTTAAATGTCGCATCAGATTGTCTTACCAATTATGATTATTAGTGGAATTAATTCCAATTGTGATTAGGTCAAAGGATGACTGTCTGCGATGACTAATACGCATCCTTATAAAGCCTATTACACTACACAATTTTTAGGGATCCTAACCTTAACTAAGGGTGGTGTAATAAGAGTTAGAAAGTCAGTCGCCTTAGCGAGTGATCACGCCTTAACTACCGGGCCCTGAATACCGTGTATCGGGTAGCGTGAATATCTGCTTAAAACTGCACTGGCTTGTCAACGTGTTCCTTCTATTTCTTTGTCATGTTTATCACACACCTAGATAGATGAGGTCCGTTTTTTTGCCATGTAGGCAGACGAGCCAACGGCCCACCTGATAGGAAGTGGTAACCGTCGCTCATGAACCTCTGCAATGTCAGAGGACACTGAGGGTTCGCTACCTACGACCTAACTTTAAGGACCCTCCTCAAGCCTCGTTTGAAGAAAGACAAGTCATAGCGTTCTGGGAATACTGAAGAGGGGAGCTCATTCTATAGCCTTATTATTCCTTAGCGTAGTTGGAAAAGTTATACTGTAAAAAGATATGACATAGACATAAAGGTCATTTAAGTACTTACCTAAATAATTTTAAGTTCCATTTTCAAAATGCCACAGCTTTTTTGGTTCAATTTTCTCATACAATCCAATTTCCAACCGGACATCGCTAGATACACAACTTATTAATTTTTTTACTAAGTATCTCGAGCTCATAGCCATCACGTCATGAGAACAACCTCCCAAACATTCATAATGACCGCTAATGTTGTTAATCTCCAAGACCTTGAAGAGAACTCATTCGATACAAGTACACCTTTGGCACTTTGTAGAAAGGAGCACATATATGGTTTGTTTTGATGACGTCAGCACTCTCTAATCTTGTGTCCATTGAGGTGTGTCGCTGTCATTTAACTGGTCTTAAAGTAGTGTGTGTCTGTATTTGTATGTACCCATGTATGGTATTTAACACATGGAGGATTTTAAATCTACTTAAAATGCCTGAATCGTCAGTGTCTTTCATTTCGCTAATAGTTTTAAGACATTGAATTTTTCTATTGAAACAGTTTTGAACAAGGCAAGTTTGTTTACCCTTGGGTTTTTGGACTTCACTGCTCAAAGTCATTACTGTGGTCATCGTTGTGGATCCTAGTTATACAAGAGTTAGTGGTGGGAGCAAGAGCTTGGGGCCAGCTGAAAATCATTCAGTTTGGATGTGTGATTTTTGTGCTGCACTGATCGCCCTTTTAGCCTTTTATAGTTGTTATTTTATTTTGATTATCTTTATAATATGTGTGCTTGAATAAATGTATTATCTTTTTTTCTGAATACCAAAATAGTTTACGTACAGTCTTAAGAGTGGTGAAAGTTCTCTGCGTTCTTATTTCGTTGTACGTAATAGAATTAGACTAATTAACACATTTCACGTTACAGTTTCTTTATTGATTTAGAGACTTAGCAACGAAAGGTGAGACTACGAACATGGTGGTCACATGTGTGTGTGGAGAGTATGAAAATAATCAGAAAAGCAATTGGTTTAGTTTTGTAATAATTATTTGATATTATGAACTGGAGTAACTGGAAGGATTGAAACTCTTAGTGTTTGTCTTATTTTTCAAGTAAATGAGTTGACGTGCTCCTGATGGGAAGGGGCTACCGCTGCTCGAGGACGTAATGAAACAACTTTAAAATAAATTATACTCCTTAGAAAATACTTCTGACATACATATTGTATATTTTAGCAGGATGACTAAAACATTAAAAAAGTACATAAAATTATCTTAAAATAGCAAAGTAATGCTTACGTAGAAGCTATACAGCTTCTTGACATCACAGATATTAAAAGAAGACTCAAAAGAACGAAGCCGTTCGAGTTAGTGTAGTGTACTTAATAATATAATTAGTGTATAAAATCAGTGAAGTGTAATAACAAAGACCACATGAACATTGTGTCTACACCTCAATAATAGAGACAATAAGAAAAGTGCCAATGGACACATTCTTAGCATAAAATCATATAGTAATTTAGGTTAAAACATAATTGCTTATTAGTCTGAATTAGACTAGATTGTAATTATAATAGTGTGCGTTATAAAATTACGTATACTAGGAAAACAAAAAAAAAAAAAAAAAAAATTACCATTTGCTTCATTAAAACGACTCAGAACAACTTTTTATATAATTTATTTATAAAATTCATATGTTATTGACTTTGGTTCGTAGGTGTGTTTTTTGTATATCGAATGTGTTGACGTATGTTTTCTAAAACGGGCTCATTTGAAACCGGTTCTATGTTTGAAAGTGTTCATCTGTAGGTATGATGGGTAATAGCTCCCAAAACCCTGACATTGCATAGGTAAATTGGCGATGGTAACTACTTAGATCACGTGGGCCGTATGCAAGTTTGCCTATCGTTAAAAAAATCTAAATACATAATATACGTTTTTGTAAGTCAATAGAATATTTGATTTGGACCTGACCCACGAGGTGACCATCATTGTTCCGATCGTTGTATCTGGGCACGGCCTAATAGCGAAAAGCTTCGACTGTCATCTTCAGAAGCTTTAGCTCACCGGCTGGAAAAAGGGCCTGATTCAGATTAAGCGGTCGTTCTTGACACGGCGCGTATTGTGAGGAGGTTCCTCTCTCTTGAGCCCTGACCACCGATGGCTTGGGTCGTAGATCTCTTGAGTGGCCCTCTCTTTTTAGTATATAGTAATTGTTTTTAAAAAATATGTAATAAATAAGTAAATAAAGTAATATAAATAATACAATTCGCAAATTTCTAATGAAAAGTAACCTCTAAAGGTTAAGGCTTAAAAGATTGTTTACAATGACGATTGTAACAACTTCCATTATTCTTGACCTTCAACCCAATTACCATGTTCTTGTATATGAGTAAGTACATCAGTAAATATTTTCTTTTGTCGTTCCAGGACATCAGGTGGTCGGAAAACTAAGTTTGCGTCTCAATCATAATGAAAGTGAGTTTGTGTGGCATAACGAGATTTCATAGCTTATAATTAATCCATTTGGCTGAAGTCTCAATTAGGACCACTAACTTTGTACATTGTCTGTGTAGTGACCCCTAACTTTGTTGTCGTAATAGTGACCACTAACTTTGTTTCAATAGTGACAACTAACTTTGTTGTTCTAATAGTGACCATTAACTTTGTTTCAATAGTGACTACTAACTTTGTTGTTGCAGTAGTGATTACTAACTCTGTTGTTTCAATAGTGACTACTAATTTTGTTTGAATAGTGACCTTTGTTCTTGCAATAGTGACTACTAACTTTGCTGTTTCAATAGTTTCATTTTTCATTTATGTTTTTTATTTAGAACAAAACGAAGCTCCACATAGTAACCACTAACTTTGTTGTTCTAATAGTGAGCACTAACTTTGTTGTTTCAATAGTGACCACTAATTTTGTTTGAATAGTGACCACTAATTTTGTTTGAATAGTGACCTTTGTTCTTGCAATAGTGACTACTAACTTTGCTGTTCCAATAGTGACCACTAACTTTGTTGTTCTAATAGTGACCACTAACTTTGTCGTTCTATAAATATTGACCACTTACTTTGTTGTCCTACCAGTAACCGTTAACTTTGCTATTTTTTGTACCGAGCAAAGTGATTATTGATTATGTAATTATTCGTCTATAATATAAAAATGGACCGCAAAATGTGTTGTAAGCGCATAACTCAACAACGCCTGGACCGATTTGGCCAAATCTTTTTTTAAAATGTTCGTTGAAGTTCAAGGATGGTTTTTACGGCGAGAAAAAATCGAATAGTTGCCGGGAAAAAAGAAAAAAAACGGGTCATAGGGTTCACGCAGACAACGTCGCGGGCAGCAGCTAGTATTTTTATAAAATAGTTATTATACAAGTCCTTTTAAATAATCTCAAGAAGGTATTATTAGATGGTAATTATTATGAGTTCCGAGAAGTACAGATATAGATTGAAAATATAATCTTTAATCTCATTGCTTCCTTATACCCAAAAGAAATTATCAATTAAATAGAAACTCACTACGCATTTATATTCCCAATCAAACAAAGAAAGCATCGTCAAAAACATAACCTTGACAGAGCCTCAAGCATCCTCAGCAGAACAGGTCCTCGAATATCCAACATTTTAAGACGAACAAAAAATCTAGACAAAACATGTTTACGATAAAAAGTTGAACGCAAAGAAACCGCTCGGATACGATGAGATCGACCTTGCATTGTGCGTGTTCCTAACTATTACTGGCTGCTGGGTTTCCGATGTTAAGCTTCCGTATTGTAAGTGTTGCGGTGGGCGTAAAACAGAAGTTAATATGATGCCAAAAAATATATGCAAGTCTGTTTTAGACACTTTAAATTGGAAGTGTTTTTGTGCACGTCTAAAATTTAGTATGTTTTCCTTGTAGATTTATTAACTTAGAGATCTTTACAGTGGTAATAAACTAGTAAATAGTAGTAAATAAGATAAAGATAAGTGTAGTGGACTATACCTGACCCTTCTACTGAGGAGACCAGAGCTAAGCAGCGGGCAGTTATGGGTTGTTACAGTGGGCAATTTTTTTTTTTTTTTTTATTGGAGGAAATCACCGGATCCCCGCCCGCCAGAACCTAGCACGGGGTTATGACGGGCTTTCCCGTCGCGTCGCCCCCGTTACAGTGAGCATAGTTTTCAACGCTTTTCTTTGTATCTAACACCTAAAATATCCAATTAGCCTAAAAAACGAATACGAATCTATCATATGATTCAGTGGACAATGTTTTATTTCTATTGTTTTATTTTTCTGGGTCAAGTTCTAATTCAGCAGTATCGCATGACTGGGAACTATTCATGGTTCAATGTACTCCAATTATAATCGTTGGTATTTCATTCTGTTGTGAGGAGTGTCTGATTGTTAGTTCGCATAATATGTTATTATAGTCCGGTTTGTCTTGACTGTGCAGTTAAACCATTTTCTTAAAGGAGACTCTAATTACCTAGCATAATTGTATACGTTCCCTCTTTGGAGGAGACCTGAGCCCAACAGTGGACAGTAATGGGTTGTTAAAGAATTGTATACTTTAACTGGTATACAATAAATTAAAAAGCCTTTATTTCCATACCCAATGGATTAACAATAAGTTTTGCACACAGTTTTTATGTTCGTATGTTAGTATTTAAGTAACTTAATGTAGTTTTTAGTATGGTTAGTATCTTATGATCTAACTCGGTATGGAACCCTTATTCTGGGTGAAGGCCTCCTCCAACTTTGTCCAGGTTTCTCTGCAAGCTGCTGCCTCCATCCAGTCCTTTCCAGCAGTTTGAGTGATGTCGTCAGCCCACCGTCTTTTTGGTCTTCCCACATTTCTCTTTCCGGCTGGTCCCTTCCACCGTGTAGTTTGTAGTGTCCATCTTTCATTCTTGTATCTTGACAGGTGTCCCGCCCATCGCCATTTCAAAGCTAAAGCATGTGACAGAGCATCAGTAATTTTAGTTTTTTGTCTGATTGTACAGCTCTTAATTTTATGTATCTTCCTCAATTTTAGTATACTTCTTCTGTCTAACGTTTACGTCGTCTTTGTAATTATGAAATGTAAATCTAACAGCCCATAGTACAATACCCAGTTTATTTAAACGCCTAGATTTAAATCTTATCGCAGATATTCACGAACAAATTTTTATCTCAATGTCGACTTCTCAACTGGTTTATCAGATTACGCATGAAGGCCACTACCGGCGGGTCACACGCTACGCTTTCACAGACATACGGACACATGTGAAATGTGCGAACAATAGTCCAGTTGTGGCTTTTAAAAGATCTCTCGCTAATAGACTGCGAAGTTTAAATTAGGGTGGCTGTATCTTGTTTCATGGGGATTGACAACTTTCCTTTTATTGCAAAAAACTAGTTACTCTATTTGAAAACAATCTTAACGTCACGATGACTTTAGTTAGTTATAAAAATAGGCCAAAAAAAGTTACTCAGCCGCTGTTTTCTCGGCAAATATCTCGGTAAATTCGTGCACAAACAAACCAATAATGAAAAAATTTGTTTTAATAAAGTACAGAAGACATTTTGTCCGTTTGTATAAATAATTTGTAAATACAAAACGATAAAGTTTTGTCTTGCAAAGTTTAGCCTCAAGACAACTGAAGGTCAGACAGACGGGGTGTCTTTGAACTTAGCTCAGATCATGTGTAATGAAGCGCGAATTATATACTGATATTTGGGTTGCGAGGGATATTCAGTTTTATCGGTCTGGCGGCTGTGGGTGCCATTTGAGTTGAACTTACGGTCCTATCTTTAGTAGCCTTTAGAGATTTACTGGACATCTATTTTGATACATAAAGTTGAAGAGCTTTTTGTTCGCATCAAGATCCGATAAACGAATTTGAAAAATTCTTTCACATTTATTTTCAAAAAACTACTAATGTTCGCAGTTCGCACTAAACATATTGTGACTTAAGGTCTAATAAAGTGACCCGAAAAAAGAGATAAAAACTGGTTTATCTTAGACAACTCTTAGCAGTAGGTGATAGCAGGTTGCGAGCTAACTTAACGAGAAGACGAAGAGAGACCTTAGGTACAACATTGCGATAGAATGTACATGAAGCATACATCCATATTTTAATTCAAAACGTTTTAAATAAAAATAATAATTTTGAATTATCTCAAATCAATTTAAACACACTTTATTTATTTATTTATTTATTTATTTATTTATTTATTTATTTATTTATTTATTTATTTATTTATTTATTATTATATCACAAAACAGAATACAGTTTAAGTGAAGGTTTCGCCTATTATCAAGTAGTTGAACTCGTGTTTGAAAACAAAACATTTTCGTGTCACCAACTCCTACACGAAGTAGCAGTTGTACAAATAGCAAGTGCATCATGTTACCTTTATTTGTCGCTATATAAAAATGTCGGTGACCTTTTACTGTGTGCTGATTCAGAGTTTTTCTTCGCAACGTAAACGTAACCTCTAATTTGTATACAGCGCCATCTGATGGTGCAGTTTCAATTCCATACAAATTAGAGTTTACGTAAACGTAGCGGGAAGTGAACGAAAACTAGGAATAGGCACACTGGTCTGATGATGAGAAAAATATACGTAGGATTATACTCTCTGATGATTCTGAGCTTTACATCTATAACACTAGATTGTCCTAGTGCAGGGGTGGGTCATTGTTCATTGTTGTAAGGCCTTTTTTGGGTTGGACGAAATCGCGGTATACTTATTACTTGGGAGTTGAACACTAAAACCTTCAACCACTCACACTCAGCGTCCTAACCCCGGCTGAGGCCAAAACCCAGCTTGGGGCTATGCTGGACACCGCGTCGCCTTACGCCCTTCGGCACTCTTCGCTCTGCCCTCGTCATTATTGTATGTCCCAAAGTTTATTTAATAAAAATTTCATTTGATAACAAGGTCTAACTCTCGAAAAGTCATAAATGATAGTTTTATTCTTCAGCTCGATAACACCCTGTTCTTTCTTCTTTTGAACCATTATTACCACCAATAAAGTATAATATGGATGTCTATTTTAAAAAGCAATTTCAGTACTAGTCCGATTCAATCTAAATTGTATTGTGATTGTATTGTTTTTTTCAAATATCTCTAAAAGTAGTTGAAAACACCAAAGAAGCTATTTTAATTAAATTTTAAATTGAGAATAGTTGGTTAGTAGAATAATTGGTTAGGTACACAGTACTATCAAATCTTATAACTAGAAAACCTATATTTGAACGTTATCACGCAGATAACTTGTGACACGTTTAATATAATAATTCATGAGGTCTATTGTTTAAGTATTCAATGTTTATAAGCCTCAAAATGTAAATAAAGTGTTATAATTAGAGGATAAAGTTGTTTGTCCTCATTTTTCGATCCTTTGTTCGCGGTTTGGGTGAAATAATGAAGTTTTGTTTATTTAACTAACTTTTAACTAAAAAATTATGATGGTTGAAAAGTTTTTCCGTGTACACCGATTTTGATATAAACCGATTTCGATGATTCTTTTTTTAGTAAACAGACACTTTAGACATTATCAACTCATAAAATGATAAAGATCTGACTTGTAGTTTTTATGTTATGCTTGAGAAATGGAAGTCGTTTTAATGTTTGTAATAAATATATTATTTCGTCTTGTAAACAGTAACAGAGAAGCCAACGCCAGCCCCTCGTGGTCCACACGGCGTGCAAGTAGTGGACACTGGGCCGGACCACACGTTCACTCTCGACGAAGACACACTAAGGTCTCTGCTGCTGAAAGATGATGTTAAAGACAGAGCCGTTGTCGTTATATCCGTCGCTGGAGCCTTCAGGAAAGGGAAGTCGTTCTTGTTGGACTTCTTTCTGAGATATATGCACCATAAGGTTTGTTTTATACTTTGTAGTTTATTATTTTGTAAGTGAGTATGAATTTCTAGGAACGTGGAAAGTCTCACTCAATTCGACAATGCTTCAAAACCATCTCATGAATGAGCATATTGACAGTTTAACATAACTATGACTTATTAGTCAACGTTGAATCCTTACTAATATTGGAACGAAAATCCTTATCGCGCGTTGTGAAAGGGGGCTAGACGGAAAAAAATCTTACGAAAAGTTGTCACAACATTTTTTTTTTTAGATGATTATCGCTAGATGGCGCTGTGATCAAAATCTTTTAAAACACGTTCCTTATCGCGCGTTACATTGAGAAAGAACCTAAGCTACCTTTTATTTGAAAGTGTCGCAGACGAAGTTGCGCGAGCTCGCTAGTCGATAATACAAATACAATGAGCATTTTAATGACTCAACTTGAAACTGCTCAAAATTGGCTTTTGTTTTGACAGGACGAGAGGTTAATCTGTAATTTCTTTGCCTACACCTTACGTCCTATAATCTCTCGTTTAATCCACTTAAACTAATTAGTTGCTAATCTTGTGGAGTACAAATACTTTTTGAGGTGTCACATCAAAGTTAAATTCTGCTGATGATGGATTTTTTTACGCAGCAGAATATAAGAAAGTTAAAACTAACGATTGCACCATGACACTCATCTTTGTCATCAGTTGTAGACATCAACTGCTATACATAATATTCTAAGCTGTTGAAATATTTCTAAAATTGGCCAGTCGTTTGATGATTTCAATGAGTCCTGCTACTGTCCCTTTTGGTGCGAAATTTTTGTGTTTTATTTCCACGCTACCTTCCGTTGTACTGATAGAGAATCCCTTTAGCATTAACTCCGCCAATATGCATGAAATTTAATAAATAAATGTTTTAGTGCTGGTCATGAGGGGACGGCGCGACAGGAAAGAGTGCCGAGCGCGTAACGCGTCGCGCCGTCCCTCCAAACCTCGTGCTGGGTTCTGGCCTCAGCCGGGGTTCGGACGCTGAGTATGAGCGGCTGGAGGTTTTAGTGCGGTTCAACTCCCACATATGATTTCCTCGAACTGAAATCAGTTTGTATTCTTAGGTATAATTCGTCATCTGATTTGAGTTCCAAACAAGCGTCAAATTCTTCTCCTATCTTTATTTTTACTTTCGCTTGCCGTTTATGAACTCTTAAAGTTTAACATAACATGACCAAATGTGATTTGTAATAATGTTTCAGTATGGTTCAGGCGGCGGCGGCAGTGACTGGCTGGGCAGTGAAGATGACCCCCTCGAGGGGTTCTCGTGGCGAGGGGGCTCGGAGCGAGACACTACCGGCATACTCATGTGGTCGGAGATATTTAAAGCGACACTTGAAGATGGTGAAAAGGTATGTAAAGATTGTAGGATAAGTTTAGTTACAGATGTTTTTGAAACGAAGTTCCTTATCGCGCGTTGTGAAAGGGGGCTAGACGGATTTTTTTTTACGAAAAGTTGTCACGACTCTTTTTTGTTTGTTTGTGTTGTTAAATGATTATCGCTAGATGGTGCTGTGATCAAAATCTTTTAAAACACGTTCCTTATCTTTGTTTTAGATGAATATCGCTAGATTTTGCTGTGATCAAAATCTTTTAAAACACGTTCCTTATCGCGCATTACGTTAGGAAAAAAAATATAAGATATCTTCTAATCGAAAGGAACTTCGTTCTATTCGGGTGTCCCATGTCATCTCTCAAGTTTTTTTTATTGCGAAATAGATAAACGAGCCTACGGCCCACCTTATGGTAAGCGGTCACCGTCGCTCATGAACCTCTGCATTGCCAGTGCAATGAGACTTTTTTATTGCTTTGTAGGCAAGTTAACGGGTCACCTGATCGTAAGCGGTTACCGTCGCTCATGGACCTCTGCATTGCCGAGAGACACTGCGGAACCGCTATCTACGACCTTTCTTTGTGGACGACGTTCAAAGTAACGAAAATTTTATTTTGATGTTTACATATTTACGAAAATCAATGGGCTACATTGTTGGAATGATGATATTCGAATCTAATAGTCGTATTTTGGTTTTTGACCGACTTCCAAAAAGGAGGAGGTACTCAATTCGTCTATGTTTTTTGGAACGAAGTTCCTTATCGCGCGTTGTGGAAGGAGGCTAGACGGAAAAAATTCTTACGAAAAGTTGTCACGACACTTTTTTGTTTTAGATGATTATCTCTAGATGGCGCTGTGATTAAATCTTTTAAAACCCGTTCCTTATCACGCGTTACGTTAGGAAAAAAAAAATGAGATATCTTTTAATTGAAAGGAAGTTCGTTCTATTCGGGTGTCCCATGACACCTGTCAAGTTTTTTATGTTTGTTTAATGAGTTAATACTTCATTTAGGTTCTTCTATGAATCTCCTCTTCATAAAAATAAGCTCAATCCATTAATACGTTTCCAGGTAGCAATAATTCTCCTGGACACACAAGGCGCGTTCGACAGCGAGTCGACTGTCCGCGACTGCGCGACCGTGTTCGCTCTCTCCACGATGCTGTCCTCCGTGCAGATATACAACCTGTCACAGAATATACAGGAGGACGACCTGCAACATTTACAAGTACGTAACGTTTATACAGGGTGAATCATATTTAAGATTAATTCAAAAATATTTATTTAGTGTAAGGGGTGGGCCATATAAAGTTTGCATTTTGCAAAAGTTCGAGTGTCATGTTGTCTGTGTGGCATGTTGCGCCATCCTGTTGAAACCAAATGTCGTCCATGTCATACTCTTCAACTCGTGTTGCATGGCGCCGGGCACGGTAATGTGACGGTAACGCTCGCCATTGACCGTAACGGCGGCTCCTTGCTCATTGTCCAATGATGGCGCCAACTGACTGACCAAAACCCACACCAAACCGTAACTCTTTGTGGGTGCATTGGCTTCTCAATGGTGACGTGTGGATTTTCCGACCTCCAGATGCGACAATTTTGCTTATTGACATAGTCTCCGAGGTGAAAATGGGCTTCATCTGACACACACACACATTTCTTACAGTTTGGACTGAAGACTCACCACTTTGGAAGTAACTTTTCAATATTTCCCACTTTTGTTCAACCGTATAGCGTCCCATTTCGTAAATGTCAAACCTTTAACTAAATTATGAACACAAATTGAATGACATTTGAGCGGTCATTCTCTAAATAAACAGTAGTTCAAAATGCAAACGTTAGATTGCCCACCCTATACAATTAACCATTAGATCTCTAGGTCAAGCCTGTCTCGTGGAGATCTTACTTATACATTATTATTTAATAACTTGAATTCGGTAGCTTTCCATTCATTTAATCTATTATGTTTCTTAGAGAGATTTAATCTTTATAAGTTGCTCTTTCGATATGTGCGATAAAAATACAGGGTGTGATTTTTTCAATGTAGAAATGCAGTTGTTATTTAATAAAAATACATTCCTTATCACTATCGTTTGCGTATATTTTGCGTAGAAATGAGATAAAATAATGAAATTGATTATAGGATGTACATTTGTGAAAAATTACTCAGATTTCCTTCACCGTTTTTAGCTAGTGGTGTAGTGAAAAATTGCACATAAATCTTTTTCACATTTATATTTAGAGGTACAAGCCGGCCGGATTTGAACCCGCGACCTCCCGTACGCAAGGAAGCGCGAAAACATCGTGAGGAAACCTGCATATCGGAAGGTTCTAAAAATCCTTTGAAGATATGTGAAGTCCCCAATCCGCACTGAGCAAGCGTGGAGGACTATGCCCAATCCCTCCCTCTTCTGAGGAGACCTGAGCCCAACAGTGGGTAGGAATAGGGTTGGTACAGTACTCAGATTTACATTTCTGCATACCTTGACTTAAATATACATGCACGCCACTGAGTACTGTGGACGCTCTCATTCGTTACAGAGTATCTACAATTTACGCTTAAGTCACCACCAACTTTCCATAGTAAAATCCACGTTAAAACGATGCAGTAAGAGCGATATTGGTTACACAGTTGTTCACAGAGTACGGCCGGCTCGCGCTCGAGGACAGCGGCCGCACTCCCTTCCAGCGGCTGCAGTTCCTCGTCAGAGACTGGAGCTTCCCCTACGAGGCGCCCTACGGAGCTGACGGGGGGATGCAGATATTGTCTAGGAGGTTAAAGGTATTCTATTTTTTGTTTGTTCCTTGATTTAGTTTGTGTTTACTGATTTGAATGATTCTGGTGAAAGGTGATTGTTCGTCATGAGATTGTCAAGATTTCAACGGAAGTCGATTGTTTTGTCATTTTTGTTACAACAATTTTTAATTAGGGGTGTGCGAATAATTCGAACTTACGAATTATTCGTTCCGAATAGAATATTAATATCAATATTCGACGAATATTCGAAAAATCCGAATCTGACATCTAGCCGATTCAAGATATTACCTATCTACAAAATACAAATTCTTGTCGTATTTCCGATGCATCGTCGTAGTCAAATTCGATACTATTCGAAATTTCAGATTATTCGAAACTCTCCAAATTTTTCGAATATTAGTATTCGATTCGATTCGAACGAGATTCGCACACCTCTATTTTTAATTTAACTAGACTAGACTAAAATAAACCAAATCGCCTTAGTCGTTCTTGAGTTTTAGCAACACTAATACATTACTAGTACTAGTTCCCAAAAAATATCCGTCCTAAGAAGTGACCAAAGAAACTCAGCAGCCAAGTCATCAAACATGCCACTATAGACCTTAACTCCCTAACATTAAAGTTGCATTTCCCAGGTATCAGACAAGCAGCACCCCGAGCTCCAATCTCTCCGGAAGCACATCACGTCCTGCTTCTCTGAGCTGGCGTGCTTCCTCATGCCGCACCCTGGACTGAAGGTCGCGACCAACCCACAGTTTGATGGTAGACTTACTGGTACGTATTTATACTAATACGCGTCCGCGAGAACATATATCTAACTATCATAGTTTAGTCACAATAACCGCTTTTATGTTTATAAAACTAATATTTCGTCCCGAGATTGAATTTAACGTTAAATGAGTATCGTTATATTAACCCTTATCCAAATGAAGTATTATATTATCAAGAGTATTAATGTAGAATTAAATCACTTTTTGTTTTATTCCAATCGGACTTTTCGTTTAGAAGTTATCACGAGTATAAGACGCAATGAATATGTGGGTGGACAGCGGGCCGCGCAAATAATAACGCGACGACATTGCGAGTACTGTTTGCACTCCTTTGTAACGCAGACGAAGTTGCGCGGGTCAGCTAGTTTCAGAATAACATTCATAACTCGAAAACAACGAAAAATCGCGAAACACATGTGGGTTGTTCGGGTACCTATTTAGAGGTTTGCTTTATCTATGGACATCTGCTTATCACTACTTTCTGGGGCACCCTGTATAATGTAATATTTAAAAAATATATATATATTTAAACAGCAATGCATAATATAAGAGTATTAACATTTCCAACTTAGATTATAGCTGAAACATTGTATATTTCAATAAACTACGGTACCCGCACTAGGCATGCCTGTATCGCATTGTATCGCATACAGATTCTAGGGTAGTCAAAACAAAAATTTTAACCAAAGCTTGTTCTGATCAAGCATCATTGTGGAAATTAATTATTTATAATTATTTATTTACTTTCAGACATAGAATCCGAGTTCAAACGTTCCTTACAACAATTCGTCCCAATGCTGTTGGCTCCGGAGAACTTAGTGCCCAAACTGATCAACGGACAGAAAGTGAAAGCCAAGGATCTTGTGCAGTACTTCAAGTCTTACATGAATATTTACAAAGGAAATGAACTGCCTGAACCTAAGAGTATGCTCGTGGTAAGTTTTGATTCAGGAAAATGTACAGGGTGATTCTATTATGATGGTACATACAGGGTGGATCTTATCGAATTTTTTTTATGACGTTTTTTGACCAAAGTTTTTTGAGTTTTCTAGTTTATGAGCATATTTAGAAATGGAGAATGAAGTGTTGATCAAGATCACTCAACTGGGAACTAACCAAAATTGGCGTTAGTATAGCGGTGCCATTTATAAGTGACATTTGACGGGTGATTATCTGTCCTATGCCTAATCCATACTAAATGTACCCCAAGCGCTATGACTTGTTTTTCTTAAAACGAAGTTTGAGAAGAGTTCTATACAGACGTAGATTGGACTCTGTGGTGATTTCAAACTTTTTAGGGTCCATGCGCTGCGGTAATCACATTAGGTGGAACGTAAGCTCTATCGAAACCGCTACGCTAATGCCTTTAACTAATATGTCCATTGTTTCAGGCGACAGCAGAAGCCAACAACCTGACAGCAGTGGCGGAAGCCAAGGAGGTGTACACCAGACTCATGGAGGAGGTCTGCGGAGGAACCAGACCCTACCTACACGCCGAGCTGTTACAGGGGGAACACACGCGCGTCAGGGACAAGGCCATGCACGCCTTCAACGCTAAACGGAAGATGGGCGGCCGCGAGTTCAGCCAGGCCTACTGCGAGCAGCTCGCGCAGGTGAGTGTCCCTACCCGCCCTACCCGCGCCCTACCCGCTGCAGGGGAACACACGCGCGTCAGGGACAAGGCCATGCACGCCTTCAACGCTAAACGGAAGATGGGCGGCCGCGAGTTCAGCCAGGCCTACTGCGAGCAGCTCGCGCAGGTGAGTGTCCCTACCCGCCCTACCCGCGCCCTACCCGCTGCAGGGGAACACACGCGCGTCAGGGACAAGGCCATGCACGCCTTCAACGCTAAACGGAAGATGGGCGGCCGCGAGTTCAGCCAGGCCTACTGCGAGCAGCTCGCGCAGGTGAGTGTCCCTACCCGCCCTACCCGCGCCCTACCCGCTGCAGGGGAACACACGCGCGTCAGGGACAAGGCCATGCACGCCTTCAACGCTAAACGGAAGATGGGCGGCCGCGAGTTCAGCCAGGCCTACTGCGAGCAGCTCGCGCAGGTGAGTGTCCCTACCCGCCCTACCCGCGCCCTACCCGCTGCAGGGGAACACACGCGCGTCAGGGACAAGGCCATGCACGCCTTCAACGCTAAACGGAAGATGGGCGGCCGCGAGTTCAGCCAGGCCTACTGCGAGCAGCTCGCGCAGGTGAGTGTCCCTACCCGCCCTACCCGCGCCCTACCCGCTGCAGGGGAACACACGCGCGTCAGGGACAAGGCCATGCACGCCTTCAACGCTAAACGGAAGATGGGCGGCCGCGAGTTCAGCCAGGCCTACTGCGAGCAGCTCGCGCAGGTGAGTGTCCCTACCCGCCCTACCCGCGCCCTACCCGCTGCAGGGGAACACACGCGCGTCAGGGACAAGGCCATGCACGCCTTCAACGCTAAACGGAAGATGGGCGGCCGCGAGTTCAGCCAGGCCTACTGCGAGCAGCTCGCGCAGGTGAGAGTGTGAGCTAGACTGTCTACCATCAGCCCAAACTTCGCACCAACGGCCGATCCTGCGCTAAATAACCACGTAATTAAATAAATAATATATTCAACCCCGTCTCCCCTACTTCCAGGACCTAGAAGAGCAGTTCATCCAGTTCAAAGCGCACAACGAGAGCAAGAACATATTCAAGGCGGCGCGCACCCCCTCCGTGTTCTTCGCGATCGCGCTGTTCTTCTACGTGCTGAGCGGCGTGCTGGGGCTGGTGGGGCTGTACCCGCTCGCCAACATATGCAACTTCGCTATGGGCATGGCGCTGTTGACGCTCGTGCTGTGGGCTTATATCAGGTGAGGATACTGTGGGATCTCCGACCGGCCGAAGTAGTGTATGGTGGTCAGACCGAAGCCCGCTGTAGTAGATTTCAGATGTCTTATATATGCGTCGAACGTTGCAAATGTCAATATCGCGATTTAAGATCTCGCGCGCTATTGATCGCCACAATACACTTGGACTGATAATTTGTTTTTCTTTATCACTTTTTGGCAATAAATTTGGCATCTGTGTCACTTTCGATTAAAAGGTAGCCTATGTCCTTTCTCAGGGTCTAAAGATTGTCTATGCCAAATTTCATCAAAATCGGTTGAGAGGTTTAAGCGGGAAAGCGTAACAGACAGACATTGTTACTTTGGCGTTTATAATATAGACGTCGACGCCTATAGACGTCCACTGCTGGGCATAGTCCCATCCAAGACAAAGTCAATTAAGAACATACTGATCGCGCATAACTATACGAAATTATGACGTCAGAGTGTGGCAATGACATTGATAAAGTGTTTTGTCTCTTTCATTTACAGGTACAGCGGTGAGATGCGAGAGTTTGGCGTTACTATAGACGACACGGCGACAGTACTGTGGGATAATGTGAGTATTATTTAAAAAATGCAATATGCTTAGATTTAGATAAGGATACAAGTGGTAGGAGGTGTTAGTGGGGTTCGACATACTCAATCCGTGGAGTATCTCTTTCAAAAAAATATTATTGTTAGGTTTCGGTCTGAAAGGTTAAGGCATAGTGCACCTTTGGAGACTACATGAATGCCTAATAAAATAGATATCGTAATTAAAACTTAATAAATAAAAATGTTCATCCACGCTTGGTTACTTTTCGAAACGCAACAAGTAAAAAAGTACGCTACTCAATATTGATCTTTACGTGCATTACATTGGGAACTAAATTGAATAAAACAAATCGAATACTAATTCCCGGTGTTTATTTTGGTATCCAGGTACTGAAACCGATGTATCAAACGTGTCTAGAGAAGGGCATGGAGCACGCCGCCGCGGCCGCCGTCGCCCCGCCCACGCCCACCGGCCCCGCCCCCACGCTCGCGCACAACGGGAAACACAAACACTTGTGATGACGTCACCGGGGGCGGGGCCTGGCGCGTGACGTCACAGCGCGGGGCGGGGCCTAGCGCAGCCGCCATGTTGGCGGGCGCGAGCACGACGGTTTGTTAATTAAAATAGTCGATAGTGTAATGTTATTGTTTGATTGGGAATTTTGTACGATTAAATCGTTGAATTTTCAAATTTACGGATAGTTGTGTTTTGTTTTTACTTTATAATTTGCAAAATCAATGAATACAAAGATTTACTTAATTAATTAAGTTTTTTAGTATGGTTGTAGATTAAATACCGAATTATTAATGAAAATAAATGTTTTATTGTAACGGTTTTTGAAACTGTCCCCCTTTTTCATTCGCATTATGAATTTTAACTTTATCTTAAAAACTCATGTTTGTTTCCTATCTCCAATGTCCGAAAGCCTTTAATAATTTTAAATGTTTTAAAGTTATTTTACTCATCCGAAATAGAGTTTAAGATTGCTCAACTTAGATAATTTGGTATTAGGCTATACCATATAAAAAAATCACGATTAAAAGCAATATTTTTCAACACGAAAATATCATATTTTCATACTAACAAACGACCTTAAGTCGTTGGCATAAGGCTCGTTTTCATACGCAATATAAAAATTTGTAAATATTATATGGAACTTTGGGTATAGTAGTAAAATAGTGGATATAGCAGTTGATTTGGGTAACAAAGTAGATTTAAGACCATATTTTACGGTACAAACGAACGAGTGCAAGGGTAGACAGATTTGTCTGCTCTTAAATGACCTACCCGCGGTTCCTCAGTCTTCCCGTGATCATGGCGCTTGAAACAGTGCTGAAATATCGGGACCGCTCAATTAAAAATAATCGTGGTAAGAACCCGTTTAGTAATAGTGTAAGTCATATATTTTAGTATACCAAATGATTGTTTTCTTTGATAGTCAAAAGCAGCGGCGTGCAGTTCATACAAGCACATACGCACTGTATACCCTATCATTTTAAATTTGCTTAAAAAATTGTAACAAAAAACGATTAAACGTTGTATATTTAATCTAAATACGCTTTCCATTACTATTATTGGCACACATTTAGCGTAAAAGTTAAATCAAATTGATTATAGGACATAAATATGTGGAAAATTACTCAGATTTATATTTCTGCATAACCTTACTTAAATATGCGTGCACGCCACTGGTCAAAAGGTATAGTAAATTTCTAGTGAGTTTGTCTAATTTTATCGCTCACAGCTTATAAAAATATTGTCTTTTGTTTCATTATTATTTACCCAAATCGACTGCAATAAAAACGTAATTAAATTAATATAAATGTAGTTAAGACTAGTGGAGTTATAATGTTTCGATTTATCTGTTGGCAGTTTGTTTAGTAAAAATAACATCTACAGCAAACACTTAAAGTTCAACTCACGAGTATAAAAAATCGCACATTTAGGTCTAAAGGAAGTTTACTCAAAAAACACTTTAAAAAAAAAACTTGAGAGGTGTCATGGGACAATAGAACGAAGTTCCTTTCGATTAAAAGATATCTTATAATTTAAAAGGAACGTATTTTAAAAGATTTTAATAACAGCGCCATCTAGCGATAATCATCTAAAACAAAAAAGTGTCTTGACAACTTTTCGTAAGATTTTTTTCCGTCTAGCCCCCTTTCGATAACGCGCGATAAGGAACTTCGTTCCAATAAAACTGTTTACTGTATCCTTGCATCAGAAAAGTGTTTTGATTAAAATCGTGATTTATCAAATCAAATATCAGAGATATTTAAATCTGTCGGTCGATAGGTTTTCGGCTCGGGAATGCGATGGTGTGTTCTCAACTGGAAACTGTCCAAAATTGGTATTTGTCTAGTAGTGCCATCTATGGGTGACATTTGACAGCCACAGAAACGTAGTTTTTTTAATAGACTTCCTTTAGATATAAATGTGCAATTTAATAGTTTATTATTTTAACAACACCAGCTGCATACGTAACTTGAATTTATTTCTCACTTCGTTTCGGTGCAATGACGTTTGTAAACGTCAGTTTGACAGCCAAGTCGAAACGTCAGTTTAGCTTGAAGTTTGATGTCGTTAGTGTTTTCGACAGGGTTTTGAGACGAGTTTATTTTCAGCAATAAAAACTCTTTTGCTACTAATGTAAAAGAAAACTCATGAGGTTCATTGAATATTTAAAAAAAATGTCTTTCATTGGCGCTATTATACTTAAATTATGTTCTGTAATATTGTATTATCTATAATCATGTTTATTGTTTAAAGTTGTAAAACTTGCCCTACACTCGCTTAGAGATCTCAAATGACCCGTAAAATATGAATGCTGAAAAAAAAAAATATCTTTCATACAAATCCAAATTCCCGCCTACCATGAAAATAAAAATAAATCAACAAATCAAAATAAATGTTTAAACTTACGATGTTATTATTCTTGTAAATAAAAGGACAGATTTAATTTAAATTGAGGGTAATTCGAAAAAAGCAATCGTAATATTTTCAAACTAACAAGATGGCGCTAATTGTGCTTTAAAACTCGAAAGCGACTCAACTAATGTCAAACGGACCTTATTTCTTACTAGTTATGGTGTATTTTAGTTTATCGTAGGTTTTATCCAACTATATATTATGTTCGTTTTAGTTTAATTTTAGTCATTTTTTTACGTGACAATAATGCGTTTAAGATTTTAATGTCTACTGTAATTAGATCTTATGCTTGCTTCGGAGCAATTTTAAATGTAAACAAAAAAAAGGCGCGAAAATTTCACTGCTACTTATGACCAAAATTCTAAGAATCTGTATTTTGAAAATCGAAAACATATCGTTTTGTAAAGAGGTCGGTTATTAAAAAAGTTTTCTCTAGAATGTGCCAATTTTATTTTTTTTGTGTATTTTTTTTTAAATTCGATGTTTTGGTGTTCGGTACGTGTAGTTTCGTCGTTGCGATTCGTAGGATCTTTGGCTGTTCCTAGATTCCTTTGCTTCATGCTTTATTTTTAAATTTAGATATCTAAAATTCTGACTTTGTCTTTCTATTTCTTTTGGACGTATTTTTCTACTTGGGTAGCGCATACCACAGCAGCGTTCAGTAGCAATTTTGTATATGCAACTTTAAAAAAAAAATATTGCTGCAAATTAAATACATTAGTTATTTCCAAATTGTCAAACAACCACTCAACTGGGAACGTCACTTTTACGTTAGATGGCGAAACTGGGGAATTCGTTCGGAATCTTATTTGAGCCCCTTTTTAAAAACATTTTATCCAATAAATTTTAATTTTGATTTTTAATTAAACCTTATATTTTTATAAATCTTTATTATTAAAAGACGCTGTATTACATTTTTAGAGAAAATATATTATCTCCGTGAAATATGAGACGATTAAAAATGTAAACAAAACAAGTTTTAGAACTGTGCTCAATTTTGGCTCCTGCCACAGACTTGGCAAAAGTAAACAAACCAATTTGGTTGCTGATCCCAGTTGAGTGGTTAAATAAAAAAAACAATTAGTAACCGTGATAGATTTCTGGCCAATAAGAGATCTATTCGCTGTATTACAATTATTTTAGTAATAAGTATTTTTTTTATGTTGATTGGTCATTACAAATTCGATTTTAAGCCGATAGTAATAAAGCTGATTATGCCACAGATTCTTTCAACAACAATATCAGGATTTTTCATCAACGTGACCATTTTATAAAGGTGCACGCACACTGTACCCGTATTTTCGAAATGCGGTCGCGGTGTGCGCTCACCTTAACGAAAAGCTGTGTAATGGTTTGTGAAACCGCTCATTTAAAATTATAAATTGTATAGATTCGTAACGACGAATTGTTGTAAACATATACATAGTTTATTTGTTGTTTAATATGTGCGAAATAAATAATTGATTTTATTGATTGTTTTTTTTTCCTTTAGCATTGTATGCACTCTACAACCCAATAAAAGTAATCTAAATTCCTGAAAAAAAAAAGTAAATGTTCGTAAATCGACTTTCGCAACATCTCTAGTGATAAGTAGGTGATGGGTAATGGTCCATGAGCGAATTAACCGCTTTCCATCAGATGAGCCATAGACTAATCTGTCTTGCATTAAAATGAGATGACATAGGTAACAAATTTTTTTAAACACTCGCGGTTATCTACATCACTTACATTATTACTAAACGGGTTAGTTTGAAGCCGTCACCCCGATTATGTGGAATCCAGTGTTAGACGAAAATAAAGCCAAAAAATCTAGTTTTGAGACGGCAGCCGATACAGTCAGTGTGGTATGTCGAAATGTAAGTTCGAGTTCCAGTGGTACCGGCAAACGAACGAGAAAGAGGGTAGACAGATTTGTCTGCTCTTAAATGACCTACCCACAGTACTCAGTCTTCCCGTGATCACGGCGCTTGAAACAGTGCTGAAATATCGGGACCTCTCAATTAAAAATAATCGTGGTAAGAACCCGTTTAGTTATAATGTAAGTGACATAGGTAACGTTTAAGTGTCTATCCTTAATTGTATAGAAAAAAAAATCGTACAAAAATATATTAATTTATTATGTCACTGTAAATTGTTTAGTCTCAGAAAAATGAGCTTACAGACGATATAAAACACCTTCCTATTTAAAAATAGTTTTAGAGATACTTAATATACACAATATGTTAAATCATACAATTTTTTGTAGTAACATTTAAATATTAAATATCTAATTGGTCAAAGAAAACAAAAAATTTCAAGGTTTTAATTAACAGAAGTCATCCGAACGTAACTATTTTTTTTTCAAACGAGACTTGAAGAGATTCCTTTTTTTTTTTTTTTTTTCAGTTGGAAATCACCGGATCATACCCTTAAAAGATTCCTTAAAAGTACACTACTTTTACCTGCAATGTTAAAGTAGGGAGTCCTGTAACAAATGTCCCTCCCAAAAGACTCCCTTTTCTAACATTTAGGAGATCCAACGACTCTACCCCATGTATACAGGGTGTTAGGAATTGGATTAAAAAAAAATATCATACTATGGAAGTCCGCAACGATAGTCGTACGTTTTCCATACAATGTCAGACAAAAGTTTAACCGATCCAAAAAATCAAAATGGTGCTAAGTTTTATTTCGACAGACCATTTATCTCACGTCAGATTGTCCAAAGTTACAGATCCACCCTGTATATACAATGTTTTTTATTATTTAACGTGGGCAACTTATCACAGGTACAACAATAATAACAGTTGAAATGCAGTAGATGTTACAATAGTATTAAGTACGTTTCTTGTCTCCGCTGTAACCTACAGCAGCGGCCGTCGCTCTACTCCTTACTGAGTCGAATGCTTGACTTAGGATCTGTAAAAGAAATATTAAAGTTAGTTAGACGTAGAAACGAAGACTACCAGGCCAGTGTCAGGCAGTGGCGTGCATGCATATTTAAGTCAGGGTATGCAGAAATATAAATCTGAGTAATTTTCCACATATTTATGTCCTATAATCAATTTAATTTAACTTTTACGCTAAATGTGTGCCAATTATAGTAATGAAAAGTGTATTTTGATTAAATATACAACGTTTAATCGTTTTTTGTTACAATTTTTTAAGCAAATTTGAAATGATAGGGTATGCAGTGCGTATTTGCTTGTATGAACTGCACGCCGCTGGTGTCAGGGGACATTGTAGAGGTCCATGAGCGATAGTAACAACGATCGATAAGGTAGCTTGTTAGCTCGACTGCTTGGCAACAAAAAAAATTGTCAATTAGATAAGTTATGATTTTTTTGTTACCTTGTTGGCAGACGAGCAACCTGATGATCGTAAGTAGTTACAGTCGTAATATAATGAGCGACAAGTAAACCTGGTGTTCTGATATTCCATAGGTTCATGACGATAACCACTTGCTTAGTTGTAAGAAAAGAAGGAAAGAAAATTTATTCCACACACACAAAGAGAACGAGAGGGTTGTATGCTCGTTTACGTATTTAGCAATAAAAAAATTGGTTGCCTGTAAAGTTTTACGTGACAACGACTCGGGCATGGTTAGCCCGCCTAAGAGCGAGAGAGACAGACATAAAAAGTGACGCGGCACGCGTGCCTCTCACTCGCTCTCATTGTGAGCGCATAACGTGAGCGGAGCGTAACGCAGTGAAGTGAAGTGTTCAAACCAATTTATAAGACGTTGTCACGTCAAAAACATTCACACTCAGATAAGTCGTGGCGCAGTAGAAAGAAAATTCTTATGTAATCCATCAGGTTGCGGGCCAAGTAAGTGTGCGTTGGTATATTTAGAAAACTCTCTGGAGTGTCTAATGAATAAAATTTAAATTAATTTCAGACATTTTGGAATAATGACTTGATTACTTACATAACTCCGTATTGAATCTGCTACTTCGTCCAACTGAGCTCCCACATCTCTCATTTGGCCTGTAGTTCTAAAAAAGAAAACAATTCTTGGGTTAAGGGAATTAGAGGTTTGCAAATATGTACCCAAAAAGTTCATTTAAAAATCTCTTTTTATGCTGATCATGCACGGTGTTGTTCCCGGAGCGCTATGACATGTCCCACTTTAGGTTTAAAAAAGTCCTGTATAGGTAGGTGATAGATAACAGCCCCTCATTGCCCTGACTGAAAGATTCATGAGCGACGTACCATTTTGCCTTATCAAACTTAACTATAAGGCACATAAAAATATTAAAATTCTCACCTCGCATAAACCCACACGACAATCATAACAAGCGCCCCGACCGCCGCAGTCTGTCCTATCGCGATGATTGTCTGTATGCCCAACATACTGCCAAGCATCGCCAACATGTACGCCAACACGGCGACCGTGGCGAACACGACTGGTGTTCCTATCATGCGGTAGATGTTCTTAGCTTCGTTGTGTGATCGGAGCTGGTCGAATAGCTCTTCTAACTCCTGAAAATAGAGTGATCATATTTTTTGCAAACGATACTATCACTACAGATTATAAATTACTAGGTGACCCGCGCAACTTCGTCTGCGTTACAAAGGGGTTCAAAAATTGTAGCCTATGTGTTATTCTGATGTATAAGTTATATTGTGGTAAAGTTTCATTCAAATCCATTCCGTAGTTTTTACGTGAAAGAGTAACAAACATCCATACTTACAAACTCTCGCCTTTATAATATATATATATAGGACCACAAATCTACGGCTCACGTGGTGGTTAGTTGTTAATTTCATTTATAAAATACACCTCTGCAATGCCAACGCGAAAAGTGGCCATTATACAAAAAGGCTTCTTAAAGTTGCTTTCAAAAAGCAGTGCAGTCTAAAGCAAAGCCGTGCGTGTCACAAAAATATTTTTTAAAGTGAGTTCTGGAAAACTGTGGTGGATTGTGCTAAATAAGTTCCATCTCAATTTACAAAGCGTTATATAGAAACCTCTTTTATGATGTAAGTAAAAAGGCTGAACCAAAATTGGAAAGCACTATCGATTTTGTAACGGGAATGAGGTGCTCGTCCCGGGCCATTTCAATTGATACATTTGTTAAAAATAAAAATATTGTAAAACAATATTTAAAAAAAGAAAAAAATAACATATTAAATTAAAAAAAGACATGCCCGCTGAGTTTCTTGCGCCGGTTCTTCTCAGGACGGAGGCGTAATTTTAGCGAACTGGTGGTAGAACTTTTGATTTTATTCTTTGACATTCAAAATGTATGTGTGTCCACATCTAATTTGAAATAAATAATTTGACTTTGACTTTGAACAAGTTCAAACCTTCTCCAAATCAGTTTTATATCCATCAGCCAGTTCCTTGCCGCCCATCTTTTTTTTATTTTCAAACAGATGGAGCGCCTTGTTCTTGATCCTGTGATGTTCTTCTTCCAAAGTCCTCGGCTGCACGTAGGGTCTGGTGCCGCCGCAGACCTCCTCCATTAGAGTCTCGTAGACTTCGCGAGCTTCGGCCACGGCTGAGAGGTTGTTGGCTTCTGATGTGGCCTGAGGAATTTTTGTTTTTGGGTTAAAAACTTATTGTTGAAACCTGTTGCTGCTAGATTTTTGTGCGAATGAACTTTTCCTAGTATTTGGTATTCAATATTACTTGTGCAGCGAATAGTCGATTTGTAAATTCCTAGCGACTTCCTTTTGAAAGTAATACTAACTTTGAACACAATAAAGTGTTCCTAATTGTCATTTAAATAATGGATAAAAAATGGTAATATTGTAAATGGCGGTCCACAAAAAAAGTGATGGAAGGCTTAAACTTACAGCTAAAATAGTCCTGGGTTCAGGCAACTCTGTTCCATTGAACACTTTCATGTAGGTCTTGAAGTAGAGCAGCAAATCTTTCGCCTTCACTTTCTGGCCTTCAATCAGTTTGGGCACCAAGTTCTCAGGAGCAAGCAACATCGGTAACAGCAGTTTTAGATTCTCTTTGAATTCTGGGTTTATATCTGTAAGAAATAATAGAAGAATTGTAATTAAAATACCTTTTTTATTGTGAGAATGTTAGGTGATTACCTACCGTCGCTCATTAGTTACTGCCGGAGTATTGAGGAGTCGGTACCTGACACATATCTAATAGCCACTCAACTGGGATCGGCAACAAAACTGGTTTATTTACTTTTGCCAAGTCTGTGGCAGAAACCAAAATTGAGCACAGTTCAAAAACTTGTTTTGTTTACATTTTTTAATCGTCTCATATTTTATGGTGAAAATATATTTTTGCTGATAATGCAATACAGCGTCATATAATAATAGAGATTTACAAAAATTTACGGTTTAATTAAAAATCGAAATTAAAAAATATTGGAAAAAAATGTTTTTAAAAAGAGGCTCAAACACGGTATTGATTCCGAACGAAGTTCCCAGTTTCGCCATCTAACGAAAAGTGACATTCCCAGTTGAGTGGATATTAGGTACTAGGTACCTATGCGAGTTTTTGTAGGTTTAGCTAATTTTTTTATTGAAAACTGTTTTTCATTTGGTTGTGGGATTATAAATTTTTATTTTTATGGAATTACTATGGTTCACCACATTTATTTAACAAAAAGTGTGTATTCCAATACCATGTTCACATAGAAATACCTACAATCCAGCCTATATTTATTGGAACGAAGTTCCTTATCGCGCGTTGTGAAAGGGGGCTAGACGGAACAAATTCTTACGAAAAGTTGTCACGACACTTTTTTTGTTTTAAATGATTATCGCTAGATGGCGCTGTGAACAAAATATTTTAAAACACGTTCCTTATCGCGCGTTACGAAATAATTTTTACGAGATACGTTTTAATCGAAAGGAACTTCATTCTATCCAAATGTCCCGTGACCTCTCAAGTTTTGTTCTTACAATATTTATTGTTAGCAGTAACCACTGAAAGTAAACTTAACTCAATGACTCTGTACTCACCCGCTAGTTTTCCATTGAAATCAGGGTTGGTAGCGACTTTGAGTCCAGGATGCGGCATCAGGAAGCAGGCGATCTCGTCGAATATCCTCGTGATGTACTCCCTCAGGTTCTGCAGCTCTGGGTGCTGGCCTTCGTGGATCTAAACATGAGTTTCATTCATACAGACTGATACAGATTAATACGATAGTTTAAAACGGTATGCCCTGCTCTTGCACAGGCTCATGAGCTACGGTTACCATTTACCATCATATAGGCTCAAGCCTCGTTGATTGGGAACCATTAAAAGAAATGCGGCTGCGAAATATCATTAACTATTGTATAATTTCGGTACCAAACAGCTCCGCTAGTAGCCATCTTTACATTTTGAGACTCGTGCAGGAAACAATTAATTAAAATCTAGTTATGTTTCTATGAATAACAGCAATTTGAGCTCCATGAGCGACGTTAAGGCGAAAAACACCGTATGCGTCGTAGGACGTAGTAAAATATGTCAAAAATGTATGAAAATCTGTCAAATTATTCGAAAAATACGCTGAAGTGCACACGCTGCCGCTAAATCCTAAGCGTCGCAGTGCGCCAGAAGCATAACTTCAATTCAAATGATGACGTTAGCAACTCTGCTTCTAAAACTAGACTTTTTAGTATATAGGTAAATATTAAATTTGCCTCCAAGGTTTTAATCTAAAGAGATTGTTACCTGTAATCGTTTCTTCAGTAGCTGCTGACCGCCCAACGCACCGTAAGGATGGTCGTATGGGAAACTCCAGTCTCTCACCAAGAACTGTAGTCTCTGGAACGGTCTACCAGAACTGCTCTCCTGGGCCAATTGTCCGTAGTCCGTGAACAACTGGGAATACCAATATAAGATTAAGTATTAACTCTTTACCTTCTAATTTTGGGTAACTGAGGGGAACGAAATAGGTGTAGAAATAATTGTAATGTGTAGGTATTCAATGGTTTCTTGTTATCTGTGTGGCGACGAATAATAGCGCGCGAGATCCTGAATCGCGATTACAACATTTGCAAAAATCTTCGCATATATACGACATCTGAAATCTACTACAGAGAGCTTCGGCCTGACCGCCATACACTACCTCGCCCGCAAGGAGATCTCCCTTTGGCCATAAGTCCACTGTAGATACCCACCACTCTGGCTTTGGTAAATTATACAATTTGATATTTTATTACATTTAAAACTTTTCCAGTTATGCATCCATAACCTACGCTTTTTTTACCTACTAACAGTTAGCTAGAACAACATAGTATTTAGAATTCCATAATAGTGCAATGTTATAAAAAATATATTAAACCAAAAGTCCTCTGTACATAAAACACTAAAGCAAATAATACTTTCATGTATTTTCAACGGGTTCTTACCACGATATTTAATTAATTGAGTTGTCTCGATACTTCAACGTTGTTGCAAACGTCATGATCACGAGAAGACTGAACTTCTTGAACTGAACTGAAGAAAACCGCGAGTGTCTGAATAAGTTTATAACTAAAGCAAATATGTAAATGTAAACGGTCACCTGTAAATGCTGAAGGTCGTCTTCTTCTATGTTCTGTGAGAGGTTGTAGATCTGAACTGATGATATGAGCGTCGAGAGAGCGAACACCGTCGCGTTGTCTCTTACTGTTGATTCGCTGTCGAATGTTCCTTGAGTATCCATTAGTAATATTACCACCTGGAATTATTTACAACACGATTTAGAAACGAATTTCTAGATAGATATGTACAGGAATCACCGGATTATATTTTTTTCTGTTAACTAAAAACCTCAACAATTTCAGTATAGGTACCTACCTACCACGATACTTTTCATCTATTTAATTGTAAAGTCAATACAACAACTCGTAGCACTCAGGAAATACCAAGAAAAAAACAATTCTAGTAAGAAATTATAAAATGTGACAGAGCGGACCAAAAATACGGTTTAAAATGAAATTGTTAAAGTTCTAAAACGCGATTTCGTGTTTTCTTACAAATATGAAGTTTTAATTACAATCAAACGGTTTTAGCGATGTATTTCCTCAATAATTATCATCAAATAATCAATATTAACCTTCTCTCCATTCTCCAATGTAGCTTTGAAGGGTTGTGACCACAGCAGCAAGCCTGTGGTCTCCCTCTCGGAACCTCCTCGCCATTTGAACCCTTCTAATGGCTCGTCTTCTGCACCGATCCATTCTCCGCCACTGTCACCTTGGACGTACTGAAATATGAAAAATATTGTCACATACAAAGCACAGTAAGAATGTGCCTTCTATTTAAGAAAAAAGATCCAAAAATATACGTTAAGCATGATGGTAGTGGAAGGCGATGCTCGACTTCTGCGAGGCCACCATCTCGCAGAAGCAGGTGGCGGGGGCTGAGAGAGAGAGGCTGTACGCCGCTCTCGACTTGCCAACCCGCCGCCGTCGAGCAGGGGGCCGGAACCGGGATCTCGCCCGGATTCTGGCCCCCTAAGAGTTTCGGGTCCCCAACGCATGCGAGTGCGAGCGGGGACCCAAGAAGGTGCCGTGTCTCGCTCAACACGCCCTTAGCGCTAGAGCATCCGGGGGATGGTAGACCGCGCTCCCCGACCCACGCTGGTTCTGACCCAGCGGGGTATTCCGCGGGAGGGTGACACGCGGTCCCATCTTGGCGGGCTTCGGAAAGCCCGCCGACCGAGAGAGCCGGTGGCCGTATTCGCCGGCGGCTACCGGTTCGGCGTCCGGGGACGGAGCGACGGGAAAGCATGCCGATGGCGTAACGCGTCGCGCCGTCCCTCCAAACCCCGTGCTGGGTTCTGGCCTCAGCCGGGGTTCGGACGCTGAGTGTGAGCGGTTGGAGGTTTTAGTGAGGTTCAACTCCCACATACCCCGCCCGCGGGGCGGGCGGGGATCCGGTGATTTCCACCAACTTAAAAAAAAAAAAAAAAAAAAAAAAAGCATGATGGTAGTCGGCTAATAAAAATAACTTTTACTCTATTTAGATAGCAAGTTCACAGTTGACTACCTCAGTAAAGTTAGAAAACCGTAAATAAAAATAAAAACTTGAGAGGTGTCATGGGACACCCGAATAGAACGAAGTTCCTTTCGATTAAAACATATCTTATATGTTTTTTTCTAACGTAACGCGCGATAAAGAACGTGTTTTAAAAGATTTTAATCACAGCGCCATCTAGCGATAATCATCTAAAACAAAAAAAGTGTCGTGACAACTTTTTCATAAGATAACGCGCGATAAGGAACTTCGTTCCAATAACTTTTTCTTCAAATATTATCACACTTAATGTCGCATCTATTTTACAGCGAAGTAAGTTAACCTAACCTTGTGTTGCAAATATCTTAAGAAGAAATCCAGTAAGAACGACTTTCCTTTCCGGAAAGCTCCGGCGACTGAAATTATGACCACGGCTCTGTCTTTAATGTCCTCTCGAAGCAGTAGTGCTGTGAGTGCTTCTTCATCCAGTGTGAAGGTGTGCTCTGGAGCAGGGACTACCACTTGGATCCCCCAACCAGATTTCAAGGTTTCTGTTTGGTCTATCGTTCAACAATAAAGATTAGTACCATATATATTCTACACCAGAATATGTACATCATTCCTCATATCCTGGTCCTTCTACTTAAACATTAAGATTAAGATTAATAATATTTATTCAGCCTGAAATTTACAATGTAATATACAATTAACCATTAGATCTCCACACTAGGTCAAGCCTGTCTCGTGGAGATCTTACTAATACATTTATCAGTCGAATTAACCATTTGTATCGAAACCAATTTACAAACAGAAAATAACTTCTTAGTGGCCATTGGTCTCTTCTCTGAAACTTAATTACGTAGATTTTGGTATCAGAATATCATAGTCGCCGAAGATGGACGCAGAAATGAGACGTAGAAAACGCTATGTTAGTTTTCTTACGATTCTTTTGAGTCGTGGTCCACCACGTTTTTCGATTCTAATAGACTTTGAAAAGTCGTTGATCATAAAAACGTAAACACAGTAAACTTCACACAATATAATACAGAAACCATCTTATCAACTATAGCTATACTATTTAATGGTATAAGATTCAAATTTTAATGCCTATGCTGTCGTGTAAATAAATAACATTAGCATATCGTGTTGGCGTAGTATGAATATTTTAATGTTTTTTTATGCCCACGGTACGAAGGTTCAAAATTATCATAATGTTAACAACAATCGGCTACTGGTATGCTAGCATTAACTAATGTATAATGATGTCAATCGGTCATTGGAAAGTCAACTTAAAGATAATAGGTGTAATGTTCAATTTGTAATACATGACTTTAATTACCAATTAAACTGAAATATTTTTAGATTAGGTGATAGCAAGTTGTTGCAACGGTATCGTATGCTTTAAAATTAGAGATTGGGCACGAATTTAGCTATAAATTTTATTATTTTTGTAACATAAATAGCTATTAAAATTTAAGCACCTTGTTAGTTTAAAACTTGCCTGCCTTGAGACATAGCACTTGAAATTTAGCCGTAGAGTAAGATGGCTGCCTGAGTATGACAACAGGGTCTTCAGATGAGAAGCGAGCAGTTCAAGCAAGCACCAATATAATTATTAAACTTATCAAACTGTATACGAATTAGTGAATCTAAATTTAGTTATTACTTTGGCTTGTTGTTGTTAATCAGCGCTCATTTGCCCACATCTGATTCACAGCTGATATTTAACACAGATTTCAACCAATCCTACGCAGAATATCCAGGAAAAACACAATAATATATCACAAAAAACAACTCACTGGGCATTTTCGTTCTTCAAAACACAAGTTTTAATCAATAAAATGATTTAAAAACATTAAAATGCGTATAATGTGCGCTTCGGCCGTGTTCTCACTCGCGTGTGGCGTTTAAGGTCATGTATGATGTCAGACACTACTTCCATTTACGATGTCATAATCCAGGCAAACTCGGAGGCTGTCCGGATCTCGTCGGACTTGTTTAATTGTGACTCATAAATGAAATCACGAATATTGGAAACATTTTTGGGCGTTTATTTATTCGTAAAAACTTGTGATAAAGTCTAGACGGCGTATCTACTAAATCGTTTGCAAATTGTATTAACATGTTTTAAAAGAGGGCGAGAACTGTTTATGGCAGGAGGTTTAATAGTGTATCTTAATTATGGGAAGGTTTCTGAGCGGCGGTGACCACTTACTATCAGTTGAGAGTATTGAAGGGTACACTCTACTTAAGCGTAACGGTCGATTTTACGGACAAGACGAAGACATTTACATATATCGTATAATCTAATTAAGGCTCATAATACGACTACAATAAGGTTCATTTTCCACCATCCAGTTTTAGTGAGGGTTGTTGTCGAAAAGTACCTACTAGGGATATTAAGAATGTCGATTATTATTGGACATTCGCGAATGTGAATTTTTATTTTCGACCTTTTCAACCGACGGTTCAAAGTTACTAGATCTACTAGAAAGGGAGGGTTCACTTACGTCCCCCCACCGAATAATTGAAGACCCCCCACAAATTATCTTGAGAACTGGAGGTCGTAGACCCATCGAGTTTGGGCTCATTTAAAAGAGAATTTAGTGGCCTTTACTTACCCCTCACTACTAACCACTCTTCGGAGGAGACCTGAGCTCAGCAGTGGGCAGTAATGGGTTGTTACAGTACAGTACAGTACTTAGACATTATCCGATTTCCTATACACGCACGCTACATCCATGCACTTTTATTGCATGTTTTTTGCAAATGCGAATCTTTCAAAACATGCGAATGCGAATATACACACTAGCTGTTGATACATCTTTTATAAATAGATTTCCTTAACAAGTTTTCCTCTTCCGTTATATGCAGTGGTATTGTTACAAACTGTATATAAATTGAAAAAAAACTAAGATTTAAAACAAGACCGTAATTCAACACGCAATTTTTTTTGCGGAAAGCAATCAATGTAAACTCTGCAACCTCGACATACTTAATGTTTAATTAAAATAAATTATTTAAAATAAAACAACAAACATCCAACAATAAAATATATTTACGAAAACATTTTCTTTACAACACTACTATAATTCTCGTTTATCCTTTCAATGATCGGTTTCAAATGTCTTGAATGCTGCAGAGCCGCCTTTTCATGAGGTGTTATTTGTAAAACTTGCTGGATATCTGTCCATGCTTCTATGTACATTTCTAGACCGGTGTAAGATAGAGATCTTCTGTATAGTGCTTTGACATTCTGTGGTTCATGTTTGAGAGCTCTGTTACAAAGATCTAAAGCCGCTTCGTATTGTTTGTACTGGAGCTGACAGTGGGCGAGGTTGTTGTATAGTTTTATCTGGAAGTGAAGTGTGGTTTCTATTAAAATCTATGCACAGCACAGTAGCACAGAAATAAGGTGTTCAAGGTCATATCAGTACCATTTATTGTGATTTCTAATTAATATGTTTTATTTTAATATTGTAGAAAACAATCTAAAAAAAATAGACCGATATATTATAATACAAAAAAAACATACATACAGAGTTTTTTTGTACCAGTTCTTTTAAGGATGGTGACAAAAAAAAACTTGAGAGGTGTCAAGGGACACCCGGATGGAACGAAGTTCCTTTCGATTAATTAGATTTTCATTTCTTTTCAAAATTGAAATGATTTTAATTACAGCGCCATCTAGCGATAATCATCTAAAACAAAAAAGTGTTGTGCCAACTTTTTTATAAGAATTTCCGTCTAGCCCCTTTTTGATAACGCGCGATAAGGAACTTCGTTCCAATATTTTTAAAAATTGGTAGTAGCTTTATAACATCAACAAGAATGATTTTTCATATATGTTGAAAATGATTTTTATACCTTTATCTTTGGGTACCTACATTAATTTGACCATAGTTACAAACAAATACTAAATAAAATAATGTTATACCTTAACATCTAAAATATCCACTAGTTTATCTTCACTAATGATTTCAGGGTCGATAGGTTCAATGGCCACAATCATTTTGAGAGCTTTACTGAACCTTCTAAATGCTTCTAATAATCTCTTTTCTTTAACTAACTCTATGCCTCTTTCCTGGAAAAAAAAGTCATATTTTCATGTAATAAATTATATGAAAAATTAATACAATTAATTTTTCCTATAATTAATATAATTATATACTATATAATTTTTCCTATAACTTATTTAGGTGTTTTTTGTATTTTTGTAGGTGATTTTATGAAGTTTTTTATTATGAACACTAGCTGGCCCACACAACTTCGTCTGCGTCACATAAGTAAATTTTCTCACCGTTTAAACCTTCCCTGGACTTCTACGAATATTTCAAGATTAAAATAAGCCAAATTGGTTCAGTTGTTCTCGAGTTTTAGCGAGACTAACGAACAGCAATTCATTTTTATATATGAACATAGTGATTACAGAATGTTGATTTAATGAATGTTTCCAGTAAATAATGAACATCAATATTGCATATCAGTAAAGCTTTTATGATCCAGGTTTAAATAGCTTTGAAAGTAATTTATGTGAGCATTGCCGTGCCATGCTCAACAAATTTTTGTTTCCAAAAGAGTATGACATGGACGACATTTGGTTTCAACAGGATGGCGCAACATGCCACACAGCCAACATGACAGTCGAACTTTTGGAAAATGCAAACTTTATATGGCCCACCCCTTACTTACATGTGGTATTGTAGAGGTTCAACAACAACAAATATAGTAATATAGCTTAATATGGTCCACCTAATGATAAGTGCTTGCCTCTGCTCATGAACCTCTGTATGTCCTGGGCATGTTACAGAGTAATGTATACTTATACTAAACATAAAAAGTGAATCAACTCACAGCTCACCTTATGATGTAACGAAGCCTCCATCAGCCTCTCCCAACTCCAGTCACTTATCAACTGCTCCTCAGTCACCTCTTTCAATTCCACATCACACGAGATCTCCTTCACCAGCTCCCCGTCACCGTCCCTATAAACCATGTTCACTTCACTGGTCTCCCCACAACACATTTGCTGTAAGACCAATTCGAAGTCTTTATCTATGAAGAAATCAGAGTCTCCGATTAAGACATTCCCGTCAAAATTAGAACTGAATATTCTGCTGTCGGACTCAATCTCGCATGTTCCGGAGTTATTGGTGCACGATAAGTTGGAAATGATGATTTTACAGCGGGAATCCTCGAATGGTACTATTGTGTAGTCACCCGGTGTTTTGAGTTTCTTACGAATTTCACGGTCGGGGCGTGAACTTATTATCTCTTCTTGTGACATTTTGATCTTATGACACTAAATTAATAAAGTTTTAAGTTTTTCTTTATCTCGTAATAATTTTCTAAACATAAAATCTCGTAAAACCTGTAAAATAAATAAACAAGAAATGACAACCTTTTCCAATTAGATTAGAGCTGGGTAAATGAATCGGTTTACAAGCAACACAATTGATCGATTATAAATAAAAAACAGAGGTGATAATTTAAAAATTCTAAATAAAACTGTAAGTTTCCATGGGAAACTTTATGTAAATGACTCAGGTTAAGTTTGTGTTCTGCCGTTTTATTCATTCACATCATGGGCATTCCAAGATACTTTTAAGACATCGTTTTGATCAAAGCTCTAAAGTAGCGTGTTACACAAAATCGATAATTTTTATCGATATTTTTTGTTGTTACTATCTCTAAATACATAAATTTTTGACATTGAAAATTGTTCCAAAAAATGACAACTCAAAACTTTCATTGATTTTGACAAAAAAATATGTAACAAACAACTTACTGTAAACTTTTTCTAAATTTAAATTACTTTTAAATATCTCTTTTCTGTTACAATATTTAACTCAATTACGAAAATTATAAAATTAGGTATAAATTTATAACTTTCCGGTTGCCATTTGGTAGTTTTAATCGTTAAAACGGTGATGACGTGATGAGTGATCACCAAATTCAGAGGCTGTATGTTCTTAGCTTTATTGCCTATTTTATCTTTGCGATAATGAAAAAATGAGATCGAATTTTAAATATTCTCTATAATCTGTGATTATAAATAAATTTAAAATTTGACTGAAATTTTGAGAATATTTTTAAATTATTTTGTTCAATTTTACTGGAATATTATTGTCAAATGCAAATGTGAACTAGTGTTATCAGTGATCTTAAAAAATCAAACAATAGAGAAGAAATTACAAAATAAAACTAACTAAAAACACCTAACCAAAATACGTAAACAATAGTAAGTTTGCCTTGTTAATTCATTCAATACATAAGCATTTTAGAGACTTTATAAGGAAAAAATTACAAGTTTTTAAGTTACATAACCTATAAAATCGATTTCATAACTGATAAAAACATAACCTAGAAAATCAAATGTGATAACAAGATTAGCTCTATCTTTTACTATGCTATCCTTCAGCTCATTAAGGATTTGATAGCAGTAAAACTAAAACTAAAGATATTGTATTCTTGTCAAGGTAAAACTTCCTTAAATTTTGAATTCAAACTTAAAAAATCTTTTATACCTTTATACCAAGTACTGTATTCGGTATATGACATTATTTCTTTTATACAACAGAAAATCATTCTCGTTTAATTTCTAAAAAATAATTAGGTCACTGCTAAAGGACATACTTATTTTTTTTTTTATTTAATACTGCCCCAATCGTGCGTGGAATGTACCGCACACTGATTCCGCCAATGTCGAGTGTTAAAGAGACACTTAAATTACACTTAATTTTATCCACCAATGTTATCAACAATAAGCTCAAAATAATAAACTGCAATGAATTAAAATTGCCTCTTTTCTTTCAGTAACAATGACATTATTGCTGAAGAGAATATGGCGGAATGCATTACGGAACACTCCGGTCAAACAATCAACCGTACGAGTCAGAAGTTTGATGACAGGATGTAATTATTTATCATAATTTATAGAAATATAATATAAATCAAAATAATGTAGTTGACAATAAAATTGAGCTACAGGTTCCAGGTTTTAAAATGAACTGTTGGTAGTTGTAATACACCAAATCTTTATTTTCCGAGAACCTTTGAACTTGACTTTACTATTAAATGGTTCTCTTAAGGAAAACATTGTGAGAACCTGTGTATTGGCAGAATGTTTATTTCCAAAAATAAAGATCTTACAGCAGATTAAATTCAAACGTCATTTCTCAACTGGTATTAAAGTTCATATTGCTAGTAATTACAAATACTACCCAATCTAGATAAGGTAAGCTGTAATACTTACGATGCAACAAAACAACTATATTCATATACTTTACAAATAGTCACATCCTATGGTTAAGATTACGAATAATATACAAATAATAATTTTATTTTTAAATATAAAACTAATGTACATAAGGAGTTCAACAATGGCCCCCGCACTAGGCTAGGCCTGTATCGCGGGAGGCCGTAAGGACTGTACAATTATAGGTTTAGCAGACCGCTAACAAGCATAAAACAATAATATAAAAACGATGTAACAATGTAACGATGAAATTAAACTTAGCATTACAATAACAAGTTATTTAGGGATAGTCAAAATTGATTCAGTACAATCGTAATCAAGCGTCAGAAGCCACCTGCGGACAGCACTTTTAATTTTGAAGATTGAAGAAGAGATATATCATTAGTCTGTAGTAGTTTTATATAACTAAATCAATATCATAAACCTTCCAGCATCAGAAGTAAAACCCCATAAAACTCAAGACACTACAATGCTGAGTTTGAAGACTGCTCTAACATACTCCGACATTCTGCGTCTAGTGCAGGCTAATCTACCACAAATGACACATCGACACATGTTGCAAGCGTTTAGAAGTCTTTTCCAACTACAGAAAGCTAGCAGGTATTTGTGTTTTACAATTTAAGATTTAAGATACAGTTGAGCAATTGTATTTCCCCAAAGTTTCAGACTTGCACAACTTTAATACCCGGAACAAACACAAGCTTGCTTTACCAGCAACTCGTTTACGCAAAATCAATAAATCATTTGTGAGTTTGTCGATATGCCTTTACAACAAGATTCCACTTAACGTTCAAAGTCTAAATACGCATACATTTAAAAAAGTTGCGAAAAATCGTTTGTGCAGTAAAGCTTATTATACAATTAGTGATTTTCTAGATGACTGCACTAAGTGGGAATGAAGCTTTCGTTTTAGGTCAAATATGTAACAAAAAATTGTAATATTGAGTTTAAAAGATAAAAAAAAAACAGAAAAATAATACAAAAAAAGACATGCCCGCTGAGTTTCTTGCCAGTTCTTCTCAGGACAGTGGCTTTTTCTTATTCTGAACTGGTGGTAGCCTTTTGACATCAACAAGCATGATAATTTCATTGACGTTGAGAATAAATAATTTCATTTCAAATAATTTCATTTCATTTATTCTGCTTTGATAAAAACTATGTTCAAAAAAACTTGAGAGGTGTCATGGGACACCCGAATAGAACGAAGTTCCTTTCGATTAAAAGATATCTTATATTTTTTTTCCTAACGTAACGCGCGATAAGGAACGTGTTTTAAAAGATTTTGAGCGCCATCTAGTGATAATCATCTAAAACAAAAAAAATAGTCGTGACAACTTTTCGTAAGAATTTTTGCCCCCTTTCATAACGCGCGATAAGGAACTTCGTTCCAATAACATTCGGGAATGCGAATGTTATTGACAAAAATCTTACGAAAAGTTGTCACGACACTTTTTTTGTGTTAGATGATTATTGCTAGATGGCGCTGTGATCAAAATCTTTTAAACACGTTCCTTATTTTTGTTTTAGATGATTACCGCTAAATGGCTCTGTGATCAAAATCTATTAAAACACGTTCCTTATCGCGCGTTACGTTAGGAAAAAAAAAAGATATCTTTTAATCGAAAGGAACTTCGTTCCATCTGGGTGTCCCATGACACCTCTCAAGTTTTTTTGATAAGACAGGGAAGTGGACCAATGAGAACGGTTGGTTGGTGACATGGTAGTTAGCGCCAGTTACATTAATCTTCTTCCAACAGATACGACAACTCCGACGAACTGATCAAGGATCCAGGATTCGGTGTGCTCTGTCAGAACTTCAACAAACACGCTCGTCAGATTGACGTGAATGAGGCCATCGAAGCCATCAAAATCCTATCCTACCTTGGAGTCCCCGTTGACAGTCTAATCCTACAAACACTATTCCAAATCATAAGATCAGAAATAAACGAGATAGGCATACGGCAGATAATGTTTTTAGACTTTATTTTACACCGATTTAAAGAGAAGAATCATTTAATAGACGCTCTCAAAATGGCGTTACCTCTAGCTTTCCAAATACACTTGCCCCTCGAACTAGATAATGATGACATGCAGTTGCTAAAGGAGATGCTAGCTTATTCCTGTCAACACAATCTGCCTGACAGATGCATAAATAACGTTGTCACAGGACTATTATTGCATGATCAAAATATGGACACGAACAGTGCAAAATCGATCATTACATATTTGAGTAACGTGAATTGCACAGAAGAGGTGTATCCAACTAGATGTCAGTTGCTGCAGATTTGTTTTGGTGTCGTGGCCGAGAATGTTGATGAGTTGACGTACAGTGATGTGCTGAGGTTGGCTGCGAGGTTGAAAACTCGTATAATGGATAAGCACCCGGAGTTCTATCATGAAGAGCTGATGGATGCGCTCGCTGGCTATGTGGTGAAGAATGAGATGGACTTTGAGAAATCTTTGCTCGTTGCCAGGGTTCTGTCGAGAATCGTGAGTATTTTTTTATTACTGGTCTACAGGCTTGAAGATTATGTAGGATGATCAAATAAAAGAAACACGTAGTCTAAAATTTCGCTATAACTACGGCCGACCGCACGACGTAGGCGGTGCTGAATAATGGTACGCGTGGTATTTCGTCAATTTTAAAATTAAAGTAATTTGGAATTATTTTTTTTTATTGCTATGTAGGCAGACGACCCAACGGGCCATCTGATCGTAAGTGGTTACCGTCGCTCATAAACTTCTGCAATGTCAGGGGACATTGAGGGGTCGCTACCTACGACCTAACTTTAAGGACCCTCTTTAAGCCTCGTTTGAAGAAGGACAAGTCATAGCGTTCTGGGAATACCTAAGAGGGATTTTTTTTATACACTTACACACCACTATTAAAAAAAAAATTGGTTGCCTGTAAAGTCGGTATACGGGCGGAAGTTTTACGTGACAACGACTCGGGCATGGTTAGCCCGCCTAAGAGCGAGAGAGACAGACATAAAAAGTGTAAAGCACGCTTGCCTCTCACTCGCTCTCATTGTGAGCGCATAACGTGAGCGGAGCGTAACGCAGTTTCTTGAAGTGTCACCCGGCAAACCAATTTATAAGACGTTGTCACGTCAAAATATATTTTGTACATTCCAGGCACACACTCACATGGGCCTCATAGAATACATATGTGACCTGGCCGCATCAGAACCCACAACTTTATCCGAATGTCGAACCAACATACTATTCGGATTCATCAACTGCCTCTCCAACTCAAACTACATCCCCCCTCCGAAGCAATGGCAAGAAATCCACAGGCAAATAACTTCGAACACAATTCTAGACGGGAAAGGTACAGCTTTACCGTGGGTAAAAACCTGTCTAGAACTAGCTTCTCTAGGAATCTACGAAGACAAAATATTAAATAAAGTGTTCACAAAAGATTTTATCAGTGATTATTTGAGTAAAGATTACAATAGAGTGTTGGATTATATGCAGTTGTTAACTTTGTATGTGGCTGCTAATAGTTTTCACGGTGTTGAGTGTGAGGTGTCTAATGAAATAGTGGAGAAGGCGATGGCTGTGTACCCGCTGTCCGGGATGACTGATGATGTGGGGAACCATTTGGGTATGGGGTTGGGTGGATCGGAGTATGTCACAAAGAATGTTATCATGCCCTGTGGAATTATTACAGGTAATTTTTATTGCTTTTAAATTGTGTTAAATATTTAGAAAAGAGGTTGTTACACCTTTGTTGCTAGGTTCCTGGATTTTTTCGACGATTATAACGACTGAACGTTAACGCGGGAAATTAGCAAGAAATCTCGTTTCCGTTCTGTTATAATCATAGAATTATTACATCTGGGATGAACATCATGAACAACAGAATTGTGGCGACCAATAGCGCGCGAGATCCTGAATCGCGGTATTGACATTTGCAACGTTTGACGCATATTATACAACATCTGAAATTAAACAGTGGGGCTTCGGCCTGACCGGGCATACACTATCCCGCTCGGTCGGAGGTCTCCCTTTTACCTAATACCCACAGAATGAAGCCATTTTAAAATACACCGATCGTGTGTAACTACAAGACATTCTGAATCAACATCAGTTTTAGGTAAGGTTTTATTGATGTGCTAAATGTGTCATTGGTACACTCTAACGCCAGATAGTTGAGTTGTTACACACGATTGGCGTACTTTCAATTGGCTTCATTCTGTTGATTCCAGGTGTAATAATTATATGGTTATAGTATAGTCGAAGAGTGTTTTGATATATTTTCAATCTTATCTACAAGTGTTTAAAGACGATTATGGCTTGCTTGTAGTCCTAAAAATGTTAGACTAATAATTGACAGTTAATAAAAATGCTTTCCTTCCACAGACTTATTAATATGTCTCAAAGCTGGTTATCCAGTCAAAATAGAACGAAATAGTAAAGAAACCAAGGTGCCGTTTGATCAGCTAAAATTACCAAAGGATTCAATTTTGTAAGTATAAAATAAAAAAATATTTTATATAATAACCATATAACGTTCTAGTTTCTCTGCAGCTGTTTAAACCTTTAAACATTTCGTAAAATATTTGTCTGTTTTCATCTACACAGTTAAAGTAATGACGTCTTATACAGGGTGGAGTTTTCGAACAGGGTGCGTTTGAAAAATCCTAGGGACATCATTATTTCGAGTACTTTCCCTGTAGGGCGTTTGAAAATTACACCCTGTATATTGCCATTGAATCGTGTTTTAATTATACAGGGTGAAATTCCAATTTAAAAAATAATAAGCTCAGTTCATTTTTTATTCGTCATATTCAAACCTCTTTTCAGAGTATGCATTCTAAACTTCAAAGAAGGTTGCTACTCCATGAACAGTAATCGTCTTAGAGGAAGCTTCAGATTACTCCTCGATATTTTGGAGCACCACGGCTACGCAGCGGTCGGCGTCAACGTGACCAGGTGGATGGAGTTACCAGGACACGAGCGGACGCCATATTTAATCCGAGAAATCGGATACAAGTGCGGGGAAATAGGGATAAAACTGTCCGCTACTTGATGGTGGAAACAAAATTTTAAATTGTGATCTCATTTGACATTGTGTGAGGAGGAAATTGTGGAGTGAATTGTTGACAGTGAAATATATTTTATAGAGTATTTTGTGTTTTATTTTAAAAGAATGATGGTTAAAGGGAAGGACTTGCGGTACCGAATCCTGTTGCAACATTTTTTATGACAATCTAAAAGGATGTTATGTTGCGTTGGGTCATACAAAAAGTATGAGGCGATTCCAAACGTGTACTTTGCTCAGCGGCCCGCGTTCGTAAACGCACTTCTATAGCTTAGCTTCTCGTTTAATTAGGTTTTGTATGGTGGGAGGTAAGTGGCGGCTTCTCTTTGCAAAGGTCTATGGTTAATGTTATACAATCGGTGGGTAATCTATATAGGTGGTCCGCTCTTATGGTATCTAAGCTAATACCTTCACACTTAGGTTCAACCGTCCAGACTTTGCGGCTTATATTTAAACTGTCTGTAAAATATTACATCTTCAAGAACATTAAATTAGGCTGTTGAAAAATGCTTTGCCAATTGAGGTAGTTGACAGTTAACCGGCGATGTACTGTCAATTTATGTTTGATTGATGTTTTTGTTTACATTCGTTATCAGCAAACAGTAACTGTATTTAATAGTTTAAACAGAATTATTATATACTTACGCATCCTTTGACCAACGTGACCTCATAAACTAGATAAAAGTTAGTCATCGGACA
Source organism: Trilocha varians (assembly GCA_030269945.2). Taxonomy (NCBI): domain Eukaryota; kingdom Metazoa; phylum Arthropoda; class Insecta; order Lepidoptera; family Bombycidae; genus Trilocha; species Trilocha varians. The sequence continues at coordinate 645,030 of AP028273.1, read as the reverse complement.
CACTTATAAGCAACAACGCATTTTAATATCAGTTATTATAATGCTATACTAGTGTTCAAACGATTCTCAACATGTTGAGTTTTATGATAGTTTTGGCGTTAATAAACGCCTGTAATTGTGAATATGGGTATGTTTTGTGGTCGGGGAGCAAGCCTGCAGTTACGGTGACGGAATATTACGCTGATATACCCGATGTTTACGTAGCAAAGGCGACTTACAGCAATGACATAAATATTACTGGGTAAGTGCTGGTTTTTATAATTTATTTGTTAGCTAATGAACTAGTTTACTTGGAAACCAGTAAATAATGCGAAAAACAAAGCTTTATTTATAAAAAAATGTGAAAGTGTGGGTAGACTTAATTTATTTTAAGAATAAATAATCAAAACTAATATTTTCCAATCACAGTTTTTAAATGCGGTAGATAACGGCCTCTCTTTGCCCTGGCATTGCAGAGGTTCATGAGCGACAGTGACCGCTTACCATCAGGTGGGCCGTATGCTCGTTTATCTACCTTGCAATAAAAAAAAATATATTTGGCCTTTGTTTGAAATATTACGACCCATTTTGTGTACACACACAAATGCTACATAGTTACATACTAATGTAACAGAATGAAATATTTTAATTATTTCTGTTTTCTAATGAATCATTACTTGGTTAAGCACATAATCTTAGTCTGGCTGAAATATAAAATCTTGAGTACACAAAATCCATATTTTATCCCTTCAATATGTCACTATCCAACAGCTGGGCGTTCCTCGAGCTGCACACATCCCGAGACGCCACTGATGAGATGCAGGCATACTCGGCAGGCTTCCTGGAAGGTTTCCTCACTCGTGATCTAATATGGATGCACTGGCAAAATGTTCTTAAAGGGTAAACTTTACAATCTATACAAGTACATAAAATATGATTGTCTTGTTATAATAAATTGACATTCCATTATTTATAAATTATAATGAAAACAACAGAACAAACACTTTTACTGACTGAGAGACTGATTTTCAGGACATTTATCAAACATGTACTAATGAGTAACTTAGTCCAGCATTTTTTTTGGAATACAATATTTTCTCTCTTTGTAATACATACAAAGTTGCGTGGGACAACTTATATGTACTATATTGTTTGATCTTCTAACTAAACACCCCAACTCTCTTGTTGCTGAGCTGCTTGACCAAGCGGGAGGGACCAGCAGATTTAAGCGGCGACGTTGTATTTTTTAATTGGGTCGTGTGACAGTGGTGGTCACAATCAAATCATTCCACTCACCACTCATTTATTTATGGTCTAGCGACCGATCGTAAAAATATATTAAAAAAAAAAAAATAAACATAGATAAAAATGGTAGGCACAGAACAATGGAAGTTATGATTAGAGAATATCATATATTTTAGTTCTGTTATGGATTTTCCTATCTCTGATTAGATAGTGCAAGAAATCCCCAAGCATTGACCTCTCCATTGCACTCTGGCCGATTCTTTTCTGATAAGGCCTATTGAAGGCACAGTACAACAATCATGAGTCATCATTGCATCTATAACACTATCTGTAACAGTCAGTCATACTAAACTATAAATTATTATATGTACAGGGTGATGTTTTAGAGAGTGTACATATTGCAGGAGGGTGATGAGTACTCTGTTCTAATACGGAATATTACAAAAAATAGGTAAAATTACAAAATATTTTTTTTTTTACATCTAAATTCGACAAAACTACCTCAAACATAAACAATTTCAGCTTAAAGAGTGTTGACTAATGACCTCTAGGAATCTCGCGCACCCCACACCTCCGCCACACCCATCAGCTGTCGAAAAACCATCATTTTGCAAGAATTTTAGATTTTTTTAAGTTGCGATTACTAAGGCATTAAGCCATATTCTTTGGTAATAATATTTTTACTGGTCGTATATAACCATCAGCTACCATGACCTTTAATTTGTACCCTCACTAGGAAATCACCCTGTATAGAAAAAGAAGCATCATATTATCATCTTTCATACAATCAGATCATCTTTTCTTAGGCCTTTCTCTCCTCATAGTCTATTTCCTTTTACAGTTATCATTCAGCTTGTTACATGATTCCTTCTCATCGCATTATCAGCATTGGCTGAAAGAAGTAACTTAAATAGCTGTTTACGTAGCATAGGTCTAGACACAAAAAAAAAAAAAAAAAAGGACACCGTATAGTTATGGGATACTGAAATATTGGTTATTTTAAATGAAATAAGAATATGTTCTGTAAATTTTCAGTTATTGCTACAACAAAACAGATGTCTGTGCATTGATTGAAGATTATTTGGATAAAAATGAAGATTACATTGCAAACATGGTGCAGACAAATCATAATGATCCATACTGGTATCAGGTAATTTTAGTTAAATCATTATTTAGTTTTGAAAAAATTAGGATATCGCGAGCTTCAAGCTCTATGGGCGTAATAAACAAAATTGCGAAAAGAAGTTTTTTTTTTCGTCCCCGAGATTTTGTTTATACCCACTTAAGTCCTGAAGCTGCGATATATTTGTGAAGGAAAAGTAATGAATATTTTGTACTAGGTGACCCGCGCAACTTCGTCTGCTTTACAAAGGGGTTCAAAAATTGTAGCCTATGTGTTATTCTGATGTATAAGCTATATTGTGGTAAAGTTTCATTCAAATCCATTCAGTAGTTTTTACGTGAAAGAGTAACAAACATACATCCATACATCCATCCATACATACAAACTTTCGCCTTTATAATATTATTATGATTAGTTGATGAAGAAAACAAAACAAAAAGTTTAAAAGAATTTCAAAGGGACATTTAACCCACTTCAGTTGAAGAAGATTAATATGTAACCATCCTGTATAAAATAATTTTATTGGTGTTAATTCTACAACAATTAACTTTACTCTAATGCAAAATTATTAGCTTACATTTTTCTTTACCAAATGAGTGAAAAGATGTTTTTTTAAATTCACACTATTTTTTATCATAGGTTAAACTATACTACATACAGCTGGAAGGTTTAGCAGCTGGTTACAATGATGCCACAAAGAACTGTCACGAGTGGCTCACTGTCAGGGATATAATGTGAGTTTAAACAGTACTTTACCTACCTTATATAGGTACAATCATTTTATTTATTATTTATTTAATAAGCACACAATACACACTACAAGCTAATACACAAATATATAAACTAAAGTAGAATTAAAAAGATCTGGCTTGCAACGTAAGCCATGTGCGCAATGCAAAACAAAACAGAAGCGTGTACAAGTACATTTCAAAAATAAACTTTAAACTAATTATCCTGATTAGTGTATGCTCGTAATCAAAAGGATTTAAAAACCTTTTGCTTGAACGTTACATTAAAAACTAAAACCTTTTACCGAACTTTGACTGAGGCTAAACCCCAACATAGGCTTTTGCAAGGCTGAACCTACGCACTACAGCATTCTTTACCCTTCCATCCCCACTATTTTAATATTAAAAATTAATTACTTGTTTATTATTTATGTTTAAATGTAATAGCTGCTATGTTCATCACTGTACTGTACTGTACTGTACTGTACCAACCCATTACTGCCCACTGTTGGGCTCAGGTCTCCTCAGAAGAGGGTTTAGGCATAGTCAACCACGCTTGCCCAGTGCGGATTGGGGACTTCACATATCTTCAAAGGATTTTTAGAATCCTTTTCCGACATGCAGGTTTCCATGCTCAAATCAAATCAAAAAACATTTATTCTGAGCGCAAAAATAAAAACTTATATCTACAACTTAAACTCAAAACAAAAAATGCCCAGAAACGGTTTCCGGCTCAGCAATGCCGCAGTAGCCATAAAATGACGGAACTGCGACGCTGTTCTTCCGCCGGCACCAGACGTACACGTTGGCTCACCACATAAGACTCAAATTTCAAAATTATCGTTCAATTCCAGTTGGATCAACATGCTAGGTGATTTAGATGACGTTGCCTTTGCCCTCACCCTGCCTAAAGAAACACCCGAAGGCCTGATGTTCGGGGAACATTGTTCTGGGCTTGTGAAGCTGTTACCGGATCTGTCGGACTTGTACGTGTCACAGGTCACTTGGAACAGGTAGGTGAAGGTTTTTTTAAATAAATATCTTTACAGATTGGCTGAAATGGAAAATTTCTAAAAAATTTTTTTTTTTATTTGTGTGGTTCAATAATTCTATGTGTTTAACTAAATTAAATAACTTCGGCTCTATTTATGCGTACACTGTAAACACTATTGACAATTTCTAGGTCTTCATCAGCTTATAGACGTCCACTGCTGGACATAGTTTTTAGCCAGTGGTGTTGTGATAAATTGCACATAAATCTTTTTCACACCGTTAAATGTGTATCGTTATAATCCTTAACCAAATTGAACATTTTGTTATCAAGGGTATTTATGTAGAAGTTAAATACTTTTCTTTAATTCCAATCGGACATTTCGTTGAGAAAATATCACGAGTATAAAAACGCACAACGACATAGCCCGAAGAATTGCATCTTTGAAGTGGCAATGGGCAGGACACATTGTGCGAAGAACGGATGGCCGATGGGGCCGAAAAGTTCTGGAGTGGCGACCACGAACCGTTAGGCGCAATGTTGGTAGACCCCCCACAAGATGGACCGACGACCTGGTCAAGATCGCGGGAGGTCACTGGATGCAGATGGCGCAGGACCGGTCGATGTGGCGAAGTTTGGCGGAGGCCTATGTCCAGCAGTGGACGTCTATAGGCTGATGATGATGATGATAAAAACGCAAAGATTTGGTACGCACGCCGCGGTGCACTACAAAAATATCGCGACGGCATCGCAAGTGCTGTCTGAACCTCCTTTGTGACGCAGACGAAATTGTATAGCAATAAATATAACGTAAACTATTAATTGTTTATTTCCAGCTATCAATCAATGCTTCGTTTCCAAAAGATGTACGTCCTCAACTACAAAATGTCGCCGAACAGTAAGACCGTGATACCGGGCAGGAAGATGTCTCTCTCATCCTACCCTGCCTTCATACAGGTACGTAACAATACATAATAATAGCTCTTGTTTATACAGGGTGGATCTTTGGACCAGCTGACGTGGGGTGAATGACCTGTCGAAATACAACTTAGAACCACTTTTATTTTTGGAATTGGTTACTTATATTACGCATATAAGTAAAAATATTATAACCAAGGAATATATATGAAAGCGCAGTAATAGTGTGTTGAGATGCAATGACGCTGCAAACAATCGATCCACCCACTTGGTCTGTCAGGAATGACGTCACAATGTCCTCTTGAACACTCGATGATCCATACTTTTGAATAAAAGATTCAAAATAACGAGCTTTAACGGTTTATCACTTTTACATCCGAGAGGTCCGTTCGCCTCGACAATTCAAACACGAATCCCCCGTAATAGCGGCCAACGCCTGTATATATAGCAAGTCTCCACTTCCAACTACCCGCACGGTGAATGTCGGTGAATAGGTTGGTTTCCCTTGTTATATCACCCCGTCAACTCCGCTATAGTGACCATAACAACTGTCACTCTTGTTAAAGTCATTTGTCATACGCGCCGACATATAAATAGTATAACGGCTTAGTAAATGTCAATGTAATGTGTTTTAGTCAATGTTGTCCATACTTAAAAAAATCAAGGGACAATTATCAATACATAGTATAAAACAAAGTCGCTTTCGCTGTATGTCTGTATGTATGCTTAGATCTTTAAAACTACGCAACGGATTTTGATGCGGTTTTTTTTAATAGATAGAGTGATTCTTAAGGAAGGTTTGTATGTATAATAAATACATAATATAGTAGAGAAACACTGATAAATTTAAAGGTTTCTAATGTGATGTCGTAAATAAGCACGTTTTTTTGCGCTTATATTGCAAACGCTGGCTGAACCCTACGAGATAGACCAAAATAATGTACTACAGTATTGTTCACCTTAAAAAGTTCAACAAAAAAGTCCGCGATGGTATATGTCTATCTCTTAGGGATAACCCAGCATAACCATTTTTATTCTTTACTAAAAAATGGTTATTTACGAAGTGATTTTAAACAATACAGCATCAATCTTTATCCAATTAAGTACCTTAAATAAATTGTGCATTTATTATAGATCAATATGCTTTTTACAGCATGTAATTTAAGTGAATATTACCGAAGATATTACAAATTTAAAATGCAGGGTCGTAGTTGTTTGCGCCGGGCGGCGCGTGCCTATATAGGATACAATTTTTGAACCCCTTTGTAACGCAGACGAAGTTGCGAGGGTCATCTAGTTTGCTATAATTTAAAGTAGGTACATGCCTGTTTTTTATTTTTATTCCGTACTAGCTGCTGCCCGTGACGTCGTCTGCGTGAACTCTATAACACGTTTTTCTTTATCCCTTTTTTCGCAAAAGGTAAAGGCCTATGTTCTTTCTCAGGGTCTAAAGATTGTCTGTGCCAAATTTTATCAAAATCGGTTGAGAGGTTTAAGCCGGAAAGCGTAACAGACAGACAGAGTTACTTTCGCATTTATAATATTAGTAGGGTTTAGATTAGAATATTAAATTTATCAACCTCCTTCAATATGAAACTATAAAATATCACCCTGTATAGCAGCGAAGTCTCTATATAGCTAAAACCTCGATTTTCGTAAACAAAGAAAACGTCTTTCAGAGCAGCTTATACTCAACTGTGAACCAACCAAAATTGGCGTTTGTCTAATAGTGCCATCTATAGGTGACATTTGACACTAATTGACACACAAACCTATTCTTGTGTAATGTCTTATCGGCTTCCCTTTCTGAAATTGACCCTTCATAATTGCTGTATGGTTCAGTCGACAGATGACTTCTACGTGATCTCGTCTGGTCTGGTGTCCGCGGAGACCACTATTGGAGTCAGCAACAGAACTCTCTACGAAAACGTCAAGCCAGTTGGACAGGTAAGCTGTATTCACTTTATTGGGAACCGAGCCAAAATTGGTTTGTTTATATATGCCAAGTATGTATTTGTCGGAATTAATAAGACGTCTAAAAGTATTTGTCACTTTTTTTTTATGAGAAAACAAACAGACACTTCCAAACACAGATACTAAATGGAATACAGTAAGAGACTTAGCCTTAGTATAGGTATTATTATTTTCTTCCAGTATTTGCCCATCTCTCTTGTACCTCTTGGCTTGTACCTCTAAAATGTGAAAAAGATTTATGTGCAATTTTCCACAAAACTGGCTAAAAACGGTGAAGGAAAACATCGTGGGGAAACCGGAAACATTGTTCGAAGTCATGTGAAGTGAGCTCCCTTCTTCTGTGTTTCCCGATTCTTCAAACGAGGCTTAAAGAAAGGTCCATGAGCCACCGCTTATGATCAGGTGGCCCGTTAGCTCGTCTGCCTACAAGATAATAAAAAAGTCTGCAATCTGCATTGTGGTCGTGTAGTTGAGTATACCTCTCTCTACTGAGTAGACCTGAGCCCAGCAGTGGGTAGTACAGTACTGCGGTCCATTTCAGATATCAGAGTTCGTTCGCGCCATGATCGCTAATCGTTTAGCGACTGATGGAAAGGAGTGGGTCGATATATTTAGAAAACACAACAGCGGGACTTATAACAATCAGTGGTACGTAATTATTTATAAAATTATGAATGAAATTGTTATTTTAATATAAGCTTTTTAGTAGATATGTAGAAGTAGAGTATTAGCCAAAAAAAGTAAAATGAGCCAAGACACGATGAGTCTATATTGTTTAGTACTGGACTCCCGAAGTTCCTTTGGCCACTAAAGAGTCTTCAGGTTAATCAATTTAAATTTTAAACAGAGAAGCCATATTTGCACTTTATACTTGATATAGAACACGACCAATTTTTGGTTTTGGTAGTTGGTGCAATTTATTTGATGAAAATGTAATTGATAGAAGTTAAATGCCACTAAAATATACAGGGTGGAACTTTTCAACGCTCCTTCCAGTGGAAGTACTTACTCGACAGTGAGTAGTGAGAATGAAGCTTTCGTTTTAGGTCAAAATTGTAATTTTTAATTTAAAAGAAAAAAACTAAGAGAAAAATAATACAAAAAAAATTTTGAGAAGTGTCAAGGGACACCCGGGTGGAACGAAGTTCCTTTCGATTAATTAGTGAGGGAATTATAATAAAATTTTATTCTTCGTCCGAAGAGAGAGAGAGACAGACGTTTTAAACTAACTGATTATTATAACTTAAATAAAATATTTTGATCACAGCGCCATCTAGCATTCACGACACTTTTTTTGTTTTATCATCTAAAACAAGAAAAGTCAACTTATTCATAAGAATATCCGTTTAGCCCCAAGGAACTTCGTTCTAAAAGTCATGCCCGCTGAGTTTCTTTCTCTGAAGAACTCTGAAGAAGATCTGAGAAGAACTGTCTCAGGACGGTGGCTATTTCTTTTTTCGAACTGGTGGCCTTTTGACATCAACAAGCATTATAATTTCATTTACGTTGGGGACTAATAATTTAATTTCATTTCGTTATTGTTGTAGGTACGTGGTGGACTACAACAAGTTCCAGCCAAAGATCGGTTTCCTGAAGGGCGCGGTGTGGTCCGGACTACTCTGGGTCGTCGAACAACTACCCGGATACACTGAGGCTGCTGATTTGTAAATATTACCTACATTCATTTATTTATTGGAACGAAGTTCCTTATCGCGCGTTGTGAACAAGGTAGGGGGGCTAGACGGAAAAAAACACGAAAAAGTTGTCACGACATTTTTTTTTGTTTTAGATGATTATCGATAGATGGCGCTGTGATCAATTTTTTTTAAACAATTCCTTATTTTGTTTTATATGATTAATGCTAGATGGCGCTGTGATCAAATTATTTTAAAACACGTTCCTTATGGCGCGTTACGAAAGGAAATAACTTTTATGAGTTTTAATCGAAAGGAACTTCGTTCCATCCGGGTGTCCCTTGACACCTCTCAAGTTTTTTTATTTAAGAATCACTAACAACAGTTCAACGAACAACTAACACTAATAATGCACACTTATATAAATCACAGGTTATGACTATATGTACCCTTAATTAAAAGTGATTACAGCATGCGTAATATAAATTAGATCCAATTAGAACATCACAAAACAGTAAATATTAAAAAAAGAGAATTATGATAAAAAAAATTACGATAACATTAAAATTAAATAGAATAGAATTAATTTTTAACATTAAAATTAATTAAATAGAAAATAGAAAAATTAAAGAGATTCGATCGTGGGTATTTCGAGAAGTCACACGTAAATACAGTAAACTCTAAATGTTTTTGCAAAAAGTTTAATATAAAAGAGGAATCTCGCATCTTTTGAAATATCAGTGTGTTTTGTGTTAAATTACCTACCTATTGATATAATCCGAGTTCAAATCAGTGCTGTGGTTTGGGAGATATGAACGAATGCATTTTGAATCAGCTGTTTGTCACTGGTGAAACTCAACGTGCCAGCTGTTCTTTGTGTGAATCATCGCCGGGTGCAGAGAAATTTAGTCCTTACTCACTAACACATAAGGTTGAATAAGATCGGAACCAATAACTTAATTTATTAATATGAACTGTGAAGGATGCAAAGCACAAGTAAACGATCTCAAATATATGGAATGTTCCAAATGTGGAAGTGTTTTCGATTTGTATTGCTTAAACATAAGTCAGGCCACCTTCTCAAACTTTTCATGTGAGTACATACAGAACTGGTTGTGCCCTGGTTGCGTCAGTACCATGCCAAAAAGTGGTAATACAAACACTCCTATAAGATCGACGTCCGGAGTAAATAGTAATAATTGCACGCCGAAGGATACAATAAATAAAATTCGCGGAAGCCGCTCTAAGACTACCGATATGCCTCAGGATATAAGTCTCGAGGTTTTGGTGTCGGAAATTCATCAGCTAAGGTTAGACCTCAAAGAAATGAAACTTCAACACAACGAGATTAGTCTTTTAAGATTGGAGATTCAGGAACTCAAGAGCAAACTTTCTTCCATGACATCTTTTGAGAAAAAAGTCAGTGATTGTGAACGTCAGTTAAAGGACAAGGACAATGAAATTGTGACCTTGACAACCTCATTAAACACCTTTAAGTCTCAATATAACGACCTTGAACAAACGCACTTACGTAACGAGTTGGAAATTATTGGAATACCTGAACATAAAAACGAAAGTCTCCCTCACTTGATTATGGGGGTTTCCAACATCATAGGGGTTGAAGTGAAAGAGTATGAAATCGACTCAATACGAAGAGCTGGTGTTAGACAAACAACAAGTACGGGTCAAACAACGTCGCGTCCAATTGTTGTCAAATTCACTCGTCAAACCAAGCGTAACGATATGGTGCGCGCTGCAAGGACACGGAAAAATCTATCATCCAAAGGAATCGTAGACGGTCCGGTCACTTCCATCTATGTCAACGAGCGGCTGACGAAGAGTAATAGATTGTTATTTCGCGAGACAAAAATCAGAGCCAAGCAGTGTGGCTTTAAGTATTGCTGGGTTCGAAACGGATGTATCTATATCCGAAAAACTGAAAAATCTACAGCAATTGCTATTCGTTCTCATGATGACGGTGACCAGTACTTCGGAGGACCTGATCAGCCGCAACATTGATTTTGCTTTTGATGTTTTCGAAACTGTTTTTGATTTCTTCGGTTATGTTTTGCTGTTTGTTTTACTTTATACTAGGTTGGTACTTATTTACACAAAATCATTTACACTACTTACACACCACACACTCAAACATTGTCTTGACTCGTGCTTTATTTGTAATTATAAATATTCAAAGATGTTACTTTTTAATGAAAAAAAAAATATTGTTTTTAAGATGGCAACTTTCGTTCTCAATACAAAATTTGGCAAATTAATTACAGTTATTTTACATCCACCATAGATTTTGTTAACGATTTGGACAATTTTCAAAGTAATAATTGCCATGTTATAAACTGCGTTGAAAATAGTATTAGTTTTCTTCAGGATTTTGATTTAAAATTAATGACTCTTAACATAAGAAGTTTGAACTGTAATTTCGATAATTTCTCTGTTTTATTGTCCCGGTTTGGATTCGCATTTGACATAATTATCTTAACTGAATGCTGGCTAGGAGACTCTTCCGTAATACAACAAATTGACGGCTACTCATCTTATAGAACAAATAATTTCCTCAACAAATCAGGTGGAGTAGTGGCGTATATAAACAACGATTGGTGTCCCATGGTCACCGAGCCACTATTAGCGGACTCAAACAGTTTGTTAATAACAATTCCAAACGTTATTACTGTACTGGGTATTTACCGGTCTCCATCCTTTTGTAATGTGAATCCGTTCCTGAGGTCACTTGAACATTTGTTGCAGTCTATCGGTGGGGGGTCATTTGCTGTTGTGGGCGATATTAACATAGACATAACCGACGGTAAGCGGTCCTCTACGACGGTTTCAGAATATCTATGTACTATGGCTGAGCTTGGTTTCTTGGTGGGGGTAGATAAGCCTACTAGAGGATTGTCTTGTTTGGACCATGTATTTGTACGTAGCAAGAAAAAATTTTTAACAGCGGTTTGTTATACCGCCATAACAGATCACGATGCAGTTTTCCTCGCAATTAATACTAATTCTAAAAACAAACAAGCCAAATTAAACGGAAGTAAAACTAGAACGAATTTTGAAGCCGTCGCGGAGGATCTGAAACTGGTGAACTGGAACAGTTTGTGGTGCCTCACTGACGTAAATGATGCGGTGACCCATTTCATGAATGAAATGTCACAAACTATAAACAGACATACAGTGATCGTAAGGGTTGGTCGCAACAATACTTGTATTAAACCATGGATGACACCGGGTCTACTCAGATGCTCTAAGGTTCGAGATAGGTTGCATGCTGCCTTCAGGAAAAATCCGAATGATGTGCAGAATAAGCTAATATACACAAGATACCAAAATTTTTATAGGGACTTACTGAGAAAACTGAAAATTGATTACGAATCAAGAATCTTGAATGAAAACACAAATAACCCAAGACGTCTTTGGCAATGCATCAAAGAGATCACACATGCGAAACCTACTAAGAAACGGGCCATTGAACTAAAACATGTGAAAGGGAACTGTAAGGACTCCTTAGATCTATGCAACAGGTTTTTCGCGAATGTGGGAAGAGATTTGGCTAATAAGATTTTAAGTCGGGACAGTACCAGTGAGCAATATTTGAGCGGAAAAGTTAGTGCTATTTCTCCTATGCTTCCTGATTCTTTTTTCATGTCTCCAACGGATCCGCAGGAAGTTTGTGATTTGATTTCGGGTTTGAACTCGGATGGTGCACCGGGAGGAGATGGAATTTCAAATAGATTACTAAAAGCAATCAAGTTTTCGATATCGGAACCTCTGGCTTTTCTGTTTAACCTTAGCTTTGGTGCTGGCGCGTTTCCGGATGTGTGGAAAATCGCCACCGTAATACCAATTCATAAAGGTGGACCTGGAGATGTTCCTGGTAACTATCGCCCAATCTCTCTCCTGTCTTCTGTATCCAAGCTTATGGAGAAACTTGTAAGTAATCGCCTTAACCACTATTTAGAATCTAGAAACCTACTGTCCAACAATCAATTTGGTTTCCGTAAGCATAAGTCTACGGAAAACGCTATTAACCTACTTACAAACCATGTGGCCAAGTACCTGGATGAAGGGCAAGCATGTACTGGTATATTTTTAGACCTGGCAAAGGCATTCGATACTGTCTCGATACCTATCTTGCTCAGAAAACTACAGCTTTTTGGTGTTAGAGGCGTATCGTTGGAATGGTTTCGTAGTTATTTGAGTGGTCGGCAACAATGTTTAAAGATTGATTCTGATATTAGTGGGGTGGAGGACGTTAGTTTTGGAGTACCCCAGGGCAGTATTCTGGGCCCTCTGCTGTTCTTGGTCTATTTGAATGATCTGGCTTCGATGACTTTTCCTAATGCAGATATAATATGCTACGCAGACGACACGGCTATTGTGGTGCACGACAACTCTTGGGAAAATTGCCATAAATTAGCAGAGGAAGTGTTGTCAGAGGTATCATGTTGGTTAGATAAAAATCTTCTTACATTAAATGTAGAAAAAACAAAATTTTTATGTTTCCACAAGACCACTGCCTCTGCCCCGCCATTTGTTTCCGCCATCAAACTACATAATAAATTATGTCACTATGGTGTTGTGCGCAACAGTAGCCGTGATAGCTATACTTGCACCTGCGATTGCATAGAAAGAAGTCAAACTATGAAGTATTTGGGTGTCACTCTTGACGAAAAGTTAACTTTTGCAGGTCATATTGCTGCAGTTGCGACCAGGATTAGAAAGTTAATTTACGTAATGTATAGATTGCGGGACGTTACTCAGTTTGATCTCCTGAAGACAGTTTACGTGGCTCTCTGCCAGTCTGTACTGGGTTACTGCATCTTGGTCTGGGGCGGTGCGGCACAGTCGAATTTGATCGTTCTTGAGAGGGCGCAGAGATCTGTGCTTAAAGCTATGATTAAAAGACCATATCGTTACCCTACTCGAAACCTTTTTAAGGATACCAATGTACTGAGTGTAAGACGTTTATATATCTTAAATGCTGTGCTTCACGCCTATAAGTACATCTTCACTGAGAGGGATCGCATAGAAATTGGTCGGAAGAGAATACATATGTTACCTACATGCGTGTCTAAAACCAGTTTCGCAAAACGGTTCTCTTCATTTTTGGCACCGTTTATGTTTAATCGCATGGTCCGGGAATGCGATATTAGACATTGTTCGCCATTCGAGGCTCGTGAAAAAGTCAAAAGACATATAATGGATTGGACGTATGAAAAAACAGAAAATTTTCTAAGAATTCAGAGATAGTCATACAAGTCATACCTTCAAATATATAATCGCACGAACGTCAAGTAACATACACTCTCTCTCACACTCGCACATACACACCTTTTACAAACACATAGCTACCGATAACACAAAACACCTAGCATGTAACAATTTTAATTTTAATTATTTGATTAAATTTGTTTAAACTAATTAATTACAGAATTTGATTTGTTTAATTAGACTTTAACTTAGGTAATTCTAGATTAATTTAATCATATCTTAATTTGTTTTTTCTTATGTATTATAAATTAATTATCAATTCCAATTATTTAATTTCTATTTAATGTTAATGTGAAATGTAAGCGTGACTTTAATGTATTTAAATTGAATCTCCAAGATACAGGATTACCTAGTTTGGAGATAAATGTAATTCCTTACTGTTAATCACGTTTTTTGGTCAATAAAGTTATTATTATTAAAGTTATAATTAAAAACATTTTTTTTGGACAGATTTATTTTGAACGTCAAGAAAAAAATACTACCACTAGTTCACTAAAGTTGAGCTTGAGAAGAACCAGCTTATCTTATTCAATAGTATAAAATATTATATGCTAGATTGTTACTGCTGTTACGATTATTAATTTTACATTTATCCCTTTTTTAAATATACTGCCCTTTTCAGAACGTCTCAACTAAGAGAAACTACATACTTCCCATCGTACAACATCCCATACTTCAGTGGTATTTTCAACCTAAGCGGCGGAAACGAACGGGTCGCCACATATGGAGACTGGTTCGGATACCACACTAATCCGAGGGCGAAGATATTTAAACAGAAACAGGTATTTTTTTATTGCTTAATAGATACACGAGCCTACGGCCCACCTGATAGTAAGCGGTTACCGTCGCTCATGAACCTCTGCAATGCCAGGGCAAAGAGGGGCCGTTATCTATCACCTACCCATACAGGACTTTTCTTAAACCTCGTTTAAAGAGAGACATGTCATAGCATATATAGTCACTCTTGACGTGAATACGTCTCTAAAATTACTTCCATATGGAGACAATCAAAAAAAACGAATGATAACATAATCGGGGGATACAGTTTAGTGTTGTGCCTACATATCTATCATCTCCATTCAAAGTACAATCTTCCGTACACCTTGAAGCCTACTCCAACTTACTTTTGTTTTAGCGTGGCGTCCTCCCAAATGCCGGTCGCAACTCGCGACTTGTATCACGCTCGAATGACCAAAAATGTTTAAAAATGATGTAGTTAATTGAAATTAAACTAATTTTGAATGTGAAAATGGACTGTATCTTATTTATTATACTTTTTGTTAACAATTTGAAAATTAGACGTTTATTGTACCGAAACTCAAAAATCGCCATGACAGTTTTTACAAAGTAATTCATAGACTACTAACACATTTTTTTTTAATTAGGCACACCCATCTTAAACAAGTACATTTACAAAATTAGTGTCATATGTTACATAAAATTAACATATATATTTGTTATCTAATATTCGCATTCACATGTTTTGAATTTTCGCATTCGCAAGAATGTTCTAACAAATGTCAGGAGTATGTTGCGTGGATATAGAGGGAATCTAACAGAGTCAAGATAAAGGCCTCTGCCGGGCTCTGCCTGCCCTTTAAAATGAGCCCAAACTCGATGGGTCTACGACCTTCCTTTGTCGAGATTTTTAAAGGGGGGTAACAAATATTTGGTGGGTGGAGGTAAGTACCCCGTCCTTCTAAGTACATCCAGCATAGGTAAAATATAGGTAAACCAATTTTATAGTAACAAGTTACAAGTTAGCTTTCCCTCGGGTTTTCCTGGGCTTCACTGCTCAGAGTCATTACGATGGTCGCCGCTGTGGATCCCCCCTACACAGGAGTTACAGTGGTGGGAGTGAGAGGTGGGCCAATACCCGATAATGAATTTTGGAATATACAGCTGACTTGTACATAAAAAAAAAACTTGAGAGGTGTCAAGAGACACCCGGATGGAACGAAGATCCTTTCGATTAATTAGTGAGGGAATTGTAATAAAATGTTTATTTTTTTAAGTTATAATAATTACTTATTTTAAACTAACTAATTATTATAACTTAAAATATTTTGATCACAGCGCCATCTACCATTAATCATATAAAACAAAATAAGGAATTATTTTAAAGATATAATTTAGATAGATAAGATTTTAATTACAGCGCTATCTAGCGATAATCATCTAAAACAAAAAAAGTGTCGTGACAACTTTTTCATAAGAATTTGCGTCTAGCCCCCTTTCGATAACGCGCGATAAGGAACTTCGTTCCAAAACCTTGAACTTTATGTTTGAGAGGTCAACATTTGCATTCGATGTCAAAATTGAATATTCGCATTCCCCAATGTTCAAAAATCGACATTCGCAAAATCTCTAATAGAAACTATTACCCGTTACGAGACGATTTCTCGTACCACAAACGGTCGTGTCCATAACAGCCACACACCTTCTTTTTTTACGTTAGTTTCTCGATAACATTAGTCTGGGTGGACCGATTTGAATGATTTTAGTGTCAGATGAAAGGTGATGGACGAACTAGGGTTTTGGATTGAATTTTGCGTAAACGAATGGTA
Source organism: Trilocha varians (assembly GCA_030269945.2). NCBI lineage: Eukaryota > Metazoa > Arthropoda > Insecta > Lepidoptera > Bombycidae > Trilocha > Trilocha varians. Next base: position 628,585 of record AP028273.1, on the reverse strand, counting down.
AAGTAAGCTTTATATTAAGAAGGTTGTTTGATATACGGCAGAGCGAGATCCACAACCTCCGCGACATGTACTACACGATGCGCTACAACGACTACAAGCACGACCCGCTGTCCCGCTGCGAGCGATGCGCGCCGCCATACAGCGCCTGCAACGCCATCGCCGCCAGGAACGACCTCAACCCGGCTAATGGTATGTTATACACTATACAGGGTGTCCTAGCACGACCCGCTGTCCCGCTGCGAGCGATGCGCGCCGCCATACAGCGCCTGCAACGCCATCGCCGCCAGGAACGACCTCAACCCGGCTAATGGTATGTTATACACTATACAGGGTGTCCTAGCACGACCCGCTGTCCCGCTGCGAGCGATGCGCGCCGCCATACAGCGCCTGCAACGCCATCGCCGCCAGGAACGACCTCAACCCGGCTAATGGTATGTTATACACTATACAGGGTGTCCTAGCACGACCCGCTGTCCCGCTGCGAGCGATGCGCGCCGCCATACAGCGCCTGCAACGCCATCGCCGCCAGGAACGACCTCAACCCGGCTAATGGTATGTTATACACTATACAGGGTGTCCTAGCACGACCCGCTGTCCCGCTGCGAGCGATGCGCGCCGCCATACAGCGCCTGCAACGCCATCGCCGCCAGGAACGACCTCAACCCGGCTAATGGTATGTTATACACTATACAGGGTGTCCTAGCACGACCCGCTGTCCCGCTGCGAGCGATGCGCGCCGCCATACAGCGCCTGCAACGCCATCGCCGCCAGGAACGACCTCAACCCGGCTAATGGTATGTTATACACTATACAGGGTGTCCTAGCACGACCCGCTGTCCCGCTGCGAGCGATGCGCGCCGCCATACAGCGCCTGCAACGCCATCGCCGCCAGGAACGACCTCAACCCGGCTAATGGTATGTTATACAGGGTGTCCCAGCAGCTCATGAATCTCATTAAGTTAAATTTATAACGCAGTATTATTGGAACGAAGTTCCTTATCGCGCGTTATCGAAAGGGGGCTAGACGGAAATTCTTATGAAAAAGTTGTCACGACACTTTTTTTGTTTTAGATGATTATCGCTAGACGGCGCTGTGATCAAAATCTTTTAAAACAATTCCTTATTTTATTTTATATGATTAATGCTAGATGGCGCTGTGATCTAAATATTAGTAATTATTATAACTTAAAAAAATATTTTTTTATTACAATTCCCTCACCAATAAATCGAAAGGAACTTCGTTCCATCCGGGTGTCCCTTGACACCTCTCAAGTTTTTTTCTAATGTCAAAAATAAAATATTGTTCCCTTTCAACAAAACATCCTATCTTCAATATTTAAGATACTTACCTACTTTCCATCCATCATTAATATAGCTTTAACACACAGGTACATACCCGTTCCGAGCGCTAGGTCACCGCAGCCACGGCGCCACGGACGCCAAGGTGACCAGCTCGCTGCTCCGGAAGACTCACCAGTTCGTGGCGGTCTCCAGCCCCACCTACAACATATCCCGGGGAGTGCCGCCCTTCGCGTGAGTAGCTTATACAGGGTGTTGCGTTTAGTAGTCAGATTTTAAAAGGGATTGAAGGGAATTTTAAAATAATCAAAAGACAACCAGTAATCTTTATTACAAGCTTTATATTAACTTGCACTGGATGTAACTATAAGTTCGGGTGGATTGCAAGTTAAATTTGACAAACTTCCCGGTTTCCGATTGAGCTGACATTTTGCACGCAGATGTATATCGCGTGACGATGCAATAATATGAAAAAATGGCGCTGATCTGATGATGGCTTCGGAAGATGGTAATAGGAACTCTTGTGCTAAACAAGATCCCTTCGTGTTTGAACTCGTTTTACTTGTACGATACACTCTGTATAAAAATAAACGTCGTTTTATCTACTCAAAATATTGATACAAAACTGCAGAAAGTTTACAAAGTATTCCTATTATTGGAACGAAGTTCCTTATCGCGCGTTATCGAAAGGGGGCTAGACGGAAAATTGTTATGAAAAAGTTGTCACGACACTTTTTTTGTTTTAGATGATTATCGCTAGATGGCGCTGTGATTAAAATATTTAAAAAAAAATCCTTATTTTGTTTTATATGATTAATACTAGATGGCGCTGTGATCAAAATATTTTATTTAAGTTATAATAAAAAAATAAAATTTTATTACAATTCCCTCACTAATTAATCGAAAGAAATCCATTCCATCCGGGTGTCCCTTGACACCTCTCATTATTCATAATCCCATTCGGCAACATATATTAACCGAAATGATTATATTTCCAGCTGGAGTAAATTCGATTTGGGTCCTGAAATATCTCACGTGGGTCACCCTGATGTGTGGATGTTCCAGCCAGTACTACATCGTTGGGAGTGGGCCTAGTAGTATATTGAATCTCATAATCATAGTGTCTATTTTATATTAAATCAACCTGTAATTTTGAAATCGTTAGGAATATTGTGATTTTATAAATAAATGTATTTTTATAAAAATGTTGTTTTTTACTAAAACATACCTTGAGTTTTTTTACTTACCTAATGATGGTTCAGTGTCATAGATCATACATTAATTATATTTCATGGATATCGTCGACTATTCGACCTACTATTGATTCTTTAAATACTTTAAACAAGTGTTATCATATTTACAATTATTAGAATTAATGAGTAGCATTTTGAGCCTTGGGTGCAAGGCGTTGGTAATAAAATTGAATAAAGCAACATTTCAACGACCGAAGTTTTCGGTACTATCAATTTTTGAGTTTAATATTTGAGGCAAGCTGAAAACTTGGTCCATAGTTCTACTGATATACCCCAACTTGGAGACGGGCTTATCCGATCCTGGTGCATTTATCGAGCCATTATGAATAGGATAGAAAAGCGGTAAGTAGTTGTCCAAAGTTGCAGAGCTGCAAAATCGGATACATGGTATTCAACAATAAATGAAACAAGATATAAACGATTAAATATATTTCAGGAATGACAAGAGTATTTCTCTTAAATTCATACAGCTTTCCACATACATTAGGACTTTCGATTCAGATCTTAATACTTAATAACGAATAGTATTCTTTTACGAGAAGCACAAGGCACATAAACTACAAATTAATATTTGAAGTAACTATATTATCATGATTAAGGTTTAAATTTTGGTACAAATAAATTATATCTCAATAAAATAAATCTTCAATGCATTTAAAAAAATTGTGTCTTTTGAAGGAGTTTAGGTTACAACATATTATTAACAATAGGGGTAGATACTTGTTAATAAGTATTTTGAAAACTAACTGAATTCAAAATGGCGTCGATTGAAGTTACAGTTGAAATAAAGTGCAAATATTTCATTAATATCTAGGTTACAACATATTAATTAACAACAGGGGTAGATAATTGTTAATCAAAATGTTGTAAACTAGAATTAATAAATTTTTAACCATTGTAATAAAATTATTTTCTGACATGAGTGATACATAACAGTTCCAGGTTTCAAAATGTTGAAACTAAATAAAAAAAACTGACAAAGTAAAAATACTATGTTTAAGTTCCAATATATTTATTGAACCAGGGGTAGATATAATCAATAAATATATTGGAACTTAATTAGAAAATTTACTTTTACAACTGTCCATAGGTTACAACATTTTCATTAACAACAGGGGTAGATAATTGTTAACAAGAATGTTGTAATTTAGGCTCGGTTAACATAAATATTTTTGTTGAAATAATATGTTATAGAATTTAAACTAAAATTAATTATAGTATACTTGAATTACTATACAATAATATTCTAGAAGCATTAATATATATTTTCTTTATACAAGATATCTAAAATGATAATAACTTACTAAGCTAACGAGTACGGACTAAGGGTAACATAAATTAAGTTTTTATTCTAACGAGTTTAACATTAACAGTTGTTTAAGCACTTTAGTTTGTGATGTCTCTCGTATTTCGCCCGCCAGGAACATCTCGTCCACCACTGTGTAAACCTGCAAATAATTGTATAAATGAGCTTATATGAAGGACACATATCAAAGAAATGTATTTATTTTTTTAAATTGCTTTGTCAGCCACCTTTTCTGCCTGAACAACCCAACAGATAGTTAGAACGAAGTTCCTTATCGCGCGTTGTTAGCGCGGGCTAGACGGAAAAAAATCTTACGAAAAGTTGTCACAAGTTTTTTTGTTTCTTTGTTTTAGATGATTATCGCCAGATGGCGCTGTGATCAAAATCTTTTAAAACACGTTCCTTATCGCGCGTTACGTTAGAAAAAAAAAAAAAGATATCTTTTAATCGAAAGGAACTTCGTTCTATTTGGGTGTCCCTTGACACCTCTCAAGTTTTTTTTATTCATTTCACTGAGGTGTTTTGAAGTAAAATATACTTATTTTAAAGTGTTCTTAATGTCTAACTCTGCTAGGTTTTTGTGTCAGTTGATTGTGAGCAATAGTTTTAAGTGCAGTTTAACTCCTATATAAGGCAAATGCAGGGCAAATGAAAACTCAACAATTTCCTTCTATTCAAAAATACTCACTTTATAGAAATTGAAGACGAGATCCAACTCGCATACATTGTGGAAGTATTCGTTGAGAACCTCAACAAAGTTGTGGATAGCTTCGAGATAGCACAAGTTGTTGTCGTTCACATCTACACAGATACAGAAGTAGAGACCGGCGTACCTCCTGTATACTATCTTGAAGTTCCTGAACTGAAATTATAATATTATTCATTTCCTTCAAATCAAATCCCTTGTTATTATTGTTTTTAATTTACATTGAAACAAGGTAAATTATATATTATTGAGGTAAATAATTAGTATATTTTTAGATTGTTATTATGTTATTTCCATATACCTACAGCAGAATATTACATAAAATACAAATGACATTTTCGTTTGTAATCTCTTTTACTTTATTTCTATTCCTGCTCATGATATTCTATCTACGTGACTTTGGCAGAGTCATCCGCATGGAAAGAACTTAAGCCAGAAAAAAAAAACATTTTTGTTTGTATTTTTACTTTATGCAGGATGCAGACAAAAACAGAACAATATCACTGATATTGATGGAGATTTCGACCAAACTTGTTTTTTTGGTTCCCATTTTAATAAAATTAAATAAGAAATCTAAGAGATTGGATCAAAGGTATATTTTATTGAAAATGTCAATAAAAGCACTCAATTATAAACTTATTGAAATTTAATTTAGTTTTACTGAGAAAGTACAAATTCCTTCCAGAATGGAGTTTCAAAGTAAAAGAGTTCAATGAAAGAAGTTGTGTTAAAGTGATTGTATTATAACATTACCTCGACAAAGTTGGTGTGTTTAGCATCTCTGACGGTGACGACTGCGTGCACTTCCTCTATCAGTTTCTGTTTCTCGTCATCATCAAAATTCATGTACCATTTAGCTAGTCTGGTCTTGCCTGCCCGGTTTTGAATCAATATGAAACGTATCTGGAGATATGAATAGGAATTAAAGATTCGTGTACTATATTAGGATGTAGAGGTTGATTTTGATGAGTAAAACATACCATTTTGTAGTGTAATTTAACTAAAATTCAGTATATTTTTTCGGTCGACGCCTCCTTTTCCAATTTTCAGCTACGACAATTGGCAGTTGACAAATCAGAAAATCAATGAGATTTGACGTTGACTAAACTGACAGTTCGGAATAGCAAAATCTGTCATAGATAATTTATGAAGCTCGAGGCAAGCTGTTTGGGGCCATTAAAAAAATGTTCAGCTGTAATACCATACCACCAAAAAAAATTTTTAGTAGCATTCGCAGTGTAAAAATGTAAACTACAGTATTTGTTTTAAAAATTTAATCTAAATTTCTATCAGTTTTAAGAATTATTTGACATTTTAATATAAAATTAGACTTAAGTACAAACTTGTGCGCCAGGTCCAAGATAAACTTAGACAATTTTAGTAGGATTTTACCACGATGTGGAAGTTTTTAAATGTTAACTATAGCAACATAATTATTGAGTTGTTTTTCAATTTTCCAGTGAATTTTTGACGTTGCTCCTACCTATTCGTTTCTAGTTTCACAAATGTAGAAATAAAGGGATTTTTTTTTCAAAATGTCCACAATTTAAGTAACATCTGCCAAAACAGACGCAATACATCTTAAATGACGCCCACGAAAACGACCAAAACTGAAGTAGAAATGGTGATACGGAACAGAAAAACAGTTATGAAAGACGGCATAATGACAATGTCGGGGATCGGCGAGCCTTCTGTTTTCCACGCTCTGGTTGTAATTTTCTTGGAATTCTTCGCATGGGGTTTGTTGACAATGCCTATAATATCAGTGTTGAACGCGACGTTCCCGGAGCACACGTTTCTGATGAACGGATTGATCATGGGCATCAAGGGCATATTGTCGTTCCTGTCGGCGCCGCTCATCGGAGCCCTGTCGGACGTGTGGGGCCGCAAGTTCTTCCTGCTGGTGACGGTGTTCTTCACGTGCGCGCCCATCCCGCTCATGTCGATCAACACCTGGTGGTTCTTCGCGATGATCAGTATCAGCGGAGTGTTCGCGGTCACGTTCTCGATCGTGTTCGCGTACGTGGCCGACGTGACGACGGAGGCGGAGCGCTCACGGGCTTACGGCCTCGTCTCCGCCACCTTCGCCGCCAGTCTAGTCATCTCGCCGGCGCTGGGGGCTTACCTTATGGATCTGTACGGGGAGTCGCTGGTAGTCGCCGCCGCGACCGCCGTGGCAGTGCTCGACGTGTTCTTCATCATGGTGGCGGTGCCGGAAAGCCTCCCGGAGAAGGTCCGCCCCAGTGGCTGGGGGCCGGTCATCAGCTGGGAGCAGGCGGATCCGTTCGCAGCCCTCAGGAAAGTGGGAGCCGAGCGCACAGTGCTCATGCTGTGCGTGGCAGTGTTCCTCTCGTACCTGCCTGAAGCCGGACAGTATTCCTGTATATTTGTGTACTTGAAACTAGTGATGGGTTTTGATGTGGTGCAAGTGGCTATATTTATTGCTATAGTGGGTGTTCTGAGCATTGGAGTGCAAGTGGTCCTTGGATTTTTGATGAAGTCTCTGGGAGCAAAGCATACAATAATGGTTGGACTGTTGTTTGAGATGCTGCAGCTGATGTGGTACGGATTTGGTAGTCGCACCTGGATGATGTGGGCGGCAGGAGTGCTGGCTGCTCTTGGCTCCATCACATACCCGGCCATCAGTGCTTATGTGTCAGTGAACAGCCGTGCCGACCGCCAAGGTGTGGTGCAAGGCATGGTGACCGGAGTCCGTGGATTGTGCAATGGATTGGGACCCGCTATGTTTGGAGTGATATTTTCCCTCTTCCATGTAGATTTAAATGAAGGCCAGAATGTAACGGGTCCAGTTCATAAAGAGAAGCAGCCCCTGCTGATTCCGGGTCCTCCGTTTGTGCTGGGCGCTCTGCTGGTGATCTGTGCGCTGATGGTGACGGCGTTCCTGCCGGAGGACGACTCGTTGTCGAGCGGGCGGCGCGCGTCCCCTGACCTGCGATTCGAGATGGAGCGCGGGCGGCGCGTGGCGGGCCCGCTGTCCCCGCTCATGGCGCCGGAGTCAGCGGCGCTCTAGCCGGCGGCCGCGGCGGGCTGCGCCACCAGCGTGTAACTCGCCAGCACTCCTGTGAGTGACGTGTTTCTTTCTCATGCTCGACATATCGCTCTGTCGTCGAGGTTTGATCTGCTTACTCTGTTGCGTGTTTCTCAAGCTTTATAAATGAGTTATGAATACACAAAAGTGAATTTAAACATGTAAATAGTTTAAAACGTGAGCATTTAAAACTACAAGCCGAGCATCACACAATTAGTGAGCTGAAGTATTTAACTTTAAGTATTTGTGTCAAAATGAGTAATGCTCTGAGCTGATAAACAATTCTAGATGTAGTTAATGTCTACGATGGCTGAACATTGTTTAAATTGTCATGCCATTGTTGCGTACGGTGCGCGGTGTGATAATTTAAATTGTATGCAAAGCATATAAAATTTAGTTTGTAAGAATTTAAAAAATACATTTCTCTGTACATGTCCTGTCCATATAAGTATTTTATTATGTGTAAAAATAAGTAATTAATAGTTGATAAATAATTTAAAAAAAACTATATAAACATGTGGTTTTGTTAAATTTTGTGACTCAACAATATTTAATTTACTGCATTTTATGTTGAAGTTGCTGGCTGATAAATCTTTTTGTTTGAGGTTGTGATACATTTACAAGAAACTTCTGCAAAGTAGAATGATGCTGTTTATAATATTTATTTAGTATTCAATTATTTAAAGTAGCAATCTATTAGCTCCATTAACTTTAACATAATCTTATAATATTGATGTTTGACAACTCAACACTGGGTTCAAGGAATATGTAAATTCTAAAATTTACAAACTTCTGTAAATAATAAGAATTTTCTTTAATATTTACCACCTTTTGCTTTTTTCCTTACACAGAAATTACTTATAAAAGCTGTACAAGGAAAAATTTGAGTCATATTACAAGTTTCTCTGATAGGAATGAATCTGAATCATTTCAAACATCTGAGTTTCATAGCAACCTTATCAGTCTACCTACATATTGATAAATTAAAGTATTTCATAATCATAACAAAATAAAGTAGTATTTTTCTTAAACATATTGCTGTTCACGGTCACTAGAATTTGTATAATAAAAGAATAAATTAGAATGAGACTATGGACGGCAGAATTTCGGATATTTTGAAGACTACATTTGTCTGCTTTGTAATAGTCACAGTAGAACCTAGATATTGGTTGCTCTAGACGAGTAGTGAGATACGCCAAAAACAAAATTTTAGCGTAAATATAATCAATAAGACATTCTCAAAGGATATTTCAAAAATAGATGACTTTTTCAACTTCTCATCTTTCCCGTTGTCATTTAATCAGAATTTGAACACTTATCGATTACAATTCGTAATCATTCACGCGATTCGTAATCGATTTGATTTTGATGTTTTAGCGGGAAATCGTGTAGCTGTATCGTCATTTGTGTTTATCTCAGATAAAACAAATTTGAAGAAATCAATATTTACTCTCAGATAACTTGTGAGAAAGGATGTTTAACTAAATTTAGAAGAATTTAAAACAGCGGATCCTCATGATGACTGCATTTTTAGATAATGCCCTTAACATAAATGTAAAAATAGGACTTTGTACATAAATTATTAATCTAAGTAGATATGTGTGATTCAGATGTTTAAAATATTGTGATTATTAATTTAATTGAGTTTTAACTAAAATAATTTTTTGCTAGTTGCATTAATTACACGAATAATTAAATAATATTGCAGTACTGGTTAGTTCATTGCCAATAAAAGATATACAATACAATAATAAAGTGTTATCATCAATATGATGATTTAATTTTGGTTTGGATAATTTGATAAAATTGGTTGGGGAAGACAAAAAAATTAGTCATACATCAACTGGTTGAATCACCCTGTATACTAAATTTAGTTTCAATTTATGTATTTTGTGATTAGTCTAACACCAAAATTGTAACTAATATATTTGCAAACCGACTTCCATTTTTTAAGAATAGCACAAAATCTACAAGTCAGTGCTTAATCAAATTTATATAAGATTATGTCCAGAATATTTACTTATATTACTAACAAACCAAAAAAAAGCATCGAAATCGGTTCACCCAGAAAAGAATATACGCAAACACGCACATCATTGCAGAGACACATAAACGACGGTGACCACTTACCATCAGGTGGGCCGTAAGCACTTCTATCATGCAATAACAAACTTGATATCCTCCTTTTTGGGAAGTCGGTCAACAAAATATAAATGATACAACTGTCAACATGGACATACATTTATTGCAATTTTTGAACGATTGCGTCCATTCGTTGATATCTAGTATATACAGGGTGGGTAAAATAATAACCCAACGTAAAAAACTTGGTTTATCTACTCAAAGCTATTAAAATACAATAGGTAATTGAGATAGAAACATATTAAACCGGCTAATAAATGACTTTAGCTATCTAAAATTTTAACAAAAACTATTAGTGTTTTTTGCTACTGGTCCTACTATCAACTATTTTATAGATAAGACTCAGTAAAACAATGATTTCATCCACTAATAATACAATGTACTTGTCTATATCTCATAATAACTTTATGATTGATATATGCATTTAAGAAAGGGCACTATAATTATATTATGGCTAAGTTTTTCAGTTTTAAATTATATTGTAAATGAAAATTAAGTGTTTGATGTTAAGTTTGTTTGTTAAATGCTCAGAAACGGTTCAGCCCATTGAAATGAAATGTAAAGTAAATGTTAGAAATTTGTTATTTAAGAATACGGGCATGTATTTGATCTCAATTCTGCCTTTTTTTATTTATTTACGGCATTGGATACAAGGTCCTTAAGTCTTTGCCTTCCTTTCTGCGACAGATTAAATTTATTATAACATAGCAGGGCTATCCATGTTAGCCTTGCAGTATGTATCTAGGTATGTGACCTCTATTTAATGATTTCTGATCTTTGAGTGAACCGATTTTGACGAGTTTGTTGTTCAGTTCAATGATGTTCAAGTTAAAATTACTAGAATTAATAAAACTGTGAAGTTGAATAAATTATGTAAAAATATTTTTGTATTTTATTTTAATATTCCTAACTTAAATACGATTGTTACTGTAATTTAAATTTAGTTCAAGCTTTTAATAAAAGAAACTGAATTATTTCTAGTGCTTCGTTTTTTCTTTGATGAAATTTAATGAAAGGCTAGGTAGCTAAATGCTATCTTATCTAAATAAATATATAATTTTAACAGCACAACTTGTGACGTGACTTTTTCTGCACCAATGTTCAATTTATTATTACATGGATTTGACGGGGATTTATTCCAGATTATACGACTATATTGTTAATGTAGAATATTAGATGCTTAATTTTACTCTAGAATTACTACTACTAAAACGTAATTTTGACGATAGAATACTTAAAACCCTAATTCCTTACTTTACATTATTTGATCTTTTCAACAAAGTTTCCGTAATAAAACACTCTTGAACAGAAAGAAATATCATCCTCAGGTTTCAAAAATTCTTGGTATTTATAAAAAATGACTTAACAACGAAAGTATAAATTACCTTAAATATACGAGTAATTTATGCATGTTATCTAACATTTTAGATATAAACAATGACCTTGATATTCAGCCGTTTTATAAGCGTATTTCTGTGCCAAATTCAAAGTTGCAAGCGATGCTACCTGCCTCGGTAAATCGAATAAGTGTCATAATCTATCGCTGCAGTATTTCTTGATACTATTAAATTTTGTCATATAAGTTAATTTATAAATTCTCTCATTTTCCGAATGAGAGTGTTGTCAAATTTCAATAACGTTCGTAAAATACATTAAAATGGATCCTGATGTATTGCCATTAATTAATTTTATACGGTGGAAATGGTAAAATGTCCTAGACAAATTTGAAGACAAGCCAAAGTGAAGTGGTTACTGGTCAGTGGTCACTTACAACGTTAAGCATACCTATAAACTACCTCACCTGATGGTAACGGACAACGGTAAGTAGTTATGTACATACAACTGATCAGGAATTTAATGCAAAGACGGATAATATACCTACTTTTTCACATTTAACAGACAAAATTGCGCGTCTATAAAATATAAATTCTAATGTCTAAGTTGTATTAAATAAAACTTTTTAATAAATGATAAGCTAGCTGACTTTGGTTCGAAGGTCCTTCCCAAGAGCCACAGTATTATTACAACCGGTAGTAAACAAAACAGATCATATCATACTCAAACCAATGAGGTGTTATTTATTCATATTGCAATGTTTGTCTACGATTTTTGTATCGTCCTGGCACTCGTTGACTCCGTTTTCACAAAGATACTATAACTCTGACTATATGACGTTCTTTATGAGGTCAAACGTGGCTGAGGTCACGCGAGAAGTATGACACATCTCGGGGATAACCCTAAATGTAACAAGAATTTTTCATTTGACAATATTGTTGTCTGTAATGGTCCATAGTGTGTATTTTTCATGAGACTGCGGAGTTGTGATAAGTCATTTAAGGGATAAATGTTCCCCGTGGTTATACTTTGTGAAACTGTAAGTGCCGGCCTCGTTTTGACGCAGATTTTTTATTACCTTGAAAGATTTATGGGGTTATAGTTACCTGTACTTATTCTATTGTATATCGTGTACTAATATCTCCTTAATGATGGACGAATATTACCAATCCGAGATGAGGCCAATATCTTTTGTTTACTTACATATTTTATTTTGTTAGCTTTACATTTCATAACGTTTGCACCTTTTTATTATAACGTTAAGTGAGTAGGTTACCTCTATTTTTTGCAAAGTATGAGAATACTGCAAGAGTCAGGACCGGTTCCTTGAGCTACTTTTATGAACTGTTTTCAAGTCTATCCTCAGGAACGTATTTTTTGTTTGAAGTAAATTGGAAATAGACAAAAAAAATACTTTTATAAGGACTCGTAGCACGGCCCTGCTATGAATGAGTCTAAAATTTTTTAACCAAATTAGTACTTTCTGCGAATTTTACGTAGCTTTATAAATCAATTTGTCGTCACCAAATTGTAATCTGATAATTAAACTTTTCACTGCTTTTCCGTTTCCACCTAACATAATGACGATGTATTTTTTACCAATTATTTGGCCTTGAAACGGTCAAAGCGATGTTAACCTTGCTGCATTCACAGTCGGATGTTTTCATTGTATGTATACTGAATTTCACAGATTCCCTTCGATTTTAAACTTTCACATTAGGTCGTTATTGGAGCGCGACCTTCTGTCAAATGGCGTAAACTTAACAACTGTTTGATGTCTGATTCACATTTTAATATTCAATTCAATTTCAAAAGTAGAGGAATATGATTTTGGAACGAACTTCCTTATCGTGCGTTATCGAAAGGGGGCTAGACGGAAAAAAATCTTACGAAAAGTTGTCACGACACTTTTTTAGTTGTCACGACACTTTTTTGTTTTAGATGATTATCGCTAGATGGCGCTGTGATAAAAATCTTTTAAAACACGTTCCTTATCGCAAAAAAATTATAAGATATCTTTTAATCGAAAGGAACTTCGTTCTATTCGGGTGTCCCATGACACCTCCAAAGTTTTTTTTATTGGAAGATGGGCTTCTACGAGCCACTTAGGCCCACCAAAATGATTAGGCATCTCAATAGTTGCCGTAACTCATGGACACACGTCTGCGATTTCGGAACATGGCATGGAGTCGATATATTATAACACACACCTTAAAGAACTATGCTTGAACATAAAGAGGGACAAGTCGTAACGTTCAGGAAACTCGGAGGAGAGGAGCTCATTTCAAAACGGGATAAGTGGTGCGAGCTAGAAAAACTCTTATTGCTTTTAATTTTTAACAATGAAAGAAAACAGTGCCATTAAAAACATACGACCAAATACTTAATATTCGCAACACAAATGAGTCGGATCACTGAAAGCGAACGTGCTCAGACGCTCATTCTTCGACCTTCGATACAAGACGCACGAGCGACGACCACAAGGCACAAACACTTTTTATCGTATCTGCTGTGCTGATGACTGGACGAAGAATGATAGTACACATACACCAAAATTACCCTAGTTTAGGCATTCAATGTTGTGTCAATATCTTTAATATTTATACGCCAATTGCAGAATATTGTTACTTTTCGTGTTTTTGTGGTGTTTCAATAAATAATTTCCTATCTCTCTATAGCTAATAAGGCACTCATTCGTCACTATAATCATCATCATCATCAGCTCACCTTTGTTCAGCAATGTACAATGTATTGATGGCATTAATTGCATTTAAACTTAACACCACTTTTTTGACACTCAAATATTTCTCAAAATGATAACACGTTTTTGCTGAATGCATTTATAATGAATGAAATATAAAATTAAGAAGTGCGTAGGTAAGTACTAGGTAGGTAGTTACTTAGCATTTTCATTTTCTCAATGCAATGCAATATTATGATTCCCTATGTAACTAGGTCAGTTACGCACTGTCGCAGTATTTTTGGCAATTTTCCTTATTACCTCGAGATCTTATATATCAAGATACATAATTAGATAGATAGGTAGGCCTTATTAATAGAAAAAACTAACATTACCTATTTCACAGCTTTCTTAGTAATATTTAATTGCTGATACAAACATGTTTAGAGTATATTTAGAGTATGACTTAGTAATAACATATTGTTTATTTAATTTGATTCATGTTTTGACTATATCCTGTGTAATAATAAATAAATAATGATATCAAATTTCGTTGAACTTATGTCATGAAAGCAGTAAAAGTGTTCATTGTTAGCGTCGCCGTATCGATTGACTCATAGTCGCGTCATTCTCGTCGCGCAGCCAACGATAACAATATCAGCACAATAACTGAAACCTGGTTATTGTAACTACCTGTACTTCCACGCCTTTTAGATAACTGCACACTATTCATGTCAAGTGATTGTGTAAACACAGTTTTTAATCAAGAGAATGTAGGTCTAATTTAATGGTGGTTTGTAAAATAAACAAGCATTTTTGGGGCAGGCAGGATTCAGCTGAAAACTAACACAGAAGACCCCCTTTATACTAAGCAAGTGTCTAAAGGTTTTGATTTAATTAAATGGCTCCCTAAAGTACTAATAGGTCCAAATGGAGGAAATATGTCGCGGGGAACAAGCGGGTGGGGGGTATAAGGATAACATGGAGCATCACAGTGTTTTTGGACATGTGCTTTTTATACTGCTTGCTGACGAGAGGGGGAAAATACGATGATAGTATTCTGTATTTTCATTAATTGATATTCAAGGTGCACGTGAATACTTTGAAACGGTTTTATTAGTCTTTTATAATTTTGTCTGTGTAACTTTGAACCGTATTCCAAATATTACTTTTAAGTTGTGTTGTATAAAAAAAAAACATATAAGATATGTTATCATGTAACTTACATATATGTATAGGTAAGCAACTTATGCCTGCTGTTGGTGTACCTAAATAAATAGTCCATTTCTTTAAACACTCGCGGTTACGGGTTCTTACCACGATTATTTTTGTTTGAGAGGTCGCCATGATCACGTTCTTCAGTCTTCCCGTGATCATGGCGCTTGAAACAGTGCTGAAATATCGGGACCTCTCAAATAAAAATAATCGTGGTAAGAACCCGTTTAGTAATAGTTTGAGTAAATAAATAGTGAATATATTCCAAGGAGTCTCCCTTGAAGTGTCTGAGAGTATTGGGATCCTTGGGGTCAACGTGTCGAGCACTGTCCAGTATCGGAGTCATCTGGAAGGCAAAGCCAAAGTTGCCTCTAAGATGCTGGGAGTCATCAACCGAGCGAAGCGGTACTTCACGCCGAGGCAAAGGCTTGTGCTCTACAAGGCACAGGTACGGCCTCGCGTGGAGTACTGCTCCCACCTCTGGGCTGGTGCTCCCAAATACCAGCTGCATCCACTTGACTCCGTGCAGGGCAGAGCTGTTCGTATCGTTGACGATCCCAGGCTCACGGACCACCTGGAACCCTTGGGTCTGCGAAGAGACTTCGGGTCTCTTTGCATCTTATACCGGTTGTTCCACGGGGAGTGCTCCGAGGAATTATTTGAGATGATTCCAACATCTCCCTTTTATCACCGTACCACTCGGCGTCGAGGTGGAGTTCATCCCTACTATATGGAACCACCACGGTCATCCACGGTTCGTTTCAGGAACACTTTTCTGCCACGCACCATCCGGCTATGGAATGAACTCCCCTCCTCGGTATTCCCTGAGCGCTATGACTTGTCCTTCTTCAAACGAGGCTTAAGGAGGGTCCTTAAAGTTAGGTCGTAGGTAGCGACCCCTCAATGTCCCCTGACATTGCAGAGGTTCATGAGCGACGGTAACCACTTACCATCAGGTGGGCCGTTAGCTCGTCTGCCTACATGGCAATAAAAAAAAAAAAAAAAAAAAAAATATAGCTCGTCTGCCTACAAGGCAATAAATAAATAAAAAGTAATAATAGGGAGGCCCCAGAAATAAAACGGTTTAATGCTATGGTAAA
>AP028273.1:0-10000 GCA_030269945.2 Trilocha varians | reverse complement strand
TCACTGCTTCCAATGCCGATCTGGAGTCACTCAGGATATCGAAGTCTGACTGGGCACTCCTCACCACCTCTTGTGTGGCCCTGCAGATGGCTAAGAGCTCAGCCTGGTAAACCGAGCAGTAGGACGGGGACTGTAATTTGATGGTTTTGGTTCTGCCCTGACCAGAGGAGAGTGCAGCTCCGACCTCACTCATCAATCTTGCTGCCGTGTCTGTGAATATTTGTATAGCGTGGTTAGCTTGTGCATCGATCTCTAGCTGGTCTACCAGGCTTAGAAAACTAAGAGTCATGCGTTCCGCTGGTGACAGCGATCTGAGTACCCAGCTTTGACCTCAACATCTCTTCCAGCAAACGTTATCATTCCTCTTCTGGCCTCATACAGTGCAGTCGCTTCCCGCACCCTAAGGTCTAGAGGAAGTACAGGCCAGGCCAGGCCAGGCCAGGCCAGGGCCAGGCCAGGCCAGGCCAGGCCAGGCTAGGCTAGGGGCCAGGCCAGGCCAGGCCAGGCCAGGCCAGGCCAGAAAAAAGGCCAGGCCAGGCCAGCCCAGGCCAGGCCAGGCCAGGCCAGGCCAGGGCCAGGCCAGGCCAGGCCAGGCCAGGCCAGGCCAGGCCAGGCCAGGCCAGGCCAGGCCAGGCCAGGCCAGGCCAGGCCAGGGCCAGGCCAGGCCAGGCCAGGCCAGGCCAGGCCAGGCCAGGCCAGGCCAGGCCAGGCCAGGCCAGGCCAGGCCAGGCCAGGCCAGGCCAGGCCAGGCCAGGCCAGGCCAGGCCAGGCCAGGCCAGGCCAGGCCAGGCCAGGGCCAGGCCAGGCCAGGCTCAGGCCAGGCCAGGCCAGGCCAGGCCAGGCCAGGCCAGGCCAGGCCAGGCCAGGCCAGGCCAGGCCAGGCCAGGCCAGGCCAGGCCAGGCCAGGCCAGGCCAGGCCAGGCCAGGCCAGGCCAGGCCAGGCCAGGCCAGGGCCAGGCCAGGCCAGGCCAGGCCAGGCCAGGCCAGGCCAGGCCAGGCCAGGCCAGGCCAGGCCAGGCCAGGCCAGGCCAGGCCAGGGCCAGGCCAGGCCAGGCCAGGCCAGGCCAGGCCAGGCCAGGCCAGGCCAGGCCAGGGCCAGGCCAGGCCAGGGCCAGGCCAGGCCAGGCCAGGCCAGGCCAGGCCAGGCCAGGCCAGGCCAGGCCAGGCCAGGCCAGGCCAGGCCAGGCCAGGCCAGGCCAGGCCAGGCCAGGCCAGGCCAGGCCAGGCCAGGCCAGGCCAGGCCAGGCCAGGCCAGGCCAGGCCAGGCCAGGCCAGGCCAGGCCAGGCCAGGCCAGGCCAGGCCAGGCCAGGCCAGGCCAGGCCAGGCCAGGCCAGGCCAGGCCAGGCCAGGCCAGGCCAGGCCAGGCCAGGCCAGGCCAGGCCAGGCCAGGCCAGGCCAGGCCAGGCCAGGCCAGGCCAGGCCAGGCCAGGCCAGGCCAGGCCAGGCCAGGCCAGGCCAGGCCAGGCCAGGCCAGGCCAGGCCAGGCCAGGCCAGGCCAGGCCAGGCCAGGCCAGGCCAGGCCAGGCCAGGCCAGGCCAGGCCAGGCCAGGCCAGGCCAGGCCAGGCCAGGCCAGGCCAGGCCAGGCCAGGCCAGGCCAGGCCAGGCCAGGCCAGGCCAGGGCCAGGCCAGGCCAGGCCAGGCCAGGCCAGGCCAGGCCAGGCCAGGCCAGGCCAGGCCAGGCCAGGCCAGGCCAGGCCAGGCCAGGCCAGGCCAGGCCAGGCCAGGCCAGGCCAGGCCAGGCCAGGCCAGGCCAGGCCAGGCCAGGCCAGGCCAGGCCAGGCCAGGCCAGGCCAGGCCAGGCCAGGCCAGGCCAGGCCAGGCCAGGCCAGGCCAGGCCAGGCCAGGCCAGGCCAGGCCAGGCCAGGCCAGGCCAGGCCAGGCCAGGCCAGGCCAGGGCCAGGCCAGGCCAGGCCAGGCCAGGCCAGGCCAGGCCAGGCCAGGCCAGGCCAGGCCAGGCCAGGCCAGGCCAGGCCAGGCCAGGCCAGGGCCAGGCCAGGCCAGGCCAGGCCAGGCCAGGCCAGGCCAGGCCAGGCCAGGCCAGGCCAGGCCAGGCCAGGCCAGGCTCAGGCCAGGCCAGGCCAGGCCAGGCCAGGCCAGGCCAGGCCAGGCCAGGCCAGGCCAGGCCAGGCCAGGCCAGGCCAGGCCAGGGCCAGGCCAGGCCAGGCCAGGCCAGGCCAGGCCAGGCCAGGCCAGGCCAGGGCCAGGCCAGGCCAGGCCAGGCCAGGCCAGGCCAGGCCAGGCCAGGCCAGGCCAGGCCAGGCCAGGCCA
Source organism: Trilocha varians (assembly GCA_030269945.2). Classification (NCBI taxonomy): domain Eukaryota; kingdom Metazoa; phylum Arthropoda; class Insecta; order Lepidoptera; family Bombycidae; genus Trilocha; species Trilocha varians. Next base: position 7,730 of record AP028273.1, on the reverse strand, counting down.
GGGGCCAGGCCAGGCCAGGCCAGGCCAGGCCAGGCCAGGCCAGGCCAGGCCAGGCCAGGCCAGGCCAGGCCAGGCCAGGCCAGGCCAGGGCCAGGCCAGGTCAGGCCAGGCCAGGCCAGGCCAGGCCAGGCCAGGCCAGGCCAGGCCAGGCCAGGCCAGGCCAGGCCAGGCCAGGCCAGGCCAGGCCAGCTCAGGCCAGGCCAGGCCAGGCCAGGCCAGGCCAGGCCAGGCCAGGCCAGGCCAGGCCAGGCCAGGCTCAGGCCAGGCCAGGCCAGGCCAGGCCAGGCCAGGCCAGGCCAGGCCAGGCCAGGCCAGGCCAGGCCAGGCCAGGCCAGGCCAGGCCAGGCCAGGCCAGGCCAGGCCAGGCCAGGCCAGGCCAGGCCAGGCCAGGCCAGGCCAGGCCAGGCCAGGCCAGGCCAGGCCAGGCCAGGCCAGGCCAGGCCAGGCCAGGCCAGGCCAGGCCAGGCCAGGCCAGGCCAGGCCAGGCCAGGCCAGGCCAGGCCAGGCCAGGCCAGGCCAGGCCAGGCCAGGGCCAGGCCAGGGCGGGCCAGGCCAGGCCAGCGCCAGGCCAGGCCAGGCCAGGCCAGGCCAGGCCAGGCCAGCGGCCGCCCGGGCCGGGTAGGCCAGGCCAGGCCAGGCCAGGCCAGGCCAGGCCAGGCCAGGCCAGGCCAGGCCAGGCCCAGGCGGCCAGGCCAGGCCAGGCCAGGCAGGGCCAGGCCAGGCCAGGCCGGGCAGGCCAGGCCACAGGCCAGGCCAGGCCAGGGTAGGCCAGGCCAGGCCAGGGCCAGGCCGGGCCAGGGCCAGGCTAGGCCAGGCCAGGCCAGGCCAGGCCAGGGCCAGGGCCAGCTCAGGCGGCCAGGCCAGGCCAGGCCAGGCCAGGCGCGGGGCGGCGGCGGGCGGCGGGGGGCGGGCGGCGGCTCGGCGGCGGCGGCCAGGGCCAGGCCAGGCCTAGGCCAGGCCAGGCCAGGCTCGCGGAGCCCAGGGCCAGGCCACAGGGCCCGTCGGGCCAGGCCAGGGCCAGGCCAGGCCAGGCCAGGGCCAGGCCAGGCCAGGCCAGGCCAGGCCAGGCCAGGCCAGGGCCAGGCCAGGCCAGGCCACGGGCCAGGCCCAAGGGCGGGCCAGGCCAGGCAGGGCCAGGCCAGGCCAGGCCAGGCCAGGCCAGGCCAGGCCAGGCCAGGCCAGGCCAGGCCAGGCCAGGCAAGGCCAGGCCAGGCCAGCCCAGGCCAGGCCAGGGCCAGGCCAGGCCAGGCCAGGCCAGGCCAGGCCAGGCCAGGCCAGGCAGGGCCAGCCTGTGGCCAGGGGCCAGGCCAGGGCAGGGCCAGGCCAGGCCGTGGCCAGGCCAGGCCAGGCAGGCCAGGCCAGGCCAGGCCAGGCCAGGCCAGCGCGGGGCCAGGCCAGGCCAGGCCAGGCCAGGCCAGGCCAGGCCAGGCCAGGCCAGGCCAGGCCAGGCAAGGCCAGGCCAGGCCAGGCAGGCAGGGCCAGGCCAGGCCAGGCCAGGGCCAGGCCAGGCCAGGCCAGGCCAGGCCAGGCCAGGCCAGGCCAGGCAGGCCAGGCCAGGCCAGGCCAGGCCAGGCCAGGCCAGGCCAGGCCAGGCCAGGCCAGGCCAGGCCAGGCCAGGCCAGCCAGGCCAGGCCAGGCCAGGCCAGGCCAGGGCCAGGCCAGGCCAGGCCAGGCCAGGCCAGGCCAGGCCAGGCCAGGCCAGGCCAGGCCAGGCCAGGCCAGGCCAGGCCAGGCCAGGCCAGGGGCCAGGCCAGGCCAGGCCAGGCCAGGCCAGGCCAGGCCAGGCCAGGCCAGGCCAGGCCAGGCCAGGCCAGGCCAGGCCAGGCCAGGCCAGGCCAGGCCAGGCCAGGCCAGGCCAGGCCAGGCCAGGCCAGGCCAGGCCAGGCCAGGCCAGGCCAGGGCCAGGCCAGGCCAGGGGCCAGGCCAGGCCAGGCCAGGCCAGGCCAGGCCAGGCCAGGCCAGGCCAGGCCAGGCCAGGCCAGGCCAGGCCAGGCCAGGCCAGGCCAGGCCAGGCCAGGCCAGGCCAGGCCAGGCCAGGCCAGGCCAGGCCAGGCCAGGCCAGGCCAGGCCAGGCCAGGCCAGGCCAGGCCAGGCCAGGCCAGGCCAGGCCAGGCCAGGCCAGGCCAGGCCAGGCCAGGCCAGGCCAGGCCAGGCCAGGCCAGGCCAGGCCAGGCCAGGCCAGGCCAGGCCAGGCCAGGCCAGGCCAGGCCAGGCCAGGCCAGGCCAGGCCAGGCCAGGCCAGGCCAGGGCCAGGCCAGGCCAGGCCAGGCCAGGCCAGGCCAGGCCAGGCCAGGCCAGGCCAGGCCAGGCCAGGCCAGGCCAGGCCAGGCCAGGCCAGGCCAGGCCAGGCCAGGCCAGGCCAGGCCAGGCCAGGCCAGGCCAGGCCAGGCCAGGCCAGGCCAGGCCAGGCCAGGCCAGGCCAGGCCAGGCCAGGCCAGGGCCAGGCCAGGCCAGGCCAGGCCAGGCCAGGCCAGGCCAGGCCAGGCCAGGCCAGGCCAGGCCAGGCCAGGCCAGGCCAGGGCCAGGCCAGGCCAGGCCAGGCCAGGCCAGGCCAGGCCAGGCCAGGCCAGGCCAGGCCAGGCCAGGCCAGGCCAGGCCAGGGCCAGACGCCAGGCCAGGCCAGGCCAGGCCAGGCCAGGCCAGGCCAGGCCAGGCCAGGCCAGGCCAGGCCAGGCCACCAGCCAGGCCAGGCCAGGCCAGGGCCAGGCCAGGCCAGGCCAGGCCAGGCCAGGCCAGGGCCAGGCCAGGCCAGGCCAGGCCAGGCCAGGCCAGGCCAGGCCAGGCCAGGCCAGGCCAGGCCAGGCCAGGCCAGGCCAGGCCAGGCCAGGCCAGGCCAGGCCAGGCCAGGCCAGGCCAGGCCAGGCCAGGCCAGGCCAGGCCAGGCCAGGCCAGGCCAGGCCAGGCCAGGCCAGGCCAGGCCAGGCCAGGCCAGGCCAGGCCAGGCCAGGCCAGGCCAGGGCCAGGCCAGGCCAGGCCAGGCCAGGCCAGGCCAGGCCAGGCCAGGCCAGGCCAGGCCAGGCCAGGCCAGGCCAGGCCAGGCCAGGCCGGCCAGGCCAGGCTAGGCCAGGCCAGGCCAGGCCAGGCCAGGCCAGGCCAGGCCAGGCCAGGCCAGGCCAGGCCAGGCCAGGCCAGGCCAGGCCAGGCCAGGCCAGGCCAGGCCAGGCCAGGCCAGGGCCAGGCCAGGGCCAGGCCAGGCCAGCTCAGGCCAGGCCAGGCCAGGCCAGGTCAGGCCAGGCCAGGCCAGGCCAGGCCAGGTCAGGCCAGGCCAGGCCAGGCCAGGCCAGGCCAGGCCAGGACCAGGCCAGGGCCAGGCCAGGCCAGGCCAGGCCAGGCCAGGCCAGGCCAGGCCAGGCCAGGCTAGGCGAGGCCAGGCCAGGCCAGGCCAGGCCAGGCCAGGCCAGGTCAGGGCCAGGTCAGGCCAGGCCAGGCTCAGGCCAGGCCAGGCCAGGCCAGGCCAGGCCAGGCCAGGCCAGGCCAGGCCAGGCCAGGCCAGGCCAGGCCAGGCCAGGCCAGGCCAGGCCAGGCCAGGCCAGGGCCAGGCCAGGCCAGGCCAGGCCAGGCCAGGGCCAGGCCAGGCCAGGCCAGGCCAGGCCAGGCCAGGCGAGGTCAGGCCAGGCCAGGCCAGGCCAGGCCAGGCCAGGCCAGGCCAGGCCAGGCCAGGCCAGGCCAGGCCAGGCCAGGCCAGGCCAGGCCAGGCCAGGCCAGGGCCAGGCCAGGCCAGGCCAGGCCAGGCCAGGCCAGGCCAGGCCAGGGCCAGGCCAGGCCAGGGCCAGGCCAGGGCCAGGCCAGGCCAGGCCAGGGCCAGGCCACGCCAGGGCCAGGCCAGGCTCAGGCCAGGCCAGGCCAGGCCAGGGGGGGCCAGGCCAGGCCAGGCCAGGCCAGGCCAGGCCAGGCCAGGCCAGGCCAGGGGGGGCCAGGGCCAGGCCAGGCCAGGCCAGGCCAGGCCAGGCCAGGGCCAGGGGGGGCCAGGGCTTAGGCCAGGGGGGGCCAGGCCAGGCCAGGCCAGGCCAGGCCCAGGCCAGGCCAGGCCAGGCCAGGGCCAGGCCAGGCCAGGCCAGGCCAGGGCCAGGGCCAGGCCAGGCCAGGACAGGCCAGGCCAGGCCAGGCCAGGCCAGGCCAGGCCAGGCCAGGCCAGGCCAGGCCAGGCCAGGCCAGGGCCAGGCCAGGCCGTGGCCAGGCCTAGGCTAGGCCAGGCCAGGCCAGGCCAGGCCAGGCCAGGCACGAAAGGCCAGGCCAGGCCAGGCCAGGCCAGGCCAGGCCAGGCCAGGCCAGGCCAGGCCAGGCCAGGCCAGGGCCAGGCCAGGCCAGGCCAGGCCAGGCCAGGCCAGGCCAGGCCAGGCAGGCCAGGCCAGGCCAGGCCAGGCCAGGCCAGGGCCAGGCCAGGCCAGGCCAGGCCAGGCCAGGCCCAGGCTCAGGCCAGGCCCAGGCCAGGCCAGGCCAGGCCAGGCTCAGGGCCAGGCCAGGCCAGGCCAGGCCAGGCCAGGCCAGGCCAGGTCAGGCCAGGCCAGGGCCAGGCCAGGCCAGGCCAGGGCCAGGGCCAGGGCCAGGCCAGGCCAGGCCAGCTCAGCTCAGGCCCAGGCCAGGCCAGGCCAGGCGAGCTCAGGCCAGGCCAGGCCAGGCCAGGCCAGGGCCAGGCCAGGCTCAGGCCGAAGGCCAGGCCAGGCCAGGGGGGGCCGAGGGCCAGGTCAGGCCAGGCCAGGCCAGGCCAGGCTCAGGCCCAGGCCAGGCCAGGCCAGGCCAGGCCAGGGCCAGGCCAGGCCAGGCCAGGCCAGGCCAGGCCAGGCCAGGGCCAGGCCAGGCCAGCCAAGCCGAGCCAGGGCCAGGCCAGGCCCAGGCCAGGCCAGGCTCAGGCCAGGCCAGGCCAGGCCAGGCCAGGCCAGGCCAGGCCAGGCCAGGCCAGGCCAGGCCAGGGCCAGGCCAGGCCAGGCCAGGCCAGGCCAGGCCAGGCCAGGCCAGGCCAGGCCCAGCCAGGGCCAGGCTCAGGCCTGCTCAGCTCAGGCCAGGCCAGGCCAGGCCAGGCACAGGGCCAGGCCAGGCCAGGCCAGGCCAGGGCCAGGCCAGGCCAGGCCAGGCCAGGCCAGGCCACGCCAGGCCAGGCCAGGCCAGGCCAGGCCAGGCCAGGCCAGGCCAGGCCAGGCCAGGCCAGGCCAGGCCAGGCCAGGCCAGGCCAGGCCAGGCTCAGGCCAGGCCAGGCCAGGCCAGGCCAGGCCAGGCCAGGCTCAGGCCCAGGCCAGGGCTCAGGCCAGGCCAGGCCAGGCCAGGCCAGGCCAGGCCAGGGCCAGGCCAGGGCCAGGCCAGGCCAGGCCAGGCCGTGTGCCAGGCCAGCCCAGGCCAGGCCAGGCCAGGCCAGGCCAGGCCAGGCCAGGCCAGGCCAGGCCAGGCCAGGCCAGGCCAGGCCACAGGCGCTGCCAGGCCAGGCCAGGCCAGGCCAGGCCAGGCCAGGCCAGGCCAGGGCCAGGGCCAGGCCAGTCAGGCCAGGCCAGGCCAGGCCAGGGCCAGGCCAGGCCAGGCCAGGCCAGGCCAGGCCAGGCCAGGCCAGGGCCAGGCCAGGGCCAGGGCCAGGCCAGGCCAGGCCAGGCCAGGCCAGGCCAAGGCCAGGCCAGGCCAGGCCAGGCCAGGCCAGGGCCAGGCCAGCTCAGGCCAGGCCAGCCCAGGCCAGGCCAGGCCAGGCCAGGCGAGGCCAGCTTAGGGCCAGGCCAGGCCAGGCCGAGGGCCAGGCCAGCTCAGGCCAGGCCAGGCCAGGCCAGGCCAGGCCAGGCCAGGCCAGGGGGGGCCAGGGCGTCCTGGCCAGGGCCATGGCCAGGCCAGGCCCAGGCCAGGGCCAGGCCAGGCCAAGGGCTCAGGGCCGGTGTCGGTGTCAGGCCAGGGCCAGGCCAGCTCCAGGCCCAGGGCCAGGCTCAGGCCAGGGCCAGGCCCAGGGCCAGGCTCAGGGCCAGGCCAGGGCCAGGCCAGGCCAGGCCAGGGCCAGGCCAGGGCCAGGGCCTGCAGGCTCAGGCCAGGCCAGGCCAGGCCCAGGCTCAGGGCCAGGCCCAGGCCAGGGCCAGGCCAGGCCAGAGCCAGGCCAGCCCAGGCCAGGCCAGGGCGAGGCCAGGCCAGGCCAGGCCAGCTCAGGCCAGGCCAGGCCAGGCCAGGCTCAGGCCAGGCCAGGCCAGGCCAGGCCAGGCCAGGCCAGGCCAGGCCAGGCCAGGCCAGGCCAGGCCAGGCCAGGCCAGGCCAGGCCAGGGCCAGGCCAGGGCCAGGGCCAGGCCAGGGCCAGGCCGAGCCTGCGCTCAGGCCAGGCCAGGCTTCAGGCCAGGCCAGGCCAGGGCCAGGCCAGGCCAGGCCAGGCCAGGCCAGGCCAGGCCAGGCCAGGCCAGGCCAGGCCAGGCCAGGCCAGGCCAGGCCAGGCCAGGCGAGGCCAGGCCAGGGCCAGGCCAGGCCAGCCGGTGCCAGGCCAGGGCCAGGCCAGGCCAGGCCAGGCCAGGGCCAGGCCAGGCCAGGCCAGGGCCAGGCCAGGCCAGGCCAGGCTCAGGCCAGGCCAGGCCAGGCCAGGCCAGGCCAGGCCAGGCCCAGGCCAGGCCAGGCTAGACCAGGCCAGGCCAGGCCAGCGCAGGCCAGGCCAGGGCCAGGCCACGCCAGGCCAGGCCAGGCCAGGCCAGGCCAGGCCAGGCCAGGCCAGGCCAGGCCAGGCCAGGCCAGGCCAGGCCAGGCCAGGCCAGGCCAGGCCAGGGGCCAGGCCAGGCCAGGCCAGGCCAGGCCAGGCCAGGCCAGGCCAGGCCAGGCCAGGCCAGGCCAGGCCAGGCCAGGCCAGGCCAGGCCAGGCCAGGCCAGGCCAGGCCAGGGCCAGGCCAGGCCAGGCCAGGCCGCGGGCCAGGCCTCAGGCCAGGCCAGGCCAGGGCCAGGCCGAGTGCCAGGCCAGGCCAGGCCACCAGGAGGGGCAGGGCCAGGGCCAGGCCAGGCCAGGCCAGGCCAGGCCAGGCCAGGCCAGGCCAGGGGAGGCCAGGCCAGGCCAGGGCCAGGCCAGGCCAGGCCAGGCCAGGCCAGGCCAGGGCCAGGGCCAGGCCAGGCCAGGCCAGGCCAGGCCCAGGCCAGGCCAGGGCCAGGCCAGGCCAGGCCAGGCCAGGCCAGGCCAGGCCAGGCCAGGCCAGGCGCAGGGCCGAGGTCAGGCCAGGCCAGGCCAGGCCAGGCCAGGCCAGGCCAGGCCAGGGCCAGGCCAGGCTCAGGCCAGGCCAGGGCGAGGCCAGGCCAGGCCAGGCCAGGCCAGGCCAGGCCAGGCCAGGCCAGGCCAGGCCAGGCCAGGCCAGGCCAGGCCAGGCCAGGCCAGGCCAGGCCAGGCCAGGCCAGGCCAGGCCAGGCCAGGCCAGGCCAGGCCAGGCCAGGGCCAGGCCAGGGCCAGGCCAGGCCAGGCCAGGCCAGGCCCAGGCCAGGCCAGGGCCAGGCCAGGCCGGCAGCGAGGGCCAGGCCCAGGCCAGGGCCAGGCCAGGGCGAGGCTCAGGCCAGGCCAGGCTGCAGGCCCAGGCCAGGCCAGGCCAGGCCAGGCCAGGCCAGGCCAGGCCAGGCCAGGCTCAGCTCAGGCCAGGCCAGGCCAGGCCAGGCCAGGCCAGGCCAGGCCAGGCCAGGCCAGGCCAGGCCAGGCCAGGCCTGTGCCCAGGCCTGGTGCCCAGCAGCCCAGGCCCAGGCCCAGGCCAGGCCAGGCCAGGGCCAGGCCAGGCCAGGCCAGGCCAGGCCAGGCCCAGCCAGGCCAGGCCAGG